>JAHSUH010005341.1:0-113092 GCA_025388415.1 Cynanchum wilfordii | reverse complement strand
ATTTTTCAAAAAAATATGGAAGTGAGACACATTAACCTTTTCAAAGTAGTTTTTTTCTTTTTTTGTTTTGGGGGGTGGGGCGGGGGAATTGTGACTCTTTGACGTAAATACAAGGAAACCAATGGCCAGAATTGTGTTCATAGGCTTGGTCACTAACTAGTTAAATTCCTTTCTTGGAGAATATGAGTAACCCAACTTATGGGTTCAGTTTCTACTTATAGAGCTACATGGTTATGATATGAATAAATTTTTCTGGGTCTTTTGTAGTTACCTTGTAGGGAATAATTTTAGATTTCTGAATAACTTTTGCCGCTTCACATCCCAATGGTTGCACGGTTGCATTTACTTCGTGCTACTCGTTTGTTTTTGAATGGTGAAGCCAAAATGATGTTCTCCCTAATAACCAGTTTCAGCAATAATGCCATACTTGGATGCAAAGAGAACAACATTCCTGAGTCAAAGGTTCAAAACAGATGCAGGCAATTTTGTTTAGTTTGAAGTTAGGTGCAAATTTGATATCTTTCTAGTTCTTTTATTGGATAAAGTGTCAAATATTATGCTTGTAGTAGCTGTCTACTGGTGTCAGGGTTCTTCTGAGTGTGTGGGACTATTTCCTTTGATACCCAGGTTTCCAAATGCATCAGGCTCTTCTATAATATTTCCTGGCTATTATTCATAGAACTTCAAAACATTCCCTTTAGTTGGATGAAGCAATCTCTTTTCTTTCATCACTAGGATAACTATGGATGAATGGAATGTGAAAATGATAAAGTTTCAGTCCTTTTGTTTTACATTGATACTTCCTCTGCATCAATATTGAGTTTGAAGAAAGGAATTGATAGGTATTTCTAGTTCTAAATTTTGCTTCTACATTTTCAGATATAATCCCTATGTTCAAGCTAGAAGCCGGATAGATCAGCTCAAGAGGTTGGGTCATAGTGTTGACAAGGTTTGTTATCTTTCTGCATGTTTCAGTATTCTTCATTTCTTTGGTAGGATCCTTTTTTTTAACCTTTTTCTTCTCTCTCTACATGCAGGTTGAATTTATTTTGATGGGAGGAACTTTTATGTCGTTACCATCTGACTATCGTGATTATTTCATTCGGAATCTTCATGATGCTTTGTCAGGACACACCTCTTCAAATGTTGAAGAAGCAGTGGCTTACTCTGAACACAGTGCAGTAAAGTGCATTGGGATGACTATTGAAACGTATGCTCCTTAAATATTGTTTCTTCATTTCTTTATCAAATATCTTATACTATTCTTTTCTTTTTCTTTATATTGGGACTTAATTCTGTTCATATAAACAAATTTCTAGCTTCCTGAGTCCTTAACTATATGGCTTACTGTGGATGCACTACACTGTGCACTAGAGCAATAGGTTGTTTGTTGAAACAAATGCTCCTTATATATTCTTTATTTTGTTTGCAAATCCATGTTATGTCTCTTTTTCTTTATTTTTCCTTTTCTTTTCTTTTCTTTTTGGATGACTTTATTAGGTGCGAAAATCTGAGTTTTTATTTAGACAACCAGAGCAGCAGACTGTTCTCAACATTTCTATTGACTACTTGGTGTTTTACAATTTAAATATACAAAGTTGAGACTTACCCTGTTATATAAAAGCATATCAATCTTTTAAGTTTGTGTATGCATGTGTACCATCTTTGCACTTGTTGAGGGTCATATTCTGTAGTAAGCTTTAACAAAATAACCTTTGAGTTCCCTTCACTCCCTCCCAATTATACTTGTTTTTGTTAGCAAAGGTTTTAGCAATCCACTTAGTCTTATAATATAAGATGCTCCTCTTCCTTTTCTGAAAGGAGTTAACAGAATTAAGAAATAAGATAATATATGTTGGAGACAATTGATGAGGATTTATATAATATTAAAATTTTACTTTTTGAGAAATGTTATAATATTTTATTGTGTCACAAAACAGTAAGTATTTTAGTAGAATGGATTGGTTGTTTTAGAGGGAAAAAAAAATGAAAAGGAATTCTACCAGAAGATGCTTTCTCTGTTTGAGGAATGAGATGCTATTAGTTGTAGATTCCTACCTTCTCTATGCATCATTGCTTGTTGAGATTTTGCGGTGATATCAAAGCCTTCGGTAATAAAATAAGTTATAATTATTTTTTTGTCATAAGAAATGTTGTTTTCATTCAAAGTAAAACACTAACATATTGTTTGTTTGGTTGGTGAAAAGAGGAAGTAATAGAGAAGGGGAAGTGACCATGTACTTCGTTTGTTTGGTTGGTGGGATTAGGAGGATGTAAATAACGAGGGGACTTTTGAATTCTTATCTTAGAAATATGGACCATCTACTTCGTTTCTTTTTCTATTTTTTTAGATCATATTTTCTCCACTATCAATGGCTGTTTATAGATTTGTCCTTGAATCTATTACTCTATCTTCTCTTTCAAATGGAAGAAATGTTTTAAATTTTCATTATGAAAACTAATGAAATTTTCCTCATGTGCTTTGTACATTCTTGTTTTGTTTACTCAGAGGGGAAAATGGCTTTAGGGTCTAAGATTTGTCATGATTCTCAGTCTTTTATCACTAGCAAATTACTATAGTGCAAGTGTAATAAAAAAGTAAATATATTTGCTGATTAATTAAGGGTAGATTATGAAATTTAATAAAATATTCTTCTCTTTTCGTTCACTTTCATTTGAACCAAACAAATAAACAAACATTTTTCTGTTTTACTTTCATCTTGACCAAACAAAATTGAAGTAAAAAATTTCTTCCTGCACTGGAAGTAAATAAGCTCTTTCCTATTCCCCCCCACCCCCCTTCCTCTCTAAAGACCAACAAAGCCTTAATGTGAACAAGGGACCAAATGAAGGACCTATCTGTTCTTGGATTAACGGGAAATTGGAAAATATATATATTCTCCTGGACACTGCAGCAAAACTTATTTCATGGATAAAGAAGCAAGTGAAGATAATAAAATACACTAACCTTTGGGAAAAGAAAATGATTCACCTGACTGGATGAGGTTGGCTCTCTACCTGAAACTCAGAGTACATAGAAGAGGAACATGGGAAAGACAAAGAGGATTCATTCTCTTTGTTGTCTCTAATGTAATAAGAAAAGGTTTATAACCTTGTCAGTATTGCTTATGTTATCTATTCTGTCAGTCTTGATTTTATATTTTGCATCGCCTTTCCCTTATCTCTGGTATATGTCCGTTAAATTATTTTATGCATTTATGCTGGATTAGATCTCCATGAACTGTGTTAGAAAATACAGTTTTTTTGGCTTTAAGATCATGTTATAAGTTAGTAAAGGTCTTATTACTATTTATTAGGCGGCCAGACTATTGCCTTGGTCCTCATCTAAGGCAGATGCTTTCTTATGGCTGCACCCGGTTGGAGATAGGAGTTCAAAGCACGTATGAGGATGTTGCTCGTGATACCAATAGAGGGCACACAGTGGCAGCTGTTGCTGATTGCTTTTGTTTGGCAAAGGATGCAGGTTTTAAGGTACTTTACCTTGGCCTTTGAATTCATATTTAAGGTTTTCGTAATTATGTCGTAATAAAATTGATTTAACTAAATTTGAAAAGTATTTTCAGTTGATGTCTATGTTTAATGCAAGGAATTAATCAATCTGTTTTCTTAGTGAAAGTCTGCATTGTTTCTTACTCATTACTGGTTCTTATAACTTTCTTATGGGTTCATTCTCTCTTTCTAATTTCAAATTTTAAATTATGTAAATAGTTTTTTGCAATTCTTGGTTATTCATGCTTAGTTTCTTAAGCTCAATTTCAATGTTTAAAGTTGTACATTTCATCTTTTGGTTCTTTCTTATTTGGTTTCTCACTGGTGAATGATTTCTTTCTTTTAGGTTGTTGCTCATATGATGCCCGATCTTCCAAATGTTGGTGTTGAGAGAGACTTGGAGAGTTTTAAGGAGTTTTTTGAAAGTCCTTCGTTCAGGGCAGATGGTCTAAAAATTTACCCTACACTTGTCATTCGTGGTACAGGACTCTATGAACTGTGGAAAACTGGCAGGTATGCTTTATGTTTTCCTATTGCATATCCTTATATGATGATCTTGTTTGCTGCAGTGGCTTTGGAGGTTTATTCTACTAGCAATGTTATTATTTTAAGATTGCATTCTAATTAATGGTTGCAGCAGAAGTTCTTGGGGGTACTTCATATTAGTTAATTTAATGACACCATATTCATAACTTCGTAAGACCCTTTTGAAACAATAGAGTATCTTAGTTGCTTGATTAGAGCAGCATCTTTTATTTGGTCTGCTTGATGCAGAATACTATTTCTTGTTATCTAATAAAACTGAAAGCCAAGGCAGTCTATCTTTTGAAGCATATGATTTCTTTTTTAATTGTTATTTGATAATTGTTTTCCATTTTTTGCAGGTACCGAAATTACCCCCCTGAGCAGCTTGTTGATATTGTAGCTAGGATCTTGGCCATGGTTCCACCTTGGACTCGTGTCTATAGAGTTCAGAGGGATATACCTATGCCTTTAGTAACTTCTGGAGTAGAGAAAGGTAATCTTCGGGAGCTAGCTTTGGCTCGGATGGAGGATTTGGGTTTGAAATGTCGTGATGTTCGGACACGGGAAGCTGGAATCCAGGTATGTGGAAAGCCTTATTTACCCTTTGCTCGTTGTAATACTAGCTGATTTTAACCATATTGACTGTACTAGTGTTGACTTTCAATTAGGACATTCATCACAAAATAAAGCCTGATGAAGTTGAGCTTGTACGCCGTGATTATACTGCAAATGATGGTTGGGAAACCTTTCTCTCTTATGAGGATACACGTCAGGTACTGCTTAGTTAAAGAAAATTAGGCCTACATTTGACATTGTTTTTCTGAATGTCAGCATTGCCTCAAACTTGTTTGTTTTTGTTACTAAATTATATGTAACACATATACTATGTCTTCCTAACTTTCTTTTACCAAATAATTTTCATATGCATTAATGTATGCCATGGAATGTGCGCATGGATTTCTTATTGTACCCATGAAATTTCACATGTATAAGATCAAATGCTGCAGAAGATTACCTTGAATGATGATTGATTTTTTGTAGGTTCTATTAGAGATCAGTAGTTAAGTTATAATATTGAAAATCTAAAAACATTGAAATCAGTTCCAGACATAACAGCAAGATCTTTCATTCTATATTATGCATCAGTTATGTATTTATTGCTTTGAAAATATTTGTCAGTTGCAGCCATTTTCGGATCAAGGATTCTATAACAGAAAAAGCAAAAGATTTTATATTTACTTCTTTCTCTCACATTAGAATGAAATTTACATTTGAAAAGTTCTTTATTTAACTTAGTAAAACTCAAGCATTCATCTCTTACTTCAATGAAATTACTCATTTGCTTTATGAAGCTAATATGTTGTTTGGAATCTTAAAAGTCAATGCACTCTTCGTAACCAAATTGCAAGATTCATAAACTGGTTTATTAAATCAACTATTGTAGCATGAACTTTGAACAATAGTTACTTTTCCTCCCTCTTCCTACTGATTTTTATGAGCTGAAAATACTGTTTGGATGTGAACCCATAGCACATTTAATATTGCTTCCTTTTCCATTGTTTAGTTTTTTAGTGGCTAAGTAACAGAAACCTAGATCATGCATGGAGAATAGAGCCACCAATACCGCTTCACTTTCAATCATGACATGCTATTCTTTATGTCTAGAAACTGTTAACATGCTACTCTTCTTAAGAACATCTATCTTGGAACTACTTTGGTCTAGAGGAATGCTACGGATAAGTTTCTGTTATCTTTATAGTGGTCTGGAACAAGTCAATGCTACTGAACTACTTCTCATATGTTCTACAATGCAGGATATCCTGGTGGGACTTTTACGACTCCGGAAATGTGGGCGAAACGTGACTTGCCCTGAACTTGTTGGGAAATGTTCAATTATACGAGAACTCCATGTATATGGAACTGCTGTTCCTGTCCATGGTAGGGATGCCGATAAACTGCAACATCAAGGTTATGGTACATTACTCATGGAGGAGGCCGAGAGGATTGCTCGTCGAGAGCACAGATCATCAAAGATAGCTGTCATATCAGGAGTTGGAACTCGACACTACTACCGAAAGTTGGGGTACGAGCTTGAAGGTCCTTACATGGTCAAATACCTTTGTTAGATAGGCTAGCACGTTAAGTAAATTAGTTGGTTTTGTAAGATTTCCATGCTTGGCTGCCCCTTTCTTTTTCTGGTAGTTTGGTTGAGCTAAGTGAGATTTTGTTGTTTATAGGAACGTAGTTTTGGTATGTTTTCCAATTCTTACTAAACACTTCCGGGAAGATCAAAGAATACAAACTTGTTTCTAGAAAATCGATGGAATGTTTATTGCATTCACTTTATACTTTCTTCTTCAATCCTTAGCCTTCACAATTACTGAACATGTTTGAACTTGGTGGTTCATTCAAGTATTTATTCCTATAAACTCAGACACTTGTTCATGGACAGTATAACTCATTAATAGATCTAACCATAGTTAATACTCTTGCTCTTTACACTCAATTTTACATTCAGATTTTACTGGACTTTTTCAGTTTCATAGTGAATAATAAAACATCAAAATCAAGAACTAAATAATGACAAAACAGCAAAAGAGTGACAAAACAACAAAAGAGGGAGAAAAAGTGTTAATTCATATCCATGTTCTGTAGTGAAGTAGATTTGTCAAGATGGTTAATGCAACTCTAAAAAGTCATTATGCCATGAGAATTAATTGTCAATACAAATAATAATCCATCTTTTTCCCAGAAGAACTTAACCCGCCATGTTTCTCCGCCACCTCCAATAATTTTGTCTAATTGGATCTTCACGCTCCAAAACAGTACATATTGTTATGGCCAAGTTTGAATCTGTCGTACCTGAGTCAGAGTCAGGATTCAGTGCGCAAACGGCTTCCCTTATCTCCTGGCCGAACTGTAGACCATGGCTGAGAAGGTCTAAAAGCATATTGAGAGCATGGATGAAGTTGCTTTTGGATTTTAGGACTTGTAAGCAAACTGATACAATTTGAGGATCTTCGGTAAGTGATTTAGTGTCTTTTCCGTAAAGGCCTCGAAGATATCTCCATGGACTTTCGTTTCCAGGTTCATTTATAATTGCTTTTACTGTATAGGCTACTTCTGATTCTCTTATGGCATTGCGGTCACCAAGCAAAGGAGACCTTGTTAGAACAAAATGCCTCTGCAGAATAAAACAGACAACAATTTGCTTTATAAAATGTTGTCTAACAATTTTTCCTATAGAATATATATATATTTATATTATCTGTTCATGAACACCTTTAAACTCACAGATATAACTGGTTTTTAAAACTATTATCGAACTTTTAAAAATAAAAAATTCCTCTAATTTTTAGAAATATTTGTCAAATATTTAAAAAGACTAGAAAAAGCTAAAGGAGGATAATAATAATCTCAAATTTAAGAAAGAAGAAGAGAGATCATCAAATAATTCCTACCTGATTCCAAGCAGAATTATTAAAGATGTCATCTTCAAGGAGTTTCTCACAATATGCAAGTTCATCTTCCCACCCACCAAGTGCCTGAAGAACCCACTGCGCCAAAATGAATGTCTATTTTAGTCTCTTTATGTAATAAAGAAGTGCTAATAAAAAAAGGAGTGCCAGTAGAAAAGAATTGTGTCGAAGAATACCTGCCTATGAGACCAGGCATGATAATTTTTTGCATCCTGCACAAATATTTTTTTTGTAAACTCAAGCTCCTTACTTCTAGCATCAGTTCCTAATTTTTCAGCAACCCATCGCCTATGATGCCTACAGGACTCCATGAAGATAGTTGATTAGTGATAATAAGTTAACTTCTATGCAAAATTGTAATCAATTTGAAGAAAAACAAATAAAATGAAATGGCCCCATTCTCACAATTGATAAAAATAATGTAATTTATAAAGAATTTAAAAAGTTAAAAATAAAAGTAAAATGTCATTTTCTTTCAACGGTACAGAAAAAGCTCATCAAACAAGAATGGAGCCAAACTCTGGCACATAAACACATATCTTTTATATTAAACTATGGGCTAATGATAAATATCTTTAAAGGATGCAATCGGCAGAATCCTCTTTGTCTTGAAAGGAATAGAAAAGAAAACAAATTCAATTGCTCATTGTATGTCCATTTATAATTTAGTTAAAATCCAAATTCATTTCAAAATTCTTTATCTTCAAGCTCTACAAATCCATAAACAGGTACCGTACATTTTTAACAGTTTTCATATGAAAAACTACATAGTACAACAAGAAGTCTTCTCTGGGAAATCAGGTTCTCGTGGATTTGAGAAGAAGCTTTAATCCTTTTTTAAAAGTGGTAAAAAATTTCTTTGTTCAACAAGGCGGCATGTGAGGCAACCTCACTACTGGCTTGTAAAAAACAACAGGATAAAATTGATTTTCAGGCAAAGTCACACATTTGTATAAACTGAAAGAGACTTGGGAAGCAAAAGTAGGCAGCCAAGAAATTACTTCATGGTCTCGTGGCTTGGTTATGTTTGGAAAGGTAGGCTCTCATGAACAGATTCAAGCAAAGAACAAAGAGATGCATCTCATCATATGCTAATTGGAGATGGTTTAGGGACATCTAACATGCCAATAAATTGACAAAAAATCTCAACTGCACAAAATTAATATAAGCATTAAGTCGATATATTCTTCAGACACTTCATATGGACATCCCTAACTTGAACTTGGTAAAGGGCTCTAATGAACGCTTGAGTTTATTATTGATATTAACTTGAGGAGAAAAAATGGGGAAGGGAAGGACAGCAAGCTGCAGCAAAGTTGAAAAGGGAAATTTGGATCAACAAAGAACTATTTTCCATATTTGGGACATGTAGCCCCAAAATAGATTGAAATCATATTTTATTCACTCTATATGCCATGTACTTCAATTTCTTTTAATAACTTGCCTTACATGAGAAATAATTATATCATTGTTTAAAAGTAATTCTCAAATGGACCTGATCCCTATCCTATATATGTAGATACAATTTTCTATATATGTGGCACTACTGCTTAATGCACGTGATACACAAAGACCACATTGACCTAAGAATATCCTTTTCCAAAAACCTGAAGATCTTCTTCCAGATATATTATCTGAACCAGCTCTAAAAAGGGTGATAATAAAATTTTATAAAAAATTTAAAAAACTTCTATAGAATTTGATCATCATTCCCACGAGAATGCTGAGAGTTTCTTGCTACTCAATTCAGATCATGCCAAACATTCCTAACTGACACAGAAAGAGACCAAGTAAGCTGCAAGAAGTTGCCTGTCCCTAGAACAAATAAAAAAAAAATTGTATAGTTTTAATATGAATCTTGGAAATAATCATTAAGAGCTATTCAATTTAAGTTTGATTTAAGGGAATGCACGTATCATTTTACAATTCCCTGAGCATTTCTTACTAATAGTAGTATGTGGTATTCTGAAATCAGAGTTGCATTAAAGCATCAATGACTAAGGATACTTGCTGCTTGATTTATGTATTTATTTAAAGTGAGCACCAAATTTATTTACATCCTGTAGTCAAAATAGGGATTTCCTTGGGTGGATTTTCCAATAAATTCATAACACTTGTTCTTCTGTATTTGGCTTTCCTTTTCATTTTAAGAGGGAATGACAAGATTCAAGTAATAAAGCCATGATCTTCTAGACTATGAGCTGAGAACTTGGTATGATGAGCTAATACTAGGTGCACTTTCAAATTCCAGAACACAAGATTTGAACACTATGAAGAACTGAATTGAAAACACATGTACTAACCTCAGAAAAGAGGGTTAACAGACAGGTAAAAACACAAGCAACACTAATCACATACTAATAACAACAAACAGCTATAATTTAGCACAAGAAATAATTGCACTACAGCCATACCAAATTTGGTAGTTCTTAGGGTTTCCTTCAGCAATGCCGTCCAAGTATTCCAACTCCTCCTCCAAATTAGCATTCAGTGCCTCAAGTACTAACCGCCTAAACTGCCATACCTAATCACAAAGCAAATAAAATATTTGCAACATTTCTTATAAGGACCAAAGAGAGAATAGGAATCCATAAATGCTTTAATCAAGAAAAAAAAAATCATTTCGCAGGACACAATTACATCTCCATGAGGATGATTTTCACAGTAGTACCCTTCCTAATTTGGTTCCCTATCTACAAGTCAGTGGAAGAAGATATAAAGATGACCAAGCTGATTTTGACTCGTTAAACATATTTATTTATTTATTTATTTTTAGTGAATTTATTCTATCAAAATCAATCAAACTGCAGTTACAGCCATACTTTGTAAAATCCCAAGTGATGGAGAAGCAACAAATTTGACTCCCTAACATAATTAGTTTAAATTAGATTGCTCTAGTCCTAAATGTAATAACATCACTGGTTTTTTCCAGTAACCTAAAGGAATAAAAATTCACATGGTATATTGTTCATAGAAATTATACCCTCAAAAGACAATGATTGATGAAAAACTCATATATTTGACATAAAAAGTTACTAAAAAAAATTTACATATACTAACTGTGTAATTTCCAGGATTAAGATCAATGGCTTCACACGTAAGTTGGAGAGCTCGTGGAGATCGTTCATCAGCCAAATATACAGCTCGGAAGTAGTCCATTGTTTCAGAGAACTCATCCCTATAGGAGATGGAGACAACAGGATTTGGACCATCATTTTGAGGAATAGGAGTCACATCAGCCCATTCAGGTCGCTTGCTCAATGGGATTCTTTTACCCTGCTGCAATTCATCAGAAGCCATTGCCAGTCCACCCAGCTACTCCTAAACCAACAAAAAACCAAAATTTAGAATAATTCAGATTCCACCAAACAAATAACGTTCACAATCAAAAGAATAATATTACATACACATATATATAAATAAACCTAAATTTCATGGAACATATGCAAAGTTAAAACCCAAAATTGGGTTTTTTTTTGGAATAAAATATGCTAATAACATTTTGCTCAGCTCAGCACCTAACAATGGCTCTACTCTATCCACCGAATTCTTTGTATTTTCTTGATCAGTTCCCAATCAATTACGCCATAAAAGTAAAAAAAATCAACTATATGTCAATGAAGAGTCCATCACCAGGAACTAAATTTCAATCGAGAACCCGCACATATAATTATATAGAAACGAACATATTATACATTTCATAAAACAGAACATCGAATTTTTCCATTGAAGTTCCAACCTTTTCGGTTCGATCTGCAACAAGATCCCAACAAAGAGTATTTGAGAATTTTCTCAGAAATTTGAAGTCTTCTTACTGATACGTTGCGTGATAGAAGTAGAGGGAAAGGAGGATGACTACAGTCGTTGTGGTGAATTTTAAGGGCTTTAGATTTTTAGTTTTTTTTTTTATATTTTTTTCTTAAGGTAAAAAACCTTAAAATTTGCTATGACCCAAATTTATATTCTTTTCTTAATAAGAGATTACTGATTAGTTATTAATCGGCATTTTATTCGATTACGCTAAGTCAAAGTATACGATATTATTAGATAGTTTAATTAATCATAAATTTTAAAATATATTTTTTATATATATTTAAGTAGGCTAATGACACCTTTTAAATTGAAAATTTTTTTAAGTGTTAAATTTGAATTTTGAAATCTAATAAGTGTTATTAGAATACTTTACTTTTATATATATATATAATATTGATACTTGATTCAGCCGGGAATCCACTCCATTACAAACCCTATTTTTCTCTAAAAATTAATTTTGATAAGTAAGTCAGTAAACTTTTTATACCAATCAATAATAGTTATAAATTTAACTAATTTTAATAGCTTGTTATGGTTTCTTTGCACAAAGCTTGTGACCAAAAGGTATTGTCTCCAATATAAATTAGTTAGCAAAATATATATGTATTGGCAGAGAAGAAATGAAAATATCCTAGAATATGCACATATAGTCATGAGCACTAAAGAACTTAAATGTGCCCTAGAAAATGAATGTTATATATGTAAATGGTACATTGCTATTGCTTATATATATATATATATATATTTTTGTAAAGGATTATATTATTAAATATTAAAAGAGTATAAAGAAAGACATATAAGATCTTATACAAAATAAACATAAAATAGTCTAATAATTAAAATATAAGAAAGGAAAATGGACCAAAATAAAAGTTAGTTAATCGTTCAAAACAAATTGGCTAAAAAATTAGGGAATCAAAACCCTAAACATTAATGGGTGGAGTGTGCAAATTCATCAAACAACATTCAATGCCACCCATCATTGCGATTTGTCGGATACCCGACTCGCATACTATGGTGATCAAATCTCAACAATTAAAGAAGTTATCACAAAGAACAACAAAACATATTTTTAGATTAGAAATCTAAAAACTTGCTTATAGAGTTTCTAAAGACGAAATTCAAAAAGAGTAATTGAAATTTGAATTGTGTTGAACAGTCACCCTTCTTAAATGAAATAAATCGTATCTACTAAAAAAAAAAGATTATCGGGATACAATAAAAATGTTGAAAAATTGATTCTTACCTCTCAAAAGAGAAGACAGAGAGAACAATAGAAGCGATTTCATCGCTTCATAAAACTTCAATCTTTCATTTTCATTTTCACTATTGCTTATATTTGAAATCCTCAAATGGGGATGGATACTTGGGAAGACAAAGTACATATATTTTTATTCAATCGATATAAGAATCATTTAAGAATTATACTAGATAATATGTTTAATTTAGTTAAATACTTGACACATCAATTTGTTAAAGTACTCAAACTTATGTGCCTTTCTGAAACTGTGTCATTACTGGCTTGCAGTCACTACTAGTGGAAGAAGAAGAATGGAGAGTGAATAATTAAGATTCTTAGAGTTTATTTTTTTACTTAAAATTATAAAATTATCTTTATAAAACATTAAGATATATATATTTTTTTATTTAATGGTCAAAATAGTTGAATTGTTATTAAAATAGTTTATATTTATAATATTTAATTATAATTTAAAATTTTATTGTTAAAAAGGTATAGCTCAATTGATAAGAACCTTTATAACTTGGATGTCATGAGTTCGAGACATTAGAATTTTTCAATATATAAATATATATATTTTGAGTTTATATATATATATATATTTATTTTTAAAAAACTATGTTAATTGTTGGAGTTCATTTTTTAAATATGTTAGAAAATGTATTAAAAATTCTCCCTGTCTTTTTCAACTATAAAAAACAAATAAACTATATGTAACAGACATCCCGCCAACTCAACGAGAACGGGAAGGTTTAAGCTGAAGCACAGTCATAAACCCTAATCACTCTTCTTCCATTCTGATTTCTCCCAATTCACATTTTCCGTTGAAATTCCGGTAATTGTTTGTTAAAGATGAGTTTCGCAGCTCACAGAGTGATGCATAGCCCTACCGGCATCGAGAACTGTGCTTCGGGATTCATTACACATTCTGCTGCCGATTTCACTCCCCGCGTTCCTGCAATTCAGACGGACGATTTAGAATCCGACGAATGGCCGGCAGCTACTCCAAAGCCTATTGGCCCAATTCCTAATCTTGTCGTTACTGCGGCTAATGTCCTTGAGATTTATACCGTCAGGGTTCAGAATGATGCAGACTCTAGAGACTCCAAAAGTTCCCCCGAAGCCCAACGTGGTGGTGTTTTGGCTGGTATTTCTGGTGCTTCTCTTGAACTCGTCTGCAGTTACAGGTATGAGTACCTTAATATAATTTCAATCAATGCAATTTTTCTTCTAGCGTATATTACCTTTTTTTAAGCAACTGGGAACAAGGCCCTAATCTGTTATCCTCTCTTAAAGAGTGGAAATTATTTGTTCACATGAAATGCATTTTCGTTGACACCATTCCGGTGGTTGTATTTGCTCTATTGGCGGGGTTCTCAGTTGTACTAGTCATTGTGCATTTGATCTTTTCTCTAATTGACTCCATGACAGAAAACTCATGTCTTTTTGAGTATTTATATTGTAATTATTCACATTGTAATAATTTCTTTTTTTCTAGGTTGCACGGTAATGTGGAAACAATGGCCGTTTTATCATCTGGAGGTCTTGATGGTGGGAGGAGGAGGGATTCTATTATTTTAACTTTTCAGGAAGCAAAAATTTGTGTTTTGGAGTTTGACGATTCTATACATGGATTACGAACAAGGTTAGTTAAATTTACACCATTCCACCAAGTAAAAATTATATATTCAGGAGCGTGTAAAGAGCCAAGAGAAATAGGATCTTCTCAGTTTCCAGTCTTTATTTTAGTCTAGAACTGTATCTTTCTTTTGATTTATTTCTATTCCTGAGCCCTGTTGAGATACACCCACGAGGTTTCCAAACTCTTGGATGGTGCATGCTTAGCCAAATGAATTTCTTGAGATTCAAAGGAATGATCTTTGACTTCAAATTATGTCCCGAGTTTTCAGGGCTTTGTTGATTTTTGCATTATAGGGTTTTCTGCTAGGAGATTATGTAGTTTTTAATACCATACAATTATTTTGGGCTTTTGTTGGATTACATTTAGTAGTTAGTTGTCCTAATTTCATTTGCTTTCAGCTCTATGCACTGTTTTGAGGGTTCAGATTGGGTTCATTTAAAAAGAGGCAGAGAATTGTTTTCTAGAGGTCCTCTGGTCAAGGTTGATCCACAAGGGAGGTGTGCTGGTGTTCTTGTTTATGGTCTGCAAATGACAATCCTCAAGGCCTCTGAGGTTCTACCCGCAGTTCCCTATCCTTCTTTATCTACTCATCTGTATGCTGCTTTTCATTTTTAATGGTATTTTGGGAAGTGTTTATTGTAGTAATATGAAATCATCAGTTGTTAGAACAACTTCAGTGAACCTGTGTCATATATGAAAAGTAAACTTTTCTAATATAATTTATGGGTATTTTAGTAATTTTTTGGAGAAAATTATAGATAAATAATTGTAAAAGAGCTATGTGACTTGATTCTATTGGTATGTGGTTCTTATGCAATCTTTTGTGATTGATGTACTACCTCAATAGAAAGTACAAGTTGAGGGAATTTTGTTGAACTTGTTATTTCTCACTCTATAGAGTGGATGTCTCTATGTTCTTTAAAGTTGTTTCTGATATGTATTCTGCTTCTAAATTTTTCTTAGGCATCATAATCATCCTCGGTAATGCATCTATGTCTGCATAGACAAGTTTAGAAGATTTTCCTTGACATGATAATCTCCTTTAATTTCAGGTGATGAGTTCGCCTCCAGTAACTGCAACTTATACTTAGTGTTAACAGCCATTGATGTCTCTTTCGTTAGTACTTTTCTACTTACAAGAAAAGGAAAATTCTTTTTGCTTCATGTTTAAGTGGTTTTGGGAATTTAGGGGGGGCATTATCTTGGGGTCTTTTTAGTTGTGCTTATGTTTGTGTGACATTGTTAATATATGATGAGAGTAGAAGCTACACTCTTTGCCACTGTAATGTCATCACTCATTTTATTGTTGTTTAACCATACTCTCCATATAATAGAACCTTTCTCTTCTTCTTTAATATTCATGTACTGTTTGGACATTGGGGTTCAATTTCATCCGTTATAAGTGTTTCTTTCATGATTCATTAGGTGATTTTGACGGAGTTGCATCTGTATTTGAATGTTTTATCTAATTTTCTAATTTTTTTACTTGTGTAATATCTTTTCTTTTGATTCAATTTGGAATTTTTGATGTTAGGCCATTTCTGGTTTAGTCGGCGAGGACAGTGCTTTTGGTGCAGGAGGTGCAGTTTCTGCTCACGTTGATTCATCATACATAATTAATCTGCGAGATCTGGATATGAAACATGTCAAAGATTTTATATTCATAAATGGTAAGAAAGGAACGAAACTCTGCTTAAATCATTTTGTTTCTCAAGTAAAATTATGTGTATGCTACTCTCATCCTTTTTGTTGATGTCAATTGAAACTGTGACATGGTTGCATATATATGGAATTGATTGGCATTGCCCAATTGGTTTTTGGCATGAATAGAAAGGTTGTAAATATACTGCCTTTCCTATGGGTTACCTGAAGTACATTGCTGGGCGTGGTTATATCTAATAGGCCATGATGGACCATCACATAATGCACTTCTGATCTTGTATGTTTCTGTAGTTTTGGTAGAACAATAAGAAGTTAAAACTCCTTAAGGTGCTGGATTCCTTATTAGAAAGTGTATGCTTTTCTCATGTTACATGTTTGAACATGGTTTCTCCTTCCTGTTTAAGCAAAAATGGGGACAATAAATGTTGTAGGACAAACCTACTGAAACCTGTCCCAAAAAAATTTCCTCAATTCTGAATGCAGAAGATGAACCTTGGCATTACATTTAGGACCTTAGAGTGTTGCACCTTAAGATTACGTAACTACGACCGTGGAGAACCTCATGTGGACTAGTCATTGAATATAATTATAATACATTGTGAATAGGGAATTCCTCTGTTTCTAAATTCAAATATCAATTCTTAAACCAATTTAAATTTACACTTTTATACTAGTCTAAATAAGTTAGAACTACAATAACTCAAATCATTTCTATATAGATTTTATAATTTGTTGAAACAGTTAAAGACTAAGATTGTACTGGAAATATGAAAATTATGAACATAACCTTTAAGCTCTAAAAGACTATTATGCTTAACTAATATCTTGACTAATGATTCATAAAACAGATATTTTCAAAATTAAAAATAGATTTGGAATCTTTGCTTGACTAAGAATTCGTAATTCTTGAGCCTTTCCTGTTCTGATTCAGTGAGTTGTTTCCTCTCCTGACAAATTTAGTTCTGAGTTTGGGAAAAGCTCCAGGGATTATATTCCAGATTTTCCTTGTGTGCTCATTGTGTTTAACAATCTAGCTTTGGATATCATTTACTATAACATTTTCTGAGTTTTCAGTGCATGGTTGGCAGTCTGAATATTTTGGACTGCACTATTTTAATCCAAATAATCAACAGGTTATATTGAGCCTGTGATGGTTATCCTGCACGAACTGGAGCCTACATGGGCTGGACGAGTGACTTGGAAGCATCATACTTGTATGATTTCAGCTCTTAGTATCAGCACTACCTTGAAACAGCAACCACTGATATGGTCAGCCACTGTAAGTCTTTCTTTGCATTAAAATTATCACTACATATTTTTTATGACTTGATCCTATGTCAAACATAAGAAATACTTCCAGAAATTTCAATTTTTAATCTCACCTTCTGTATAATGATCTACATTTTCCTCCTTATGCTACTATACTGTTTGGTCATTAGAGCTGTAATGGAATTTGTTGGAGTTTAAGTAGAATATTATTTTAATAAATTTATATTTGATTAGAATTAGAAGTCTTATTTGATTAAAATTAGGAGTCTTCTTTAATTAAGATTAAGAGTCTTCTTTACAATGTCTTAAAGCCTATAAATATTGGCATATTGCAAATCATTAATAAGATAAGAAGAATAAGAGAATATATTCTTATTTATTCTATTCTGCCTAATTATTTTCAACTTGGTATTAGAGCAAGGTTTTAAACCTAGCTACCTAACCTATTTTCCTTTTCCATCAAAACCCTAGCTACCTAATAAGAGAGTAGGGATGAAGAAGAAAAGGAGAAATGTTTTTTTCTATTCTTCTGTTATGAGAGTACTCCAAAGGAAAGAATTTTAAGACTAGTTAATTCTAGGTAAAATTCCCATTGGGTGAGAGTTGGTTATTCTACTTTAGGTAAAATTCTTATTGGGTGAGAGTTAAAGCACTCATTGGGTGAGAGTTAAAGCTCTCATTGGGTAAGAGTTAAAACTTTTCCTTGTAATTCTTAATGGATGTCTTAGGGTTAGGCGTGAGAAGAGAAATGGTGTGACTGTAACAATTTCTCACATAGTGGATTATCTTCATTGGCCTTGGTTACTGGAGTGGTTTTTCTCTTAGTTTGGGGAGTTTTCCATGTCACAAGATGAGAGAAAGAATAAGAGGCTTACTCGGAATAATGTCACAAGCACAAGCACCTCACTGCCTTTTTGTTTTGCTTACTTTTGGATAGAGCTGTAAACGAGCCGAACCGAACCGTACATCGGAAATTTGAGCTCGTTCGATTAAGTGTTCGAACACTGTTCGAGTTCGTTCGTTTAATAATTAGAGCCAAAAATTTTGTTCGAGTTCGTTCGATTATTTGTTTATAAAGCTCAAGTTCGAGCTCGAGTTTGCTCGTTTAACTTTCAAGCATACTCGAGCTCGAGTTCGTTCGATTATTTGTTTATAAAGCTCGAGTTCGAACTCGAGTTCGCGAACTATGACACTTTTTTTTTTTTTACTTTTTTTATTTAAATAATATATATAAATTATAATAAAAAAATTAATAATATGTTCGCGAACGCTCGATTGTGTTCGCGAACAGTGTTCGAGTAAGCTCGAAAATTAATCAAGCCTAAAAATTTGTTCGAGTTCGGTTCGATTAATAAACGAACGAGCTCGAATCGAGCATAAACGAGCTCGAAGAAGCTTAAACGAGCCGAACATCTCTACTTTTGGACAATCTCACGAAGATGACGATTGACATTAGTAAAGTAATGTTTGAATGTAGTGTGGACCTCTCTTATGTTGGGTTCGTGAAGCCTTGGGGATCCTGTTTGGTAACTTGCACTCGAGCCCTTAATGTGATGTCCAACGATGGTGGTGTCTTGCGGTGTGTTCCGGAGGTGAGGCCGGTGGTCCGGCGATGCAAGAAGATTTCGTTGGAGTGGAGGCCCACGGGTACGTGGTCCTTAGTTTGAGGGGAGGATTGTTGGTACGACCAAGAAGTACTGAATGGGTTACGGGCGGGCATTTTACGAGAGGTTTCTAATTTATGATTATTGATAAAACATATACTCGGGGTGATCTGCCGAAGATCTAACAACTCTAGATCGACTTGAGACATCCCAATATGTCCTCAAACTTGTTGATCTTTACTTGTTGATACATAGACCTATTCTTATATACCATTACTCATTCACTTATTTTTCGATATGAGACAGAGTATCACATTCCACTCCCTTAAGGCCTAACGTCCTCTCTAGGGCCCAACCGAACTTCAGCCCAAAATCAACTAGTGGACGTATGAAATTCTAGAGGTTGCTCCCATCCTCCGGTGTAGCACTTAGTTCCCATAGTCCGATTTTTTTTTACTTAGGAGCCTTGTTTACAATGTCTTACAACCTATAAATATTGATATATTGCAAATCATTAAGGAGAATAAGAGAATTTCTTATTTATTCTATTCCGCCTAATTATTTTCAATTGAATTGAATCAAACCAAACATGGTATGTTTAAGCATTGTTTGATTAATTTTTGAACATGTTTGAGTAGGCTTGATTAAGGTTTCAAGCCTAAATATTTTTTTATGCAGAGTTATTGTGTTATCCAGTTAAGAACAACTCTGCTACTTTATTGTCGTAATTTGCTATTTGCCCATCTTTTGTTGTATTGAAACATCAGTCACAACGGCTTTTATTCATAATATGTTCTTGACTAGAAATGACATGCTTGAGTTCTATCATTTGAATTTGGTTTGTGCATTTAATGATGACTTCTTTTCCTTATCTTGAAAAGGTCCTAGATACGTATTAAAATTCATATTTACCATGACAATAATTTTTTCTTTTTATCAGAATCTGCCTCATGACGCATACAAGCTTCTTGCAGTACCATCTCCAATTGGTGGAGTTCTTATACTATGTGCAAATAGCATTCATTATCACAGTCAGGTTTTTCTTCATTTTATGGCATTCTAAGGCTAATGTTTGTACTTCAATTTCTTCTGCCATATGACCATTTTCTGCTTATTGATTTGTGTTTGAACAGTCATCATCGTGCATACTAGCTTTGAACAACTATGCCACATCTAATGATGGAAGGTGAGGGTACTATCTTTTCCTTTGACATGCACTGTTAAGATATATAAAGATTAATACTGTTTAGAACTCACACAACGTCATTGCCTTGTGAAGGCTGTGTGTTTGTACGTATATAGACAAAAAAATGTGTTTCATGTGAGGTGAAAACCATCTTAATAAATATCTGACATTTCTTCTTTCTAGCTGTTATTTTATGACATTATATTGAATATTAGATCAGATCAGCAATTTCATGGATGATATCACCAAATTATCTGTCTAAGCTTCTAGAAGTGTGATTTCATATATTGTTTCTTAGTTACTGTCCCAGGTTCCTCTGTTTACTTTTGTTTGGAAGAGAAGTCAGTATGTCTGTTGCTTGTTATCTTTTTCATCACTTCGTTCAGATATTCCTTGCCTGCTGATTTTTGCGTTTGTTGTTGCATGTTTCTTGTCTTTCATTCTTGCTCTGGATGGTTGAATCATTTATTAGTGAAGTTTTCCTTTCTTTTTTTTTCTCTTCTTGCTCTCCAGTCAAGACATGCCAAGATCCAGTTTTAATGTAGAGCTTGATACTGCCCATGGGACCTGGTTAACAAATGATGTAGCCATGTTGTCAACAAAAACAGGGGAATTGCTTTCACTGACTCTTTTTTATGATGGCAGGTTGGTTAGTTTCTCTATTCTTTCTCACTTTGGTTTTCCATGATGAGGAATAACTGGATGGGGAAAATTCATGTTTGAGGAGCATGCAAATCCTTTTTTGATTCATGTAGCAAAACATACTGATTTTGGGACTATAGCTAAATTGTGTTGTGAGGGTGATATAGTTAACAGGAAAAGGAAAAGAAAGCCAATTTAGCTTGGTTATGGGATAAAATTTCTCTATTCAAAATATTATTGTATTCAATACTTATTCTTCATCTAAACAAAAGGCTATCTTTAAATAGAATCCCCAAAGGCTAAACCCAATATAAGTACTGAATCGTAAAACAAGTTGAAAACTACTATAGAAACCTCTAGTATATTGGAAATATAATATGAATAATATTAAAAAGTTACTGTATTCCTAAAATGCTATTGCTGCTAGTAATTATTGAAATAATGGGCATCATGTTGTGCTGTCTTGCATCATTCTGGTTGTTGTTTATGTTTACCTCTAGGCAAGAACTAGAATGCTGAAGAAGTTATGATTGCCTTTCTAGCTATTTGTTTTTGGATATTGTGATGGCTTATTATTATCATGTTTTTTAAGTCAATATTTCTTGTGCTCTATTATTCTTTTTTAAAATTATTTTCTTGTGCATAAAATATGAAGCTCCAAAGGATGTCTAAGTAGTCCAGTGATTAGGGTCTATTTGGGCAAGTTGTTTTTTGATTTTTTTTTTGAACTTTGATGACTAACTTTTTTACTTATTTAAAAAGTTGATATTCTATCATTTTATCATATTTTTAATATTTAACTCTAAAAATCAAATATTCAAACTTAAATAATATTTTTATTTTGATTTTCTATCAAAATTTAAATGTAATTTTTTTCCTTTTCTCAAAAAATGGTTATCCAAATGAACCCTAGATTATCCTTTCTGGTTTACTGATTTGCCTCACTTAAAAGAAGCTCATGTTTGCCTACAGTTTGAGGCGTCTTCTTTTGTTTACTGCTTTCTCCTTATCTAACTTTTCCATTTGAAGGTTAAACTCATGTTATGAAATTGTGTCGGATGAAAATTATTGTTGCACTCTGTTGCTTGAATTGGGAGAAAAAAAAAAGTTCATCTTTAGTGTATTTGTGTATTATTACTCATAATTATATAATTCTTGGGTAAATATTAATTTCTCATGTTATATTCTTCATATCATATGTTTGACCCATACCTTTTGAAGAAGATGGATAAAAGTGAAAAATGTCAATAGGTCAAAGCATCAGGCTAAGGCTGTCTTCAAGTTAGTAACAGAATTTTAGTGTTAAAGTTCTATTGGAAGTGGAGAGAACACTGAGTATAAGGAAAACACACGTTGGAGTAGTTATTTTAGTATTTATTTTGTCGATGTTGTCTTTGCTCATGTATTTTCACTTTTAATATCTCCTTTGAAAGGCTTTTTTCACTGTTATGTGCAGAGTTGTGCAGAGGCTTGAACTTTCAAAGTCAAGAGCTGCTGTACTTACTTCGGTTGGTTATGCTTTTGGACTTCCTAGTAATAATATCTCTATGATTTTAATGGAGACAATTTTGCTGCATTTGTATCTTATATTTTACCTTGTTTCCTTTGTTTTATAGGATATCACCACCATTGGGAGTTCATTCTTTTTCTTAGGTAGCCGTTTAGGGGATAGTTTGCTCGTGCAATTTACATGTGGAGCAGGACCTTTGCCTGTTGGCATGAAAGAAGAGGTTTGCACTGTTCCTGAATTGAAGCCGTTCTTTAACTTCTGACTTACCTTAAACTTATTTTTAGCATGCACTTATGATTCTTTTACAGAATTTCCTGGGTTGTATTTGCGCTTCTAGGTTAAGGTTGAGTTACTATGCCATTCACAGCATGCTTTAGTTATTTTAACGAAATTCTGCATTTTAATTCAGAGTCTCCACATTTTAATTCAGAATCTCCTTTTTGTTAAATAATTGCATTTGTTCTCTCATGAATGCTTAAATGGAAGTTTGAAAATTTTGTATCTTAATAAAATTAATTAAGGAGTTTGCTTACAGCTATTTCTGTTACGTAAGATACATTTTTTACCTGAACAAATGTTCTAGGTGAACATGCTTTGATTTAAATCAAACATCTAAATATCTCAAATGTTTGGTACAAATATGCACTTGGTTAATAAATTTATGTATGGAGAACGTTATATAAATTAAAAATACATTGGCTAAAGTATTGAAGTCTTTACGAGAATATTAGAGTTCTTGAAAGTCTGACATCTTTTTGAAAAGTGTAGTTTGGTTTTATCATTTATCTTCTTTTGTCTGTTTTTTTTTTTTTTTTTTTTTTGGGGGTGGGGGGTGGTGGCATGAGGGAAGAAAAGGGCCTTTGTCTTATGTTGAACATGAGAATGAGGTCTCAAGCAACAACTCTCCTACCAATAGGACAAGTTGTCTGACATGGTTGCTTCTCATTTATCTATTTAATATCCAATTACAGAGCCCAAAATGAGAGAAAGTTGTGATAAGTAACCACTTACAATTTAGTTTACTCTGATATTTGCGCGTATTCTGATCTAATCAATAATATAAAGTCAATTGTAGACTCCAAATTGCATAAGGTTATATGTCCTTCGTTGCATAGGTCATCATTAACTATCATTTTTTTTCCAATAAAAATGCTCTTGCAAGGTCTTTTAAATATATGGTATTGAGTATTCAAATGGCTAAAAGTTAAAAAGGACTTAAAAAAAAGGATGAACATACTCTCTACTTTTTTTAGCTTTCATACTATTTAAGAAAATACTAAAATTAAGTTGTCTTTTTGTTTGAAAGACTAAAATATCCTTTGATTTCTCATGTTTCTCTATTAGTTGTAAACTATTAATTGATGGTATTGAAAGAAAAAGTATATAATTGTTGTCTTGATTTTTCCTAAGGTTTCCTAAAGCGACAAGTAAAGAAAACCTCGTAATTTTCTCAAATGACAATGAAAAATGCAGGAGGGAAAAAAAGACTATTCCTCATGATGTTTGGTGCTTACTACCATCCTATTAATGAGATATGGCTAAAAATTAGGCAAGGACACTGTGTAAAGTGTATGTGGATGTTTACATGTTATAGTACTAAACCTTTAGAACTATGCATATACTGAATATTATCTATAACTCCAGAACTAGAGTTTAAAAAGAGGTATTTTATCATTCCGTATCATAAAGTATTTTTCTCATAGCATGTGGAACAATGTAACTGCCCAAGATATTTGCTTCAAGTGTAAAGCATGAGTTATAAGGGTGAGGAAGAAAAATTAAGGCTCCATTTGCAGACATTTCTTTTCGACAAATTATTTATTTTAACATTGGCCCAGTCTCTTACATATTCAAAAGTAATTCTTTAGGTTTGTCAGTTATATTATTAATAAACAATAACAAAGCTTTGAATTCTAATGCTCAAAGTTTCAAATAATATTCATATTTCACTTTTTTGCCAAAACTTTAATGAAAATTATGTAAGGTTCTCTCATAATAATGCTCAAATTTTCAAATAATTTCATATTTCACTTTTTTGCCAAAACTTTGATGAAAATTATGTAAGGTTCTCTTATAAAAATGACTGTCCAAAAATTGAAAATTTTTTATATCTTAATAGTATGAAAAGAATTGTGCTGACTTTTCCCTACTTCTATAGGTCGGAGATATTGAAGGTGGTGCCCCATTAGCAAAGAGGCTGCGGAGGTCCTCCTCTGATGCTTTGCAAGATATGGTGAATGGTGAAGAACTCTCCTTATTTGGTTCTGGTCCAAACAATGCTAACTCTGCACAGGTTAATAATAGTCATTAACAGAATGCTCTCTTCTTAATTATATATTTGGTTATAGTCATCAACATCTTGATGATATCTCTATTTATTTATGAAAATTGAATATCTGACAACTAGGAAATGAACAGTGTGGTCCGATAGATGATGGTTCTGTTCTTCTTTTTGAGAAATCTGTATTCAGAGATTCTAATTGGTAGATTCTAAGAGATAGTGAATCAGTCAAACTTGTAGAATGAATTGCATATAATGCAAATGAACAATGAAGAAATCTAGCATTTAATTTATGGGGCATAATATAGAAATAAAAATTTCATTTCTTCTTTGACCGTGTAAATAAATGGTATTACTGATTATATGTCATGTCAGTTGGATAGGTGTAGTCTATTGTTGTGCTGAGATCAATATCTTTTAGGCTGGACTGGCTTGCCAGTTCAAACTGGTCTAATTGAATTCTTTTGGTTGTTTGAAGTTTGTTCGAACTGTCTTGAACAAACTGGTGAACTGACTAGTTAAACATCAAATGAGTCAGATTTTTTAAAATTTTAAATTGAGACCAAAGTTACCTAAATTCAATGAATATGTTCAATATTAAAAGAGTAAACAACTAATATTCTTGAAGTTTAGAAACATACTAAAAATGTGGAAAAATATGAACTTAAAAAATTGTATTTCACGAGTAGTTAAGTAATTAGATATATTCTTAATATAAATACAAATTAATTTATTTTTTCTTTTTTATGAGAAATAATTTATTAATTGATGATTTTCTGTAGATTTATTTTGGTTGACAGACTAGTTGTGGACTTGAATGTTTATATTACTTCATGTGGTTGGATTATATTCTAATTTTAATAGATTTTATTATATTATCAATTTAACTACGGTTCAATTTTAAAGATTGAACTATTAAGTTTTCTAGTCATTTTGTTGTTTGATTTTGAATACATTGCTGGAAATAGATCCTTAGTGCTTCTCTATTTCATGGATTGAATGAATGTCATTGACTGTGGTCCTTTTTCTTTTTTCGTGCATCTTTTTCACATGATATATATATACTTGTATATATATGTGTGTGTATATGCTTATTTTTGGGAGAGGGGTGCCTTCTTACTCACTCTGGTTTGGGATTCTATCATGTTGTGATCTAACTCCCATGGCATTGAAGGAAATATAAATATGTGCAAATATATTGATGCGTGACCTCAAACTCCTGGACCAAAGGAACTAGAAACCCTTTGTAGAACTATGAATCCTGCAGACAAAGCACTACAAGACCCTTGATGATGTCACCCAAAGGATTATCAATCCTTTGCTTTGAAAAAGGGATTTCTTAGTCCACAAAGATGCTAAAGAAAGAACTCGTACCAAAGGGAATACATTCAGAACTGTAATGAATTTATCAATTTACAATAGTTAGAACCTTTTATATTAGTTTAGGCCTCAAGAAATCAAATTTGACTACTAGTACTCAACTATGACAATTTCCTAAAATTATTAGGATCAAGTTTTGACTATGACTAAAAATCCTAAAGCAAAATATTCAAAAACTAAAGTAATATCAAGACAGTAATTTTAATAAGTCCTCATAATATTCTTATAATTTTCTTCAAAATACTTTGCAAATATTCCATAAATGAATTCAGATATCAAAGTAGTTCATGTGTGTATCTGCTCTTGTATTGTTCCCACTGCTCTTACATTGTATGCAAGGAGTTATATTATTTGGTATTTTGTTAAACAGCTTGTAAATATCAACATGAGAAGAATATCCTTTTTTTTTTTGTGTGTGTGTGTGTGTAATCTCATTTTTAATCTTTGCCTTTTATCCTGATTTTATGCAGAAATCTTTCTCATTTACTGTGAGAGATTCCCTGATAAATGTTGGGCCAGTCAAAGACTTCTCTAATGGTTTGAGAATTAATGCTGATCCCAATGCTTCTGGTGTTGCTAAGCAAAGTAATTATGAATTGGTGAGTTTGGCTGATCATTTTACTGTATTTTATTTTTAATTCCTTGTTTAATGTGATTGAATTACTGTTAAGTTTTCAACTAGTTTTTATTAGTTATATGGCTTTTACATTTTTACCCCCATCGTCTAACTACTTCACTCCAATCACTTGGAGTAACAAAGTTTATAATTTGACTATGAACACCTTCTGGTTGGAATTTGATTCAGGTATGCTGTTCAGGTCATGGGAAAAATGGTGCTCTTTGTGTGCTTCAGAAGTCAATACGTCCAGAAATGATCACACAGGTGTGACAATATTTGGTTTAGAATTCTTTTCTCCTCTATTACCTACCTGAAAGACCCCAAAGCACTGGAAAAAAAAAATTAAAAGGAGAACCTTCAGTTTATCATACTCTGGTTCTTCCCAATTTTATCTTCTTGTCTTTCTTAAAAAGGGAAACATGGAAAATAAATCTATACTGTAGATAAATTAACAATTTTATGTTTTGATTTATATGTAATGGTTGTTATATTTATTTCAACTGAAGAAAATGTGCTAGAATTGTCTAACTTCAGACATCTACTATATTGCATGATAATTCAGTGTGGATTTCTGTAAAATTCTATTTTTTCTCCTCATTTTAACCAGCCACTTTATTATTTGTTTAGTTGTTATACACTGATGGCCTATGAGTGTAAACTTATTTTCCATCTTAAAGGAATCATTGCCGGGCTGCAAAGGAGTTTGGACTGTTTATCACAAAAATACACGCAGTCAAATGGTTGAATCTTCAAAGATGGCTGCTGATGAGGATGAATATCATGCCTATTTAATTATTAGTTTGGAGACTCGTACAATGGTAATATGATTTAGATTCTTTATTCTACTTTCGAGAAATGCAATTTCCTGTTGTCATTATAAATCTATGTAAGGTGTTGCATTTTGTTTTTTTGACATTATTTAGGAGATCTATTTCTTTTGCTTTTGAGAATTTATTTGTTGGTTTAATCTTAAGTTGTTGGCATATGCTCTATAATTCTCACTTCTCTCTCACATTCCATGTATACACGTGTATCTGTTTGATGGGGCAGTGAGTGTTGCCAATCTGGTCTTTTGTGAGTTCTCAGTTAAATAATATCTTATAGATGATCCAAAGATATTTTTGGATTACTAATATATATATTCATATAGAAG
Organism: Cynanchum wilfordii; assembly: GCA_025388415.1. Taxonomy (NCBI): domain Eukaryota; kingdom Viridiplantae; phylum Streptophyta; class Magnoliopsida; order Gentianales; family Apocynaceae; genus Cynanchum; species Cynanchum wilfordii. Next base: position 85,577 of record JAHSUH010005341.1, on the reverse strand, counting down.
GATTATCAAATCTTTAGGATGTCAACTGATAACTGAACTCAATGTGTGTTTGGTTCACATTTGGAATTTTAACAGAACTATGAACTATATTATATTTGATTATGGGATTGGCTTTGTTTTAGAACTGCATGATTAGGAAATAATGAGAGAATTGTCCTATTATTGTGCTTAAGTTTCATGATGAACGTGATTCAAGTTAAATAAGACTTACCATTGGTGTAGTACACAGCCTGCTAACTAATTTTTAAGAAAAGCATATTTAGAATTTTCTTCATTGACCACTGGGCATGTCAATTAGCATCATACTATAGGCACTACTATTACCATCTGAGACCTCACCCGGGAAGAATGAAAAGAAGATGAAAGGAAAGGACAAGAATGCAGATGAAATCCAATCTCTTTCATAAATTTTCTCTGGCTGTTACTATCAAAGATCTGAATCTCCTCTTTGGCCTAGACTATCAGATTATTGTATCTCCAGCTCCACATAGTCAAAGAGGGAATAAAAGATTAAAAAGATAAAAAAAAACCCAAAAGAATATTGCTGGGAATATTTAAAAGAAGCAACAATTTGTAGTCCTAATAATCAGTTGACAAATTTTCTAAGCAATCCAAAGGATCTTTTTGTTGCAGAATTGAACGGTGTTGATTTTTCTCTAGTAGAGTGAAATAATGAGGTCAAAGCATTAGAGGAGGTGAAAGATTAGAGAGGCCAGTTTGAGATGTATACTGAAAATGGTAGTTTTGGTGGAATACCATCCTTTTAAAAAGAGTTTTCAGAATTTTATTACAAAATATGTTGGCATGAATAACATGTGGCCCTATTCAGGAATTCATATTCATATAATTTCAACAACTGCAAATTAAATCAGAACTGTAAAAGTTTGCTCTTGAATGGCTTGTCTAAATGGTATATTTGGTGACAGTATTTTTGTTATTTTATTTTTTACTATTTGGTGCGTTTTTTAATTTTTTGATATATTTTGTGGATGTGGTGTATTTTTTTTTTTCCTAAATTTTTTAATTTGGGAACCTTTTTAATTTTTTTTTAAAAATTTTATTTATAGTTACAAGCATCCTAAGATTACTGTGACTAACCTGCTGTAGAAATTTCCCTACAAAAAGGTGCTTTTCTGTAGGATTTGAGTCCTGTACAACGTTAAATGGAATTTTTTGTGTAGTTCAATTTTTTCTAAAAGTTCAATTGTGTTGTTCAGTGTTTTATATCAGATATTATTTTCCCCTATTGAAAGAGAACTTTTAGCAAGAAACCAAGGATAAAACTCAGGAGTGATTCTTTTGAGCTTTAGGCGTTGCACATCAAGCTTTGATTGTGCTAACAGTCTCAATCACTGGGAGAAAGTGAAATGCTTTCTTTGTCTAAAACATTATCTATCTTTTCAAGAGAAGGCATTTTAATAGACCCTGAGATAATTCCTGGTCTACCTGAACTACACTGCACTTTCATTTCATAGTTCCATAAGAAAAATTTCAAAATCAGTAAAGGCAGCACAACTTTGAAATTCAATAAATAGACGGTCTTTGAAAATTACTGTGAAACAGCTAATAACTAAGATTTTCGTGACCAATAAAAAGAGATAAACTTAATTTTCCTGGCTAAATGACTTATAACTTAGGATACAGGTTTTAGAATCTTTCCTTTAGCCAAAGTTATCTAGTGGTTAATCTTTTTACGTTTTATGACGTTTTCCTCTCTGGATTTTGCTCAAAGTATCTTAGCTTGTTCTCAGGCCCCTTATTAGATGTCAAACTCTACCCCCACCTAAAAAAAAAAAAAAAAAAAAAAAAAATAATAATAAAGGAAAAGAAAATAAATTATTGTTTTTCACTGAATGTGTAGTCTATTCAATTTACTCATGATATCATGACCACTTTAAGAACAAGTGTTTTCTTTGCATTAGTAATGAACAAGTTTTGCTCTTTCTAGAAAATATGAATTCAGTAGTATTTTTGCCTCTTTAGTTGTCCTACTCTATGTGCTTGTTTAGGGTCTTCTGAATCTAGCTTTAATGATTGTTTTATTCTATTTCCTCCTGTAAATAGGTATTGCAGACAGCCAGTAACTTGGAGGAGGTTACCGAAAATGTTGACTATTATACCCAAGGAAGTACAATTGCTGCAGGGAATTTATTTGGAAGGTTCTAGTTTCCTTTCATTTAGCTTTATCTTTAGGTTCTTTGCCTCCAAGTTTGCTTCAGATAGCATCTTTTCATAATTTTAACTTTTGCTCTCTTCTAGTTGCTTCCGAAGTTGCTTATGTTTTTATGCGAGATGCTATGTTTCTTCTTCTGGCAGATGTCCTGGAAATTCTTTATTTGCTTTTTCTTATTTGACTATTATTATTCTGAATATCTTTGAGGTCTCAAATTTTGCGACATTTTGTTGAAGGGTGTTGTTTACTCTTGCAGGCGCCGTGTTATTCAGGTGTATGCCAATGGGGCTCGAATTCTTGATGGTGCTTTTATGACTCAAGAGTTGAGTTTTAAGGCCCAAAATTCTGATTCTGCTTCTGAGAGCCAGACTGTATTATCTGTTTCCATAGCTGATCCATATGTGTTACTGAGGATGATAGATGGAAGCATTCAGCTTCTTGTTGGAGGTATATTTCAGAATTCTTTTCATGTCTGTATAATATCATTGAAACTGATTACTCTACTGAAATAGAGTAGTTCATTTACATAAACATATTTTGTTTCCATTCCAGTGAAGTTTACAGAGGGTTGTGTGGTATCTATGTTCAATATAAGAGGATCATTAGTCATCAAAATATTTACATTTGGAAGTCAGTTTTCCAGGAGAAGAAAAGTATTTTCAGTTACTTCTTTGTCTGCAGCGTACAAATCCTTCAAAAATTAATAAGATAAAAACTGCCAGCTTGTAATTTGAGTAGAGATGAAAGTTGTTTTTGTTTGATCATTGCTTGGGACTTTCACTGAAAATTCTTTTTGTACTCTTTCAGACTTACAAGAAGTCTGGAATAGAAAGAATCAAGAACAGTATGAGTACGGTGGCATTACTAAACTGGAGATTTAACATTTTATATTATAAAAGAGAAGGTTACTAAAAACCTACTTGCATGAGAAATATGTTGTTGAGTTTAAGGTCTCAAAAGTTGAAGAAAATTTAATTTACATGAGACTATGGGTATCCATTGAATTATTTATCCGAGTAAAATAAGATGATCACTTCTCAAAAATGATACGACACTGGCCTTTGTATGGGTACATGAATCATAATTAGCTTATGCCATTATAAGTTTACACAAGACTTCCAACAAGTGGAAGGAACTGATTTCCAAGTGGCTACTAAATAAAGGGACTAAATTATTCAAAGCTGATAGTAAAATTGTTTTACCTATCAAAATTGATTATCTACTACTATAAATTTCAGGGGCATTCTAGGTTCTCCTTTTCTTTTATTTTCTACGGAAGTATCTTTTTCTTTAGTTCTTGTTTGTTTGTTTGTTTTGTTGTTGTTGTTGTTTTTTTTTTTTTTTTTTTTTATATTTTTTTTGCATCTCTAATTATTTGAACTTCTCTAAAATATCTTCTAGATCCTTCTGCTTGCACTGTTTCTATCAGCAGTCCTGAGATTTTTGAAAGCTCAAAGAGATCGGTAACAGCCTGCACACTCTATCAAGATAAAGGCCCTGAGCCATGGCTTCGTAAAACTAGTACTGATGCTTGGCTTTCCACTGGGATTGGGGAAGCAATTGATGGTTCAGATACTGTATCCCATGATCAGGGTGATATATACTGCATCGTTTGCTATGATACTGGCATTCTTGAAATTTTTGACGTGCCTAATTTTAGTAGTGTATTTTCTGTGGATAAGTTTATATCTGGAAAAGCGTACCTCGTAGATACATCTATCCCAGATCCTGTTGACAATCCTCCTAAAGGGAAAATTACTCAGGATTCGACTGCAGGTGGAAAGAAAGAGCAGACTCAGAACATTGGGCTTGTGGAACTGGCCATGTCTAGATGGACGGGGCAGCATAGTCGCCCTTTTCTTTTTGGCATATTATCTGATGGAACAATTCTTTGTTATCATGCTTATGCCTTTGATGGTTCAAATGCTGCATCTAAAGTTGAGGAAGTTATAACTTCTCAGGAGTCTGGTAATACCAGAAATATGAGTGGATCTAGGCTGAGAAATTTACGTTTTAAACGTATAACTTTGGATGCATATTCTAGGGAAGAGACTTCACCTGGTACTCAATCCCCACGCATAACCATTTTCAAGAATGTCGGTGGTAGCCAAGGTTTGTTCATGTCTGGAGCACGACCATCTTGGTTCATGGTATTCAGGGAACGGCTTCGGGTTCATCCACAGGTAGGTTATGTTTCTCAAGTTTTTGGCATATGATTGGGATCTTTCCCAGTGTGCTAATGTTCCAACTGAATATTTTAGATGCTTTGCATTATATTCTCTCCTTTGGCCCTTGATAAGTACTGCAACTTTCAACTTGGGTTAGTGGATGAAAAATGATGATAATCTGTGCAGCATAACAGTTGAAGATTAAATTTGCAGGATGTTTTCTTTATCAATTGTTGTCCTTTCCCATGGATTACTTTTATTTTATTTTATTTTTGGTTTTTATGATTTTAATTTGCAATTGGTTTGGAACTTCTTGGCTCTGTATACAGAATGTCGTGTAATTAATTAAGCTGTATTTCTTCCCTGCAGCTTTGTGATGGTGCTGTCGTGGCCTTTACTGTTCTTCACAATGTGAACTGTAATCATGGATTTATCTATGTCACCTCACAGGTAGCGCAAATAAATATTTTTACAACTGAACCTGGGTTTGGTCCCAGTGTGTGCTACCATCATTTTTTGGATTTACATATTTCATTTTTCAGGGTACTTTAAAAATTTGCCAACTTCCGTCATTCTTATCATATGACAATTATTGGCCTGTACAAAAGGTGCAGTTAGCTTTTTCCTTGGGTCTTTCAACTCTCAATTTTAATATATGTAGTGACAATCTCATCACCATATTTTTCTCTTTTTTTTTTGGTTGTGTGTGTGTGTGGGGGGATGTTGTAACAGATGCCATTGAAGGGGACACCACATCAAGTCACTTTTTTTGCAGAGAAGAATTTATATCCACTTATAGTTTCATTCCCAGTGAGTGCATTTTCCTTTTCCTTTTTTTTTTTTTTTTTTTTTTTTCTTTTGCTACTGGTATGAGATGTTAATACAGACTGCAATATTATGTTATGTGGGTTGTAATCAGCCATGAATAGTTAGCAGATTTAACCTGAACCTTTTTATTTTTGGTAAGCTTTGTCCTATCTTCTTTTTTTTTTAGTCCCCAAGTTATTAAGTATGCCAAATATAGTCCTTTCTGCCTGAATTCATCAAAACTTGGATGGAATCAAAATCAAAACCAATAATTAGGGCATGTTTGGAATTATACATTTTCGAACTTAGATTATTCAATTACCAAAATTACAACCTCCCTCCCCAATTTCCTGGACCAATCCCACTGTAAGCCACTCGGATGTTAATTTGTATTATATGTAACATTTGAAAACGAAGCATCATTGAGTGAAGAACATGCCCATAAACTTTCCCTTGGTTTAGAACAACCCACTTTACCTTTCTTGGGGGTACTAAGGAAGCTGCCCGGATCAGCACAAGTTGTTGCATAAAATGTTCCTGATGGATTCAAAGAAGGTCTCAGTGACCATGGCATAATTTTTCATGGAATGGGTTCCACAGGTGAGGCATCAAGCTGTTGCGGGATTCTTTACTCTCTGTGGTTGGAATTCTGTGGTAGAGGCATTTGGATGACACAGCAGTAGTGAATCAGCAATCAAGTACCGATTCAGCTTCCTAACATCATCAGTGATGTTGTTTGCTGAAGCAAGTGCAAGGAAACTTAAGTCCTTGAGAGCAATGACGAATTGAAGTTGGCCCAGCATTCAATCTCATGATTATTTTCACGAATCCTACACAAATGGTGTGCACCGGCTGCCAAAGAAACAAAAGGGAACCCCAGCTTGTGGAATAGCTGTAGTCATTTTTTTCACCAGCATTTATCTCACTGGAAACTGTTTGAATAACACATATAATCCATTCCAGAAGCCAAACAAACAACATTCCCCAGTACTCCTGGAACTCCCAAAAGCACAGAATTCAGTCCCGAACATTCTATCCCTTCTCTGGCCAAACTCATTACCAGAAACAACTTTCTTTTGAAAACAATCTCACTGATATGCTGATTATAGAACATAGTACTTACCTGTGAAGTACTGAGGAGGTAAGGATTTGCACTAGGTTTGGTTAGGAAAATTTGGAAGGGAGGCTGTAATTTGCAATATATTGTATTTTGGAAATGTATCATTCAAAATGTACCCTTATTATGTTGACTAATTATGGGTTCTGATAAATTCTGGTGTTAACTCCATCAGTTCTGATAAATTCAGGCAAAGGGGGCTGTATTTTTTCCAAACCTAAAACACTTAGGGATTAAAAATTTAGAAAATGGTAGGTATTATGGTGACCAAAAATAAAAAAGTTCGGGGCTAAATCTGCTAATTTTTCAATCTGCCACTGATGGAATGAGGTTCTTCATATCTGTATTATGTGTTCAATGGGCTGAAGTAAACCACATCAAGTTGGAAAAGAAGAATTAAATTTCTCATTTGTGAACAAATTGTTAAGTTTACAGACAGTGAGTTCTGTTGGAACATGACTAAACGTTTCTGTATCTTTAGGTGCTTAAACCATTAAATCAAGTTCTTTCATCTCTAGTTGATCAAGAAGCTGGTCAGCAGATTGAGAATGATATGAATTTTGAAGGAAGTTACCCTGTAGAAGAATATGAGGTTCGGATTATGGAACCTGAAAGATCTGGTGGGCCTTGGCAGTCAAGAGCGACAATCCCTATGCAAAGTTCTGAGAATGCACTCACTGTACGAGTTGTCACATTATATGTAAGTCTTGGTTCTTCTTGCCTCTCTATCTCTCTGTGTCGTTCTACTTCTCTATAGATATTTTATATGGTCAAAAGTCTATATATATGTATGTAAGTGTATGTATATTATGTCTGCTTGATTGCAGAATTCCACTACAAGAGAAAACGAAACACTTTTGGCAATTGGGACAGCTTATTTACAAGGAGAGGATGTTGCTGCAAGAGGGCGTGTGCTATTGTTCTCAGTTGAAAGAAATGATGACAATTCTCAAACTTTGGTAATGGTCAAATCTAACCAATTCATTCATTTTTAAACAGTTTAATTAATTCTTCATGTATTGTACCTAGCATTTGGGGATAGGCTCTTTTTATCTTATAGTTATTTGTTGTCCTCATTTTGCTGATGCTTTCATGATTTCTATTGAGACTCTTTGTAGGTTTCAGAAGTTTACTCTAAGGAGTTGAAAGGCGCTATATCTGCTGTTGCTTCACTCCAGGGTCATCTACTGATAGCTTCTGGCCCTAAGATTACGTTACACAAATGGACAGGTTCTGAGTTAAATGGTGTTGCCTTCTACGATGCTCCACCACTTCATGTTGTGAGCTTGAATATTGTATGTCTTACTATTACCTTTCTATGGTTTAAGATTTAATCTGTAACTTTATGTATGTTTTACAACTTTAACTTATTTCTCTTAGCCACTCTTCTTTCATGCTCCTTGGATAATTTAACTTATATTCTGCATAATGTTCTAACTCTACCGGGACATGGATGGACTGCTAAGCATTCTTGTTTTTTTTTTTTTTTTTTTTTTTAGGCTTTTTTAGACTTGGTGGGAGGCTCATCATCTACTATGACATTAACATTTTGAAAGCACCTAATTGAATGGTGCTCAATTGAGCTTTGATGTTCCCAAAATAAGATTATTTGTTTCACAATACAGGACTTTAGTTTAATCACATATCTAGTTGTTTATAGCTTTTTAGTGGAGTGGTGGCATGAGTGCTTGGACATATGTTTTTCTTGATCTTTTATTCCTCTTGTTTAGTGTTGGACATGTGGGATAAGGTAATTATCACGGAATCTTGTAATGTCACTATTGTAAACAGTGTTTTCAGAACTGGACCTCACTGGCCAATTCAAAAAGTTGAACCGGATTTTTCTTAAATTTTAATATATATTTTAAAGAATTGGTCCATTTTCTTGTTGACCAGTTCAACTAGTCTAACTGAAAACCAGAAAAAAGGGAGAAAAAAACCGAATTTAAGTTCTGAGTGGAATGCAGTATGCTTTTTATTCACAATCTTACTTGTCTTTACTCCTATTTCAGGTTAAGAATTTTATTCTTATTGGAGATGTTCACAAAAGCATATACTTCTTAAATTGGAAAGAACAGGGATCTCAACTTAATTTGTTGTCCAAGGATTTTGGTTTTCTTGATTGTTTGGCTACAGAATTTTTAATTGATGGAAGCACACTCAGTCTAGTCGTTTCTGATGAGCAAAAGAATGTGCAGGTTTATTTCCTTTTATCTTTTGTTTTCTGTTTTTGTTCGATGCTTCTTTTTTATCCTTTTTCCTCCTCTTATACATTGACATTCAGAAACTCACAGCTTTTTGGATAGCCAATATATAGTAAGGAAACATTCCAATTTGATGAGGATTAGTAATCTCTTACCTTTTAAAAATATTTCGATGTTATTTTCTCTCTGTGATTAGGTATTCTATTACGCTCCAAAATCGCTACATAGCTGGAAAGGACAGAAACTTCTGTCTAGGGCTGAATTTCACGTTGGTGCACATGTGACCAAGTTTATGCGGTTGCAGCTACTTCCAACTTCATCTGATCAAATTAGTGCTGCTGCTGGCTCTGATAAGACCAACCGTTTTGGTCTACTGTTTGGCACCTTGGATGGGAGCTTTGGCTGTATTGCACCACTTGATGAACTAGCATTTCGCAGGTTTCAATCACTGCAGAAAAAACTTGTAGATGCTGTTTCTCATGTTGCTGGTCTAAATCCAAGATCTTTTCGCCAATTCCGTTCAAATGGAAGGGCTCATCGGCCTGGTCCCGACAACATAGTGGACTTTGAGCTACTTTGTCAGTGAGTATTCCGTTCCATCCATCCCTTCATGAAGTAGCATCTTTCTTTTGAGATATTGTGCGGCATTCATTATCAGTGGTCAGTTGCATTGCACAAACACTAGTTTATCCATTAAGAATTGTTGTCTGTTTAGTGGACTAGGATCTCTATACTTCGTAACATTATTGGCTTCATTAACTGATGCAATAGAAGTATCATCTATCAAATTATATGCATCCTTGGTGCAGATGAGTTGTCATGAGCTGCTAGCATCATAGTGCTATACTTAAAAAGGTGACCAAAACCTCTTGCATGTTTTTAGATAAGATTTCGTGAAAACAAATTTAGTTGTTTTGATGAGACAAATATTCACACTTGTTGAGCTCCTTGACTTAGGGATTCTTGAATTTGGCAAGAAGCTAAACATGCAAACAGCCCTGTATCCATGTGCATGCATATGTAAATGCATGTCTTTAGCATTTTCTCTGAAATAATTTACTTACTTATGGTGGATCCCATGGCTGGGTTTTGCAGTTATGAAATGCTTCCTTTGGAAGAGCAGTTAGAGATTGCTCAGCAGATAGGAACAACACGTACGCAAATCATGTCCAATTTGAATGAGCTGACACTTGCAACAAGCTTTTTGTGAGAAAACCATAGGCAGATTAATGTTTCTGGAAAAATTCATTTTTCCAGCTGTTTTGTAGCATGTAAGCGATTGTTGGTCTTTGTTGTTCCCATTTTTCAGACAACATCCCTGTAAATTATTGTAAAACCAATCCAATAATGTAAGAATTTATTTAGAATTTTAGTATTCTCAGGTGAATTTGAAAATATTTAAAAGTTTAGAACTAAATATTCCTGTTTCCGGGCACAATTCCTTGCTCCTTTTTTAAGTGTCATGATCTTGGCTTTTCTTTTTCTTCTCCATAGATCCACCACACCTACATTTTTATATTTTTTATTTAATTATTTTGGGTAAATTACTTAGAATATTACACAAAAAAGATAAAATAAAATAAATAAATTACCCATGAAAGTAAAGATCCGTACTATAGCCTTTCATTAATTTTTTTAATTAACCAAACAAATGAAAGGGAACCATCAGACCGAATAAAAGTCCTCAGTTGTTAATAACCCTCTTGTACCATGTCATTGACATTGGCCATGGTTTTCAATCCACACCTCTTATTGTACTTCTTTAAAAACAACAAAAATGGCAGAGAGAAAATTCATCCCATAAATCAAGAACCATACTTTTGTACAACATAACCAAAAGAATGAAGATCCATGTTCTCATATCTATTGATTGCAGGTTGGCAACCATTAAATTGCAGCAGAATTGGCAATCTGGAGAGAAAATTTGACAAAGATGTCCATGGAAGGGGATCCATTCAATGATCAAGAACATGTTGATCCTCCCACCATACATTTTTGCTTTGCCCCATCATACATTTTTCATTTTTCTTCTTCTTTTGCCTCAGAAAGCAAACAAGTTATCCTGCCATGAAGTTGTAGTATCTATCATGTAATTCATTTCCATGAATATATATATATATATATATATATATATATATATATATATATATATATTTTTGTATGTATATATTTATATATATATAAGATACAATCCTAATCAAGATAGTCTCGCCTGTAGGAGGAAAAGGATGGACTTTACTTGCAGAGCTAAAATTACTTGGGGAGAAAGAGTTGGAACATACCATTAAGATGGTTTTGTCTTCCTTCCAAGTTTAGGTATACGTTTGAGTTCTTGGCTTCCTTTGTGCATTTGTCTGCAGAAAGAATAACGACAGAGAAGCATAATAAATCAACATGTATTCATGGTGGAATTTTCGTAGCAATTTAGTTTTACAGAAGCAAGTTTAAGATAAAAGCACCTTTGGTAGAGATAGACGAGAAAGTAGAATATAGGGAGCAGCAGTAGAATCAATATTGAAGCTGCCATGTAGAATATACTAGTGCTCTTCTGCAGAGCAAAAATAAGAGCACAAATCATTAACACGCTCTCTTTTTTGTCAGCTGTAAACTTTTAAAGCAACTGATGTTTTTGACCTATGTTGGACCTTATTATGAAAATTTGTATTCAATCAACGATATCCCATTTGTTGATTATTCTCATAAAAATTTGTATTTGCTCCTCGCGAGAGGGGGTTTGTTAGCTTGTATTGCAACTTAACGGATATAAATAATGTTTAGAGAGATAAAAGAGTTATGTGAGATGAAACTAGCCTAGAAGAAATTCTACCTAAGGTCTAGGAATGTTATTTATTATATGGGCATTTTTCCAAATATTGAAAGAAAAGTCAGCTTCATCAGCAAAGGTTATTACAAAAACAACTGAAGGTGAAATTATCTACAGCATATTTCTTTTAATCACGAAGGGAAAACATTCAATTGCACTAAACTATATGAAGAGAATAATACCATACCTTGCCTCCTTTAGGAAATGGTTTTTTCCTGCCTGAGCAGGTATGAGCATCGCAAAATTGTCGCAAAAATAACTCTACAATGTCAAGCAAACAAAGACATTTTAGGTAAAAGCAAGCACTAAAAGGCCTGCTATGATTATTATAAGTGAAAAAACATATATTTCTTTACCATGAAGACGAGCTGCAGAAGGTCCCTGTTTGACCGGAAAACAGCTGTCTGCAAGAGACTGTGTGGAAAACACACCAAGGGTCAAGACATGGTGAAAATAACTAGAAAGAATGACGATGCATCGAACAAAAGAATTGAAAGAAAAGCAACCTCACATAGATGACGGTTCTTAGAAGCAGCTGCAGGATTGCATTTCTTTTTACGAGGTGCTGGGATCATCTTAAGGTCACAATGCAATGCACCACATAAGTCGGCCAAGCATTTTCCATTATTCTGAAAATCATAGAAAAAAGCAACAGCAATAAGAGACTTCTTATTTACATTAACTAACGTCCTGTTTTTAATGACATTAATGTAACCTAAAGTTGAAAATGCCAAAAAGGAAACAGATGTTAAAGGCTTCTTATTCAAGGGAGACATAAATTTTTCCTACTGCAAACCCCAATACTTACGGACATAGTCATTTCAGTCTAAGCTAAACTGTTCTTTTAACTCAAAGACGTCAAACTATTATGTAATTGAACAAAAAGTTTTGCATTAATAATGAATGAACATAAACAGGAAAAGTCAGCATACAACATTTAAAAGATTGTAGTGCCTGTTGTCAAAATGCTGATCAAGATACTTTTCTGCCCGAAAGCTTTTCTTGCAGTATCCACAACGCCATTCGTTAACATCTATGTGAACCTTATGCTCCTCCTGATCTCTAAAAAGATCATTGCTTGGGTGAAGTCTACAATGCGGTGAAATTTGATACTTTTCTTGTTCCACAAATGGCATTAGATACTGCATTATAAAATGTGATTTAATTGAATTACCGATGCGACATTCAAAGAAGAAGATTTTTAGTTGTTCAGAGTTGTGTGCAAATTTGGCACTGCCCCATACCTCATCAATAATACTCCATGCAGCACGACTTCTCTCCCGGGAACAATGAATTTCTTGAACATGGGGATCCTCTTGTTTAACAGATCTGCACATCCAAAATGCAAATATTAGAAGTTTCTAGGAATTCCTAGGAATTCTAAATTGATATCATGAAAACAGATGCCATTTCCCAGTTATATATCTGACTACCATCTAAGTTTATTTCCAATACTGTCAGAATGTATGAATTTCAGTCTCTAAACATATAAACTTAAACATATTCCTTAACTCTGATCTCCTCCCCAACTTGTGATAGTATCTTGTAAAATATAAAGAAATTAACCCATAGAAGAGAAAAAGAATACCTCGAATCCGGATGCTCAGTACTCTGCATTCAAATAAATCAAACCAATTACAAGAAGCCAAATAAAAGTAATAATAGTAATAACAACAACAAACATTCAGCTATCATAAATTAGTGCCAAAAGACATAAATGCAACTAGTACAGATATATGATAAAGAGATTCTATATACCACACCCAATACAGGAATTTAATATACTTAAAAGATAAAGCAGCTAAATCCCAAGAAAGACTCAATTTTTAAAAACATTAACAATATTCTATTAAGTAATGAATCAAAAAAAAATATCAAAGCTACGAAGTTCAGGATCAATAAAGAAAAGTCCGTCCAATCCAGAATTATGAAACTATCAAACACAATCAAGATTTGGTTTTTTTTTTTTTCCCCTCTCATTTTCTTTCTTTCTTTCTTTCTTAAAGTTCTTGAATCAAAACAACAACGAAAGCATACTAACAAACCCACCTTGAATTCCGAACTTACATCAAATTCTTTCATCAAACTAAATTCAATAACAAATCCTTGAGTTGATTTTAGTCATTCCCATGTAAAAATTAAAAAGAGGGGGAAAAAAAAAAACCTGAAGAATTGAATGAGGAGACTTAGAAGGATCAGAAGCAGTAGCTGGGAAAACCGAACCCGGGAAAGATAAAACTAGCAAGAAAATGAATTTCAACACCATAACTATAATTCTTCTCCTCGTCATCTTCTCTCTCGCTGTTTATGGGCTTCTTACACTTTTACTAAGAAATTTTGTACAAAAATTTCTTTTGGGGCTTTTCTTGTGGTTTTTATAGTAATATTATTAATTTGTTATTATTTGGTTTCGGTATTTTACCAAAATTTCTGTTTTTGCCCCGAATCTCCTATGTATTTCTATTTTTTACCCACAACAGGAAAGAAAGAGAGGAAAACATAAGAAAAATTGCTATTTTAGTCCTCATATTATTTTTATTTAGACAAATCGATCTTTATTTTTTTTTTTAAATATCAAATTTATTTTATTTTTAATTGGACAAATAGGTCCTTCTATTCAAATTTTTTAATCATTTTTTTAGTTAACGAATTCAATAATATTTTTATTATTTGCAATCTCATTCACTAACTCTTTCATATTTTCAATCCAATTATAAAATAAAATACTAAGAAGCAAAATAAATTAAAAAATATTGAATGAAATTAGGAAAAAAAAATTTAATTAAGAAATAAAATTGTTAATAAATTCTAATATGATAAAAAAAAATTACATATATTTAAAACATAAATTTCGATTGTTAAAAATTGATAAAATTTGATAAGGATCTCTCTTTTGTACAATTAAAAATAAAATAAAATTCAATAATTTTAAAAAATATAAATTAATTTATCTAAATAAAAATAATAAAAATAAATTTTTTCACTAAAATAATAAACGAGACTATTAACACCAATTTTAAGTATTTTTATTATCTCAAAGATTGATTATTTATTTTTAGGGGAGTGAGGTATTTTATAACCAATTTTTAAGAGCATAAATAGCAAATGGAAATGTTTTATTATTATTTTTTTGGGTGAAAATATTAAATTTAGTAATCAAACTTAGTCTCGGAGTCTAATGGTCTATGAGTCTCTCCTTCAACCAAAAGGTTGAAGGTTCGAATCTCTTCTAGTCATTGGTTTATGAGTTTCTTCCTTACCTCCTGGCTTGTCAAGAGGTTAAGGGTTTAAATTTCACCCGAGATTTCATAGTTCGAGATATATTTGCACTTGTTGGACCGGAAGGGCCCGAGATACCACCTCAAAAAAAATATTAGATCTTCAATATTTAATTTTGACATTTTAGGTTATCAATTATTTTGTTTTTACTAACTCTATAGAGTAATTGATGAATTTGGTCCCACACAAATTTATATTTGACAAGTTTAGTCATAAAATATATTTTTAGCTTTTAAAGTCCTAAACTTTTTTACCTAAGAAAATTAAGTCTTTTTTCACAAATTTTGTCAAAATTTAACAGTTTGTGTGGTTTATTGAATAAAAGAAAAGGGTAATCAAGTCATTTACATGAAATATATTTTTATATATATTGTTTTACCATTTTGTGAATGATTGTTGCAACTTTTTTTACTCTAATTTTGTTGATATTTCATATAAAGTGACTTAATTATCCTTTCTTTAATCGACTAAAATCACACAAATTGTTAAATTTTTAAAAATTTTGATGTCTTAGGTAAAAAAATTTTAAGTCAAAAAAAAAAATTTAAGACTAAACTTACCAAATATAAATTTATTTGGGCTAAATTCAACAATTACAAATTTTTAATTTTCTCTCCTTATTCCAGTCAAATTTGAAAGGTCAAAATAGAAAATTTTGGTCATCAATCATTATTTAAATTACACAAAAAAGTACAATAATAAATTCACAATTTTGTCTTTAGAGTAAGAAAATTTAGTTTTTTTTTATTAGAAAAAATCATTCTTTCACTTTTAAAATTAAATAACTCGAGAAGATAGATTTCATTTATAGTTAAAGAATAAGAAATTTATTGTCAAATGCTTGTGAGGAGTTTGACACCCCATTTCAACCATAATACTGTTAGATCCTAATGGGAGTTGGATTAGTCCGATAAAAAAAAAAACATCACTATAAAAAAAAAAAAAAAATTTATTTAAAAAATCACTCTGCCATATTTTTTACCAAGAAAGTCAATATGTAAGTATTTTATAGAAAAAAAGTCAATATGTAAGTATTGAAAGAGGGAAAATATTTTATTTATTATTTTGATTTTTTTTTTTTATAAAAATTATAACTTTTATCATTCTCAAACTCATAATCTCCATGTGATAACTGATAGATTAAAATTTTCTCTCCTAATCGAATAGAAATTAGTTTAGATCATCCTATAGTTTGTGACTAATTTAGAAAATAATTAAAAAAAAAATTATCACTAAATTTCAACAATTTTTTTTTTTTTTTTTTTTTGACTTGGGAGAAAATAGATGATGAACTAACAATGGCACACTCTGTATCGCCCCACACATGGCTTTCCATAATTTGAAATATATGGCGAGGTCTCAATCTTCCCGAAAACGGGAAGCATGGAGTAAACCTGGTTAATGAGCCCCTGTTTGTGTATGGGCCATGGCAGTTCTTTGTTCTATTTTTTTCTTTCCGCAATTTCTCTCAACCTAGACTCATTAACTAGGTTTTAGAAACTTCACTATACCGCTCTCTGTTTTTCGATTTCGGAATCGGTATTTTGTAATTCAGTTTTAATTTCAATCGCAATTTGCGTTTTTGTGGAATCTTAGACTTGTAAATTTCAGAGCCTTGATTGATTTATTTATTTAATTTTTTCTTCAGCTGTTTGTGATTGAAGAAGAAGCATGGAGAGTCGTAGGAATCAGAATCCGTTTGAGAGGCGTTCTATATCCAATTCCAGAGCGCCCTCAGTTAAATGGTTTAGAGAATGGTAGAATTCTCGATTTCTTATTTATTCCTTTTTTTTTTTTTTTTTTTTTGTAATTGATGTGTTATTTTATTTTAAATTTTTAAGGCTTTGAAGAGATTGATTTGGCTCTGTTTGGAAAGTGTTCTATATGGATTCGAATAACATTTTGATAATCACAGAGAAAATTATATTAATGGAGGAAGTTAGGTCTAAAGAATTGGAAAAAAGGAGGAATCAAGTGATTAGGTCCTAGTAAAGCCCTTGGGATGATTAAACTTGAGTATATTAATAAAGTTAGTTTAAAAAAGGAGGAATCAAGTGATTAGGTCCTAGTAAAGCCCTTGGGATGATTAAACTTGAGTAGCCTTTCTGTTAATGCCTGCATTGAAGTTATTCTAGGAGTTCTTTTTTTTTTTTTTCTCTTTGTTGGCTATTATCATCAAGAGAGACCAATTCTCTGTATATATATAAAAAAGACTGTTACATTATTTATTCAATAGTTGGTTCCTAGTGCAATCAATACTTTTACTTATGTATTTCTGTTCTATTCTCTCTTAGGGTGCCACAAGATACCTTAGCCTCCGGTGGAAAATGTCATCTTCTGAGATGGGTCAATGGTTAGTTTTTGAAGATAATCCCCTTCATTCATTGTGCTGATTGATCATTATTAGTCATGATATATTTCCTGAACAGAAGTAGGGTTACCAATGTTAATAATTTTTAAAGGTTTGCAACCTATGTGTAAATTTTTTTTTTTGTTCCTAAATATTGCTACTGAGATTCATTATTTTATTACGGAAAATCTTTACCTTTTATTTTATTCGGGAGGTTGTATTAACTAGAATTTTTCCTATGCCTAGTGATTTTTTTAACTAGTATGTTCTCTAGTATTCATAACATTTTGACTTCCTTCTTTGATCTACTTTGTTTCTCATAATCTTGTTACAATGTGTAAAATATACTTTGAACTGGGTATGTTGATGGAGACAAATGACTACGATCATCTACCAGCAATTTGGTACATATAATATGGACACTATATGGGAACTGGAATAAGTCTAAATTGGGGTTTTAAGAGTTTATTCTTTTTTTTTATAAACATTCTGGTTCGTAACAAATTAAGAAACTTATTTAGAATCTATTTAGGAGTCCTAGTTTTCTAACCTTATTTAGTTTAGAAGCCATGCCCGATTTTTGTTTGGATTCTACAAATAAAATATTTCTCAATATAGCAGTTGTGTTTCAATCAATAAAGAATCCTACATATTGTTTCTGTAGTTTTGCTTGAATCAAATTTGTGGTCAAATGCCATAAGGTCCTTGGGTTAGACACTGTAAGGTCCTTTATCCTTTTTTCTTAGTCTGACGTTAAGAATTATTTTGTTTCCCATTATCTCTTATCTTCCATATACTTCAGCATATTGTCCAGCCCTTATTTTTGTATGACATATGTTTGTGTGGTTATTTTGGCTGTGGGTCTTTGTCCTGCATCACATGTGCTTGTTTATTCTTTAGAACTAAGAAAATAGAACTGACAGACCTAATTTATTAGCATAAAACTATTTTTCCTCTTTGTTTTACCGAATATCTGAAACTGATGAATGTCTTGCTTGGGACGTGGATAGAAAGCATGTGGATATGTCGAAAACTAGTGTGGTATTTTCTTGTGGACGTCTGGTATTTGGTTGATCCTCTTTCTCCTTTCTCTCATCTTCTTTCTTTTTTTCCTTTCACTTTTTGAGATTCTTGCATGTTATCTGGAAGAAGATTAGTCAATCAACTTTCCAATGGTATTTTCTATTGTTCTTTCTTTGTCTATTGAATATCACCTACAATCGTGATCCTTTTTAGAGGCCACATTGAAGGCTCTCGGGGAGAAAAATGCTCCAGAAGTTCCAGAACCAGAGCCTGAACCAAAAACTGAAGTACTATTTTTCTGTACTTATGATGGCTGCGGAAAGATATTTTTCGATGATGGGGCTTTGAAAAAACATACTCACATCCATGGAGAGAGACAATACATTTGCCATTATGAGAATTGTGGAAAGGTAAAATCTTCCTGAAGGATATTTTTTCACTAAGTCAGTTAACTATGAGGTCCTACAATAATCAAGGATGGACTCAAGTTAAATAAATAGCATGGAGTTAAATATTACTGTTTGTCAGAGGACTACTAACCTGTTCAGGCCTCTAGTGAAAAATCTAAGGTTCTTGTTGAGACCTTTAAACAGTTTTCTATGCAAATTCTCTTGCTGTTAACCTAGGCCCTCTTATGGTACGAATGTGCGTCCTTGCATGGAACAACACATGAATGCCTCAAATCCAGAAATTGTATTGGCTGTGTCCTATCTCTTAGATAAATGAATATCCTTAATATTGGTAGCACATTACTTCAAGTTATGGTCCCGTCCATTCAAATTAACCTCCACTTAACATATCTAAAATGATAACGTGTTTGATCTTTTGACTTTTCCCTTTAGGCTTGAAGTTTTATCATTTATTGCTTATCTTGGATGCAACTCATGTTCAGGTTGACCATGCATGATTTGATATCCAGACATCAATTGTTCAAATATCTCCTCTTTGATGAAACATCCATTTAACTGTTACACATTTTCCTACTCCTGTAGTCTTCTTTTCACTGTTTTCACATGTATTTCCATTATTATTGAATTATTAACTTTATTTGCAGAAATTTTTGGATAGTTCAAAGTTGAAAAGACATTTCCTTATTCATACTGGAGAAAGAGATTTTGTTTGCCCATATGAGGGCTGTGGAAAGGTAAATTGCAGAGTTTAAATTCTCCGTATTGATAGTTTTTCTCTTTCACCACACTGATTACCTTTGATCAGAGCTTCTGTGGGTAAATTATTATACAAATCAAAATTGCACTCAAGCTTCTCCCATTTCTGAAGTTTATGTTTATTAATTTATTATTTTGCAGGCATTTTCACTGGATTTTAACCTTAGATCACATATGAAAACACATTCACAGGAGAACTATCATATCTGCCCCTATCCAGACTGTGGAAAGCGATATGCTCATGAGTACAAGCTAAAAAATCACATTGCTTCTCACCATGAGAAGGTTTTTCTTCTGTTTTGCTTCCGAGTTTTATGTATTATTTTTTCTTGTCTTTTCTCTGGTTAGCTTGTGCTTTCTGAATCCTTCTCAAATTGTCAATTTCTTGGTTTTTTCTCTTCAAGTGCAATAGCAATAGATAATTGTTGCTGTGGTGTTCCAATGAGTTTTGGAGATTTGGTGATTTGTAATACAGGATTTATGTGTCCAAATTTTCTTTTTACTTGCCCTCCTAAAGGATATAGAAAAGGCTAACTATAGAATGAATGGAAGTGCTCATCCAAAATAATGGCATCTACTTTGAGCTTTTTGAATGATATGATGTAACCTTCCTCCTAGTGTTTTTAGTGTTGGCCGAATTCTAACCTGGAAAAGTCTTTGGTACTACATGCATTTTACATTGGATTACATTGTAGAGAAATTCTCATTGAGATAGACTCCTTTCAGTATGGCCAAAATCTGTTAACTGTTTAGTCAATCTGATTTACTACTCGAGGATTACAATCTTATTGCTGTCTTCGTTTTCCATAGAATATTGTGGAGCAAGTGAAGCATTCGCAGCCCACAGAGAGACCTCTGAAAACTCCAAAACCATCTGCTGCAACACGTGCCTCAGCATTATCTAACCGGCCTTACACCTGCCCATATGAAGGGTGTGACAAAGCTTACATCCATGAATACAAGCTCAACCTTCATTTGAGAAGGGAGCATCCAGGGCATTTCAAGGAGAATGCTAAGACTGCCCAAACTACAACTTATAATGATATGGATGAAGGCAGTAATCAAGATGCATTTGCTGTGAAGCAGATTCATGACAAAAAGCAGAGGAGACCAAAGCCAAAATTAAAGTTGCCTCCAGCAAAAGTGGCTCACCACAAAGGTCCCATTTCTTCACCTGCTAATGTGACTGTAATTCAAAAACAATGGCCAATAAAGGAGGAAGTTCCCGAAGAAGATAGTGAAGAAACAGAGGAGGAATGCAATAATGTTGCAGGAGATGGTTGGAGATATAATACTGAAAATGATGAGGATGATGAAGAGACAGAATATGAGGATTAGGTAATTCAATAGGATTCTATAATTTTTTTTTTTAATATATAAATTTAGGAGTTTAATATACATAAATGAAAAGAAAGATCTTCTACCATGGTTTTAATAGCTTAGATGATAAGTTGAACAGATCTTTCCTTGAAACCTCTATTTCTTATGCATAAACTTGGTGTTTTTTTTCTTCTGAAAGTTATATGGATAATATGAAATTCATGCATAATTCCATACTTATTACATGTTTCTTTCATATTAACTGAGACTTCCCATGCTCTCTTTCTCTTGCAAGGATATCTCCTTTCTTTGCCAGAAGATTATTGTTACTTTCATACAATCTGCTTGCCCATTCAAATATTTTGTATTCGGTCTACATTCTATAACACCAGCCATCAAGTTGGATTATTAATCATACCCATTGAGTTCCATCCTAAGTTTTGTAGAAGTATCTCCAACTTGTTAATTAGCTTTCGCATGTCTTACTTTTAATGAATGAAATGACACTCAGTTTCGATGTGTTTGGGTCATATACGCTATATTGTGCCATCTGTATTTTAATATTGTATAGTAAAAGGGATAATAAATGCTCTTTTATTATTCAAGGGGATTGTTGAGTTAAATTTGGTGTCACTAATTTTCAATTTTCCTAATCAGTGCTGGTTTCTTTGACTTCATATGGACTAGAAGAAATATTATAGTACTGCTTAGGAGAAACTTATGATATTTAAAAATTAATTTATCTGTAAGTTTTAATTGATAATTCAAACTAATTAAATTATAAATTAAAATTTAATAAATCTAAAAATTATTAAAATTATAAAATATAAATTAAAATACAAAATTTTACAAATAAAATAAAAAATAGTTATAAATTATAATTTTTGGAATTTTTTTTATATGAATAATTTCAATCGAATAAACATTATTATTAATATATTATATTAAATTTAATAAATTATGGGGTAGTATCATACTGTTAGTTAATAATAAGTTCAAAACAAAATTCAAATGTAAAGAGTTTGATTTTTCATAAGTAAAATATCAAATTTGAATTTTGTTTATGAGAAGATACTGGTTTAACGAAAGCTAAAGCTTCTTCAATAGAAGTTCATCTTGGGATTGACTCCGATTTAATTAGAAACGGGTTGTCAAACTCCGATTTAGTTAGAAACAAAGTGGATAATTTTTTTTAAAAAAAAATCAAAGCAAAGCCATCTATGAATATAATAAAATCAAACCTTTAATTTTTTGTTACAAAGTCAATAGACACAATGGTTTAATGGCAGTGAGAAAATATACAGTAAAAATGATGTGACGTAAAAATATATACAGTAAAAATATACTTCACATGGGAATCTGCATCCATGGCTAGTGTTGATGTGACGTTACTATTCACATTTCACACTCAAAATGAGTGGCAGAAATTAAGGAACTACCATTACTGTTTAGTACATCTTCTTCTTTAATCAATCTTTTACCCACTTTCAGAAACAACAAATCACACTCATATACAATGAGCGGAAGCGGAAAGGAAATGTTGATGCAGATCTATTCGAATATTCCAATTCTTGTAGATCTTATGAAGCTAAGGGAAGATTCACGCTTGCCTTCTGCTATGAAGGATCAGATTATGATTCTTGAACAAGGGCTTCAGTTTCTGGTTCTCTATGAGGGGATCTTGACATTATTTGATCGTGACGTATCTCGTATAGTTGCAGCACTGGAAAAAGAGGAAATTTTGAAGATTGGTGTTCTTGCACTGGATACCGGAGAATTCAAAGATTGGGACACTCTTGCTTCTGAATTGCTGACCGAAATCAACAGTTACAAGCCATCCATCAGGGAAGACTGTTCTATCTTTTCTGAAGGTTTGTACTTTGATTATTTTTTAAACGCTGATTTCTTCCCCAAGTTCATGGTTCGTGCCTATATATCCATGTCCAACGTTCTACAGCTAAAAGGTCATATGATGAATCCTAATGAGAAGATGAAATTTGAATCTTTCAAAGAGAAATTGGATATGTTCAAGATTGTTTTTGTTTATGTGAAAGAATCGAACACCTCCCACAAGGATTTAAGATGTGCTCTTAATGGTTGGGTTTTGAATGCTGCTTATTTATGTCTCTTTTATTGGATTCTAGATGAAAGCATGGCACCTGAAGAGAATTTAATGTTGTCCAAATTTTACAAGAATTTTTACTTTTCCCATCCAAAGGACACCGAGATTTGTCTTAAGTACCTCAAAGATAATAACATACCTGTGGAGGAACGATGCAAGGTGGTTGGTGATGTTGTTTCTCCTGACATCACAAAAATGTGTCTGTCATATCTGAAGATCATAAAGCCATCACTTGATAAATGTCACAAAGCTTTTGCTATTGCTTTCGGATTTATTGAATATCTCCATCAGAATTTGAGAAAGTATTTGCCCGAAGATGCCATTGAAATGATATACGTGATTCCATGGTTATATTGATGGCACTTGTCATGGATCCACCATTCAAAGAGACAAATGAGGGAAGATTGGTTTTGAAACAAACTAAAGAAGCTCTCAAGGAGGCTGAAACTCTCATTATTTCACTTGGTTCGGGCGAAAAGGACGAAGCAGGCATTGTTGAGGCAACACAATTCCTTCTTCACGATTTTATTGAAATGGTTAGACAATCAAATTGGGTATGTTCCTATTTATTTTTGGATCCATCTTTTAATCTTCCTTGGATTATAGTGCTCAATTTGTTAGCTTCGAGCATAGAAAATCTTAAAGAATTTCACTCTCGCTTTTCAAAGCATCCATTTTTTGCAATTGTAAAAGGGACTAGTAGCTCTAAGGGAATTGCTTGAACCATTGAAGTTGAAAGACAATTTTTTGTTAGAGTTGCAAAATGAACGCACTACTAGAAATTTAGATTTGCGACGGATTTGGCCGTCGTAAAAAACTCCGTCGCTAATAGCGATCGATCAGAAATCTGTCGCAAATTGAGACGAATTTGTGATCGATTTGACCGTCGCAATTTGCGACCGACTTGCGATCGATTTCGCCGTCGCAATTTGTTTTTACAAATTTAAATTATTTTATTTTTTATTTAATAATTGTATAAAATTATTTATTAAAAATCTAGAAATTTATTTAAATATATATATATAAAAACCATTTAACTCTAACTAAATTAAAACATATATAAAAACCCCAAAAAATAAAACATTCTAAAATGCAATTACATTAATCATATATAAATTCCATACAAAAAACATTCCAAAATGTCATTGTAGTAATAATATATCAATTTCATACAACAAACATCCTAAAATGTCATTCTCAAAATAGAGTCGACTATGAAATAGTGATATAAAAAAGACTTGTGGATCGGGACGGATTGTCAGCTAGAGTATGCTTATTACCATCATCAGCAAATAGAGTCGACAAAACCGATGGTAATGATGATGATCCAAAGCATGTTCCGCAATTTGCTTTAAATAATTGCGAACATTTTCATATCTTGATACTCTTTCTTCTAATTCATGATATTTATTATCCTTCTCCTTCACCCTTTCTTCCAATTCAGCTACTTTGTTTGCAAGCTCAATCACTGTTGGTGTAGTACTTGTAAGCTCATTTAATTGAGACTTTACGAGAGGAGATTCCGATCCCAAGCCAAAAGCTAAACCCTTTTTGAACCCACCACATGCTTCAACAAACAACTCCTTATCATTAGGAATGACAGAACTCTCAACAGAGCCCGAGGATGGTGAAACATGTGAATAATGCTCTTTAAGTCGAGTGAAGTCCTCCTAAAAAATGTATATACATAATTAAAACGATGTAAAAAAAAATACATATTTAACCTTAACCATATCCGGTTCTTCAAATTTCATGTTCTTACACTTTGCACAAGGATATCTAATTTTACCCGATATTGAATTAGATACAACAAAAGAGATGAAAGCATTAACTCCTCTTTCGAATTCAATAGTAATTCCCTTTATTCCGGCAACATATCTTCTATTCATCCAACTACGATCCTCCATTAATAATAATTTATATTTAAAAATATCACAATAAATGATAACTAAAATGATTCCTACAATTGGAAAGAAAAGGAAAAAAAAAAGCAATTCAGAAATCAACAAAGAAATACAACAAAACTTAGGCAAAATGTGATCATGAATTCATGCACAAGCTCTTGTAGTTTATCTCTAAATAACACATTCCCTTGGAAGCTACCTATATGCAACTATATGCAATCTACATTAATAATGGAAGACAACTAATATATCTATATGCACACCATGCAAATCATACAAAGTTGAAAATTACACAATGCAAATTAGAATTACATAGCATACGTACAATTCATGCAATATAAATACAATACACTATCTTATACTAATTCCATGCAATTCAACAAACTGCCCAAATATCAAAGAAACACCTAACTATCATGCATAACACCATAATGCCATAAAAAGTTGGGTGTATGTCTTCCCTTGGATGCATTCAATGGGTGTATGTCTTCCAATATTATAGAGTTGGATATATAAAAGGTTTTATTGCAGGGTACTTTGGGAAAATTGTGGCTTACCTGTGGCTTTCGTGCAAGAACTGCAATTGCTGCCTCAAGCTTGCAACTTCCCTTTGCCAAAACTGCCAAAGAAAAAAAAAAGAAAAAGATAAGTATGAAAGAAAAACTAAATAAAGGAAGAAATGAAAATGCATGCAAATGAATGAAGTGAAGAAATAAATTAAAGAAGCATGCAATGAAGGAATTTAAAGAATAAAAAATGGAGGATTGAAGAATTAAAAATGAAAAGCATGCAAAATTTAATTGAAATAAATTGGAAAAGGAATGCAATTGAAATGGAAGCAAAAATACAAGAATGCATCAACTCGGAAAGAAACACTACTGGGATTTTGAATAAAAACAGGGGAAAGGGAGAGTTAGCTACTGGTAAGTTTTGTAAAAACAGAGAAAAGACAAAATAAAGCTACTGAAATTTTATTTAAAAACAGAGAAAATTCATTAGTAAGCAATTGAAATTTTATTAAAAACAGAGCAAATACAGAATTCTACATAACATGGCTACTGGAATTTTTCAAAAGAAACAGAGCAGTGTACATCAAAGCTACCGGAATCGGAATTTCAACAAAGAAATAGTATACAAAAAGATATTGTACTACACGAAACTGAAATTAAAATGCAATATACATACATATATCTATATCTACAGTACTGTAATGGAAAAATAAAAGAAATGTAATTACAAAGAACCTACTAAATCTATATGCAATATAATCCCTATCTTAGAAGGAAATATAACCCACCCAATTAATATTAAGGTTTCCCAACAAAGAATAGGCTTTCCCAGCAAAGCACCAAAAAAAGAAGATATTTACACAAATAAAAAAATAAAACACTTACCGCAAGTATAGAGAATGAGAAGAGATGTCACAATCTGTTAATTTCCACCTGCAAGTAGGTTAATCCTAGAAGAGAAGAGAAGAAGAAGGAAGCGCTGCGGGTATGGGAAAAGAAAGCTGCGGGTATGAGAAAAGAAAGGAGAGAATGAGGGTTTGTTTGTATAACTTTTTACTTTTTCTCTATCTTTTTACTTTAATATATATATATATATATATATATATATATATATATGATGACTTTTATTCAGTAATCCATGGTTTTTATTCAGTCGGAGAACATATTTGACTTTTATATAGATACATATTTGATTTTTACAGGAACGAAGATTTGAAGGATCGAGACTACGGTAATTGAAGATTGGAGGCCACATCAATATATAAGAATGATATAAGATACTCAAAGTTAATTCGATATATATATTTTTGCTATAATAAAGACGATGCTAAGTAATTAATTATATGTCATAGAGAGATATGCTTGTTTTTAAATAATGTGTTAATGTTGATGAAGATTATTCTTCTAAATTGTTGTAAGTGGAATGTCTGCTAAGTAAGATTCCGTCCATTTCATTTTTTTTATATATATTAAGTTAATATTAAAATAATGTTATATATTAAAATTTTCTCTTGGTCATTCTCCCTCAAAATTTCAAACAAATACAAAATATTCAAAATTTTCCAAAATTTTACCGCCAAAACTAAAATAAATAGAAATTAAACTTTTCCCTCCAACAATTTTTTTAAAATAAACTAAAACCTCATTTTAAAATTATATTATCTTTGCTATATTATTAGAATGTCAAAATATAAATTATATTATCTTTGCAAATAAAATATATCAAATATTTATATCATATCTTTCCCACTAATGCTATCAATAATCACATTAAAACAATCCAAAAGCGATCACAAATTGTGACGGCTTAGGTGGCTGTAACAAAATCGATCTCAAAATTTCCAACGTCTAAAATTCAGTCGCAAAAATTGGTCGTAAATTTATAATGGCTAAAATTCGGTCACAAATTGCGACGGCTTAGGTGGACCTCACAAAATCGGTCGCAAATATGCGACGGCAAAAATTCAGTCACAAAATTCGGTAGCAAATTGCGATGGCTTAGGTGGCCGTCACAAAATTGGTTGCAAATTTGTGACGGCTAAAATTCAGTCGCAAAATTTGGTCACAAATTGCGACGGCTAAAATTCAGTCACAAAATTCGGTCGCAAATTGCGACGGCTTAGGTGGCCGTCACAAAATTGGTCGCAAATTGGTCGCAAATTTGCAACATCTAAAATTCAGTGGCAAATTTCGGTCGCAAATTGCGACGGCTTAGATGGCCGTTGTAAAATCGATCGCAAATTTACGATGGCTAAAATTCAGTCGCAAAATTTGGTCACAAATTGCGACGGCCACCTAAGCCGTCGCAAAATCAGCCGTAAATTTGCGACGGATTTGTGGCCGTCGCAAAAATTAGTCGCAATTTGCAACAGCCAAGGAGGCCGTCGTAAATTTGGTCGCAATTTGCGACGGATTTGAGGCCGTCACAAAAAATGGTCGCAAATTTCAGTTTTTCTTGTAGTGACGCATAGAATTGAAAAATCTTTGGAACCAAATTTCTTATGTGGCTTATCAAGCTGATAGAATCACTAGATCATATACATACCACCACAATGGTCTTATGGTTATTCTTCTTGATGTCGAAAAAGAAATCAAGTGCATTTTAGCCAAGGTCAAAAGGATCAAATTTAACCAAGTGAAAGACCCTTACCCTTGTAGAATTGAATGAATTCGGATCCTATAGTTCAATCGAAATTTGATGTGCAAGAGATTGATGAAGTGGTTGTGGGTTTTGAGAGTAAGGCAAAGGAGATACGAGATTGGCTTATACATGGATCAAAAAAACTTGATATTATCTCAATCATTGGTATGGCAGGATTGGGTAAAACTACTTTGGCCAAGAAAGTTTACAATAATCCTTTGGTTAAGCGTCACTTTTCTACATGTGCATGGTGTATTGTCTCTCAATCATATGATGGTAAAAAACTATTGTTTGACATTTTAAAAGATGTAACTGAGGTAAATGATAATTTCAAAGAAATGAAGGAAGAAGATTTAGCTGACACGCTTCGGAAAAGTTTGAAGGGGAAAAGGTACCTCATAGTTATGGATGACGTTTTGGATGTTGGTGCATGGAATAAACTAAAGTTGTCATTTCCAAATGACAAAAAGTGTAGCCGAATTCTGTTCACTAGTAGAATCCATAATGTTGTTTTGGAACCCAAGTCAGATAGCTTTCCATATACTCTTAAGAAATTCCAACTGAATTTGTAGATATTTTAACTTTGCGGAAGATTTATGTTCGACGGTGCCGCTCTTCTGTTGAAGAGTCAGCTAAAGAGATTTAGGCTCAACAAATTGACATGGAAAACTTGAACTTCAAATTGGAATCTATTCAAATTTTATCAGAGAAGTTGTATGGATGAGGCAGATTTTCTCAATCAGAATTATATGTATGTATGAACTCTTTTCTTTTTTCCTTTTTTCTCATCCCAAATGTTAATGTTTGTCATCATATTAAATAAATTTGTATTTATTATATTCTAAATGATATCTTGTTTTATGTAGGTGTGAAATTCTTGAAGGGGAATTGGTTTTTCCGAAAGACTACTAGGGCAATTACGTGGTACGGAAGTTTCAGTTTGTTCTTTATCAGTATTTTTTAATCTTTGTGATAAGTTGTCTTATTTTCTTTGAAATTTACAAGAAACTACTAAATCAAAGGATGGTGTGATTTCGGTATATTGAACAGAGTTTTTCACAACAATATATTCTTCAGGTACAACATTCAAAATGATCACAGCCAGACTAGTAGTATCAATTTCATGTTCTGTTCCCTTTAATAATAGATTTATTTCAAGAGTTCAACGATATTATCATCAATTGATTTATTTAAATCCAATTTAAAGGCAAACATAGAGCATTTCACAAAGGCAATATTAGTTACAGAGGATAGAGAGTAGAGATTTTCTAACTTACTTCATAACTCAAGTGCAGTACCAGCATCATCAACTTTACGCAGAACTGGATCTGCTAAGTTTAAGATGAGCATATTATATGCTTATTAAGCATCAATTTCCCCTTTCTTTATTACTGTCTCTTTCGGCCATTTTTCTAAGTCTGGTTCCAGTGCATATGCGACTTTATAATGTGAGAGCAGAGCTCTCATCTTTTTCTTCCAACTCTGAAAATCAATCTTCCCATCGAATTGGGAGATTTCAATTCTGTTGGATCCCATGGTTTTGTATGAAAGAACCTAAAGAATTAGATTTGACACAATTGACCAAGAACACAAACACTAAGACTGCAAATCTCACTTGTGAAGATTTACAAGAAATAATCACAGTCAAGAAAACACAAGAGGCAGAGAAACCCTAGACAAACCAGATCTAAGAAAAATACAAGGCTCTGATACCACTGTTAGGAATTTATCCAACCCAGATCTAATAGAAAGATTTGACAGAAATAATAAAACGGTTTGAGAAAAGAAAAAAACAACATAGAAGATTTTATTGTGGTTCCCAGACCTCACCAAATCAAAGTGAGATCGTGATACATCCAGCTTGAGCCTCAATAGAGAACTCACTTGCACTATAATCAGATTGAATGTTTACAATAGAGATGAATCCCTTCTTAGAAATAACCAAAATAATCTACAGTTCACACAACAGAATTTGACAAGAAACTCTGTCAAAGTTACAACACAAGAGACCAATTTGTCTTGACTAAAAACCCAAGTTACAACCAGTAAATCAAGGAAAGAAACGCAACAATCCAAGATTCACGAACAAGAATGGGAAGAACCCTATTTGGACAAACTAAGAACCCTAACTTCCGGAATGTAACCAGAGAGAGAAAAACAGTAGAGAGAGAAAGGAGGTGGTACACATCCGATCCGAGATACACATAAAATGTGTATAAATAATCTAGGATTGAGCAGAGGTTTCAAGGATAACCGTAGGATGAG
This sequence comes from Cynanchum wilfordii, assembly GCA_025388415.1. Classification (NCBI taxonomy): domain Eukaryota; kingdom Viridiplantae; phylum Streptophyta; class Magnoliopsida; order Gentianales; family Apocynaceae; genus Cynanchum; species Cynanchum wilfordii. Next base: position 55,705 of record JAHSUH010005341.1, on the reverse strand, counting down.
ATATAATCAGTGGATGTAATTCATTTCCAGTGTAAGTGAAACGACGTAGTATAGCCTTAGCAACATGGTTGCACTTGAAGTGCCTTCCTATGTTGTTTTGAGGCATAACCGATGTCGTTTGGATTTACACTTTTAACACATTTTAACAAGTATGTTTTGATGAAAAGATTCTCAGATTCATTTTTATTCATACCGGAGAAAGAGAAACAAATTCACTTTGAGCTTATATGTTGACTCCGTAAAAGAAATAAATATATATATATATATATATATATATATATATATATATATATATATATATATATATATATATATATATATATTTCTATTCATTTTTGCATACCAAATTTTATACCATATAAGTGAATCAATTATTACACACCTCATAACATTTATTTTTTATTTGATATCCTCATTGACTAATTTGTGAGAGATTTATGGGAGAAGACTCCTAAGACTATAATATAAAACTGAAATTGCATGATAAAGTCATCCCTGGTATATGTTGAACTCGGGTCCCTCACTGGGCAAGTCATGTGAGACATCTAAGTAACGAAAGCCAAACCAATTAAGTTATTATCTTTTTCGAACAACTATAAATAAATGAGGTAAAAACAAAGTTGAATTTAAATTATAAATCATAGTAGAGTGGGATTGAAAGTCTTAAACTCTGATTATTGTTCATGTTATGAAAATTATTAACATTTTTAATAGTCATAAGCCTTAGTTGACTCTATTTTATTTATTTATTCTTTAATATTAATATTAAAATTATCTTATTTATTATTAAATAAAATATTAATTTTATTTATTTTTATATAATTAGATAAATTAATATTTTTACATAATTGTATAAATAATCAAATTATTCTCTTGATTTCCTTGTTAAACTTTACCATTTTTAAATTAACATGTTAGTTTTTTTTAGTAGATCTATCTTTATGTAAACATAGGTCATAAATTATTAAATATATTGTCAAGAACGAATAACTTAATTGGTAATAGTCTTACGTAATATCATAAATTCAAAATATAATTAAATTTTTTTAAAAAAATTCTTTAAAATTAAAAATAATAATTATAGTAAATGTTTTATTTTTACATCTTGATTCCTCTTAACAATTATTTGCGTTAATTATATATTTAAAGTATTTTTTTTTATGCATATGTGCGTTGCATGTAAATTTTAATATTTTAATAATAAGATGTAACACCGATAGAATTGAACTTAAGAAGTCAAGGTATAATTTAAAATTGTATCATTGCATTATTTAATGATTAAAATACTAATATAATTAGTAAATATTAAAAGACCAAGACCTTCTTTCTATCAAAATAGACATTTACTTATCTATAAATATTACATGTTAAGGTTAGACATTTTCAAACCATATTATTTCAATAATGTCTATTTTTTTTTTTTTACAAATGATGTTTGATAATATTTGAACCAATAATTGAGTTATTTGATTATCATATTAAAGTTTATTTATATAAATAGTTTCTCTCACTATCTTTCACGATACAAATCCTATTTTATCCGACTTTAATTTAAGAAGTGCATATGTTTTTTTTGGTACCCACTTGGGGCACTCGGTGTCCCCATCTTTTCGGTGAGACTAATCCGGACTCGACCTGCGGAGCGCTCACAAAGTTCAACTCTTATTCGAGGGTTAGAGCATGACCCAGAACTTTTAACATGACGCATATGTTAATGTCACCTATTGTATTAATAATATACGATTTCATAATTACAATTTGTAGATTCTAAAATTTTGTAATTTTTTAATATTATATAATTAATTACAAAGTTGACAATATCAACCAATAAAATAGAAAGAAAGTGTCTCTACCAATCGGATGATGACATATCACCCTCTCTTGGTCACTTCTTCATATATAAATAGAAGAATAAGAGGAACATTTAGAGAGGTGGATTAAAAAACTCTAATGATCCCCTTCAGGGGTTAATAGTTTTAGAAGCAAGTAGCGAAGTTCCGGCGCATCCTCCTTCCAGATCCAGTCTCAAGGCCCAATCCGTACCGAGATCAAGTCTAAAGCCCATTGAAGAAATCAAATCAAACATAGACTGATTGAGATCAAGCACAAAGACCCTCAAAGAAATCAAATCAAATATTGATGGATCGCGATGAAACCAAAGGCCCTTGAAGTCAAATCCATTCCGAGATTAAGCTCACGACTCTCGGAGAAATCAAATCATTTGACAGATCGAGATCATGCCAAAGAGGCCCTCAAATCCATGACGAAATGAATCAGTAGAAATATACATAAATTATAACCCAACATCAAATATATGAAAAAATATACATTATTATACTCTGGTCACCATGTATTTTTTATTATTATTTTGCATATGATCGAAAATTTGGTTTGCACTATTAAAAACCAATAGGGTTTTAGATTACAATAGAAGGATTCCAAATAATTGATTAATTTAATTATTCATCATTTTTATGATTTCTACAAGATAATAATATCTTCAACATAATTGTTTATTTAAATATTACAGAAGATTAAATTATATATAATCAATTATTTAAGATCTTCAAAAAAAAATTCATCTTTTGTGATGACAATAATATGTTGATTAGAATAACCCGGTAGCTTGAGGGAGTTGGTAAGTGGACTTCTAATGCTTCTTCCAGGGTGGATGGTCGAGGGTTCGAATTCTTTGGGGTTTGGGTCAGACCCTAACCCTCGAGTAAGAGTTGAACTCTGCGAGCACTTAGTCTCATCGAAAAGGTGGAGACACCGGACGCCCTAAGTAGGTAAAAAAAAAAAAAAAGAAGTTGATTAGAATATTATGTTTTAGACATCCACCGACAACGATTGATCACCAAACAAAAATAAATGGAAAAACAAAAAAAAGTGTTTCTTGTAAAGTCAAAAGTCAATAATTATTTTTCCAAAATATAATATAGTAATCGAGGAAAATCGAGGAAAGATGTAAATGCACATGGGAGTCTTAATTGCTGCATCAAGACATGTCAATATATTTATCTCATCGATTCTGTGCATTTTCTTGAAGAAGTAAACATATCACAAACAATTTTTTGAGGAGAGAACATTTGAGAAAGAATGGAGGGCCAGGAAATGATGAAGATCTACTCGGATATTCCTATTCTTGTAGATCTTATCAAGCTAAGGGAAGATTCATGCTTGCATTCTGCTATGGAGAATCAGATTATGATTCTTGAACAAGGAATCCAGTATCTTGTTATCTATAGGCACCTCTTGAGTTTAGTTAATCGTGAAATATCTCATGTGGATGCAACACTGAAAAGGGAGGGGGATTTTGAATATTGGTGTTCTTGCACTGGATAGCGGAGAGTTCAATGGTTGGGACACTCTTGCTTCTGATTTGCTGACTGAAATCAACAGTTACAAGCCATCAATCAGGGAAGACTGTTCTATCTTTTGTGAAGGTGTGTACATTGAAAGATTTTTATCCGCTGATAACTTCCCCAAGTTCACGAGGTATACAGATATATCCATGTCCAACGTTCTACAGCTAAAACGTGATAAAATGAATCCTGATGAGAAGATGAAATTTGAATCTTTCAAAAGAGAAATTGGATATGTTGAGGATAGTTTTCGAATATGTTAAAGAATCGAATACCACCTACAAGGATTTCTCATATGCTCTTACTTCTTGGGTTTGTAATGCTGCTTATTTATGTCTTTTTTATTGGGTTCTAGACGAAAACATGGCATCTGATGAAAAGAATGTAACGCTGTTCAAGTTTTACGATAATTTTTACTTTTCCCATCCAAAGGACACCGAGTCTTGTCTAAAGTTCCTCAAAAATAATAGCATACCTGTGGAAGAACGTTGCAAAGTGGTTGGTGATGTTGTTTCTCCTGACATCACAAAAATGTGTTTGTCATATCTTATTGCCACAAAGCCTTTAGTAGATAAACGTCAGGAAGCTTTTGCTATTTTTATCAGATTTATTGAATATCTCCATCATACTTTGAGAAAGTATCTGCCTGAAGAGGCCATTGAAATGCTATGTGATGACATGGTGATGTTAATAGCATTTGTCATGGATCCACCATTCACAGAGACAAAGGAAGGACAATTATTTTTGAACAAAACACAAGAAGCTCTCAAGGAGGCTGGAATTCTCATTATTTCGCTTGGTTCGGGCGAAAAGGATGAAGTAGGCATTGTTGAGGCAACAAACTTCCTTCTTCATGATTTCCTTGAAATGGTTATCACAATCAAATTACAGGTCAGAAAGTTATATTCTTTTTTAGTTTTGGATCCATATTTTAATCTTCCTTGGATTACTGTGCTTAACTTGTTTGCTTCGAGCATAGAAAATCTTAAAGAATTTCACTCCCTTTTTAAAACATCAAATTTTTGCATTTGAAAAGGGAATAGTGTTTCTTAGAAAATTACTTGAACCATTGAAGTTGAAAGACAAGTTTTTGTTAGAGTTGCAAAATCAACACACAGAATTGAAAGATCTTTGGAATCAAATTTCTTATGTGGCTTATCAAGTAGATAGAATCACTAGATCATATGCATACCATGGTGGTCTTCAGCCTGATTTAGTTATTCTTATTGATGTCACTATTATAGAAATTAATTGCATTTTAGCCAAGGTCAAGAGGATCAAATTTAACCATGTGCAAGACTCTTACACTAGTAGAACTGAAATGAATTCAAATCCTATAATTCCATTGAAATTTGATGTGCAAGAGATTGATGAAGTGGTTGTGGGTTTTGAGAATAAGGCAAAGGAGGTACGAGATTGGCTTATGCATGGATCAAAAAAACTCGATATTATCTCTATCATTGGTATGGCAGGATTGGGTAAGACTACTTTTGCCAAAAAAGTTTACAATGATCCTTTTGTTAAGCGTCACTTTTCCATATGTGCATGGTGTACAGTCTCTCAATCATATGACACTAAAAAACTATTGCTTGGCATTCTAAAAGATGTAACTGAGGTAAATGATAATTTCAAAGAATTGGTGGAAGAGGATTTAACTGACAAGCTTCGGAAAAGTTTGAAGGGGAAAAGGTACCTCATAGTTATGGATGACGTTTGGGATGTTGGTGCATGGAATAAACTAAAGTTGTCATTTCCAGATGACAAAAAGTGTAGCCGAATTCTGTTCACTAGTAGAATCCATAATGTTGTTTTGGAAGCCAAGTCAGATAGCTTTCCATATACTCTAAGTCAACTCTCTGATACAGAAAGTTGGGAGCTCTTAGAAAGGAAGCTATTCAATGAAAAAGATATTTGCCCTAGAAAATTTGTTCAGTATGGCCAGCAGATAGCAATAGATTGCAAAGGGCTTCCTTTGGCAGTTGTTTTAGCTGCTGGGCTTCTGAAGAAAGAAATTCACAATTTGGATTGGTGGAAACAAATTAGAGAAAGTCTGGATTCCAAAATTTCTGAAGAAGGTTGTGCCCACATAGTTGAACTTAGTTACAAACATTTGTCAGAACCTTTAAAAGTATGCTTTCTTTATTTGAGATTATTCCAGGAAGATAAAGTGATTAAAGTGCAAAAATTGGTTGATTTGTGGATTTCAGAAGGCTTCATAGCAAAGAAAGATATGAAAGATATTGAGATTGTAGCTAATGATTATGTGATGGATCTCATTGGTCGGAGTATGCTAATTGTTTCCAATAAAAGTTCTAATGGTGGGATAAAGACTTGTCGTATTCATGATCTTTTACGAGAATTTTGCTTGGAAAAAAGTGAAGAGGAATGTTTTTTCAAGTTATTACATGGAAAAAAAATTTCCTCTCATACCATTGATGAGTATTATCGTGTGTCCGTTCAAACTCAATATTGGAAGAATTTTCTTGTCCGAAAATCTTCGCCTCTCTATTCTTTACACATTTGTGCCACAAGTACCTCTGTTGAATTCAATATAAGCCCTACCTCCTTTTGCACTGCAAGATTTCTCCATGTTGTGGATTTGGAAGAAGCCAAGTTTGTTGGAGGCTTTCCAGAAGAAATAACAACATTGATTTTCTTAAGATACTTGGCAATTTGGTGCACTACCAAATTTATTCCTGCAACAATAGCGAGGCTTGAGAAACTAGAAACACTTCGTATTATTAAAATAGAAATAGTCATTTTGCCGACTGAAATTTTGCGAATGAAAAACTTGAGGCATGTCCACATTGGAAAGTTCTATGTTCATGTTTTGTCTGGTACCATACTTCGAATGAAGAATATACTCTCGTTCTCTATCCTATGCCTTACTTATGGGAAAGGAACAGAAACTTTTATGAGCAAGTTACGGACAATGAAGAAGCTGAAATGTCAATTTGGTTCGTATCAACAAAAATCAGGTGATAAAATTAGATTTTCTAAATCAACTTGATTCATTGAACATGACTCATGAGGGGCGTCCACGGCCAAGTAGCTTTGTATTCAACTTGCCCACAAACATTAAGAAATTGACTTTGTCAAATTTTGGTCTACCATGGAGCGAAATTTCGAGAATTGTAGAGTTACCAAATCTAGAGGTTCTCAAATTATTGGGGGATGCTTTCATGGGAAGTTTTTGGGAAATGGATGCTGAGGAATTTAAAAGGCTGAAATTCTTGAAGCTTCAAGGCTTAAATGTTAAAAAATGGAGTGCATCTCATGAGAACTTTCCTTGTCTTGAGCAAATAGTAGTGGAACAATGTTATAAACTTGAGGACATCCCAAATGAATTCGTAGAAATTTCGACTCTACAGAGGATTTATGTTCGACGGTGCCGCTCTTCTGTTGTAAAGTCAGCTAAAGAGATTGAGAGTCAACAAATTGATGATCTAGGAAACTTGAACTTCAAAATGGAAGCTGTTCAAATTTTATCAGAGAAGTTGTATGGATGAAGCAGATTTTCTCATGCAGAATTACAGGTATGTATGTACTCTTTTCTTTTTTAATTTTTGCTGAATGTTTGTCAGCATATTAAATAAATCTATATTTATCATATTCTAAAAGATGTCTTGTTTTTTTTGAAGGTATTGAAATTCTTGATGGGGTTCTGAATGACTACTAGGATCACGTAAGTGTTGCAAAAGTTTTAGTATTTTTAATTCTTTGTGTTGTGCTCAAAATAGTGACAAGTTATCTTATGTTCTTTGAAATTGACAAGTAACCTTTTTTTGGAGGTTGTACTAACCTGAATTTTTCCTATGGTTAGTGATTGTTTTTATAACAAGTATGTTCTGTTAGTATTCACAATAATTGCCAAGTGTATGCATGTATATATATATATATATACTGAATTGAGTATATATGTTGATAGAGAGAAATGCCAATGATAAATCTAAGGTTTTATAAGAAGCTTGTAAAAGATTCTTCTAACGCCAAAACTACCTTTATTTTTTTGCAGGCATTTTCACTGAATTTTAAACTTAGAGAGGAGAATCGTATCTTCACTTTTCTAGACATTGCTAAAAAACTCACCATGAGAAGAAGGTTTTTCTTTTGTGTTTGCTTCCCAGTTTCATGTATTATTTTATGATCTTGTCTTTTCTTTGAATCTTTCTCAAATTGTATTATAGAAAATTGTTGCTAATGAGTCCAAATTTTCATTTACAACACCAACTTAATTGCCCCCTACTTTAAATGAATGAAATGCCACTCGGTTTCGAGAACACTTAGGTTTGTTATCTACGTAAGTTAGAAGTTTGAAACTCACATTTTATTTTAATATTGTAGTAATTACCATGTTAAATATGGTGTCACTAATGTTTTCAATTTTCCTAATCAGTGCTGGTTTCTTTGACTTCATATGGACTAGAAGAAATATTATAGTCAATTATATTATCTGTCTCATCTTCCTCTTCTTGATTCTAGGTAAATAATACCCCTTTGTATTACTTTTCTTATTAATTATATTGTGGTTTATGTTGTAGTGACTATTTCTGAAAAGATATGAGCCTTGGTTTCTTGGTACATTATAAGTATGTAGGATATGATATAATATATAAGAATACGTCTATTACTCATAATCAACTTAATATATTCTTTTAATATAGGGAGAAGTTGAACATAAGTGCTGCTAGATCAAGATAATCAAACTAATCTAGCACTAATCGTATATCCAAGGTCCGGCTTAATAATTAGTATTAACCCGAACCACAAAATCGAATTAGAGCTCAACTCAAGATAGGAAATCAAATCAAATCAAAGCCATAATTGAAATTGCAATTCAAGTTAATGAAATCATAACAATCAACTCACAATAGATCAATCTCATGGTGAAAGTATAACATGAAACCAACCACTTCTACCCTAAGAAATGTAGAGGAAGAGAGTTCCTATTGGGTTGGCAAACTAGATTACAAGAATTACCAACAAGAGTAATTGAAGAAGGTAAGAAAATAATTCCAAAATCAGTTGTCAATTGATACCGGAAAGATCTCTACACCTCAACTTTCTTCTTGAATCCTCTTCTTGTTCCTTGAAGCTTGAATGATTGAAGTAGATCAAATTCCTCTTGATTAAGTTGCAAAACTCTACCTTATAGACCGAGGAGAGATTACACAACCTAATTAGAAACAATTATCACTAAAACAACCTAAGGAATTATCTAATTGAAAGTAGATCAACAAAGTAATAGAAAATTCCCTAAATTCTATACCAAAATATATGAAATTCAAGAAAACCCAATATGATATTCAATATCTGAAACAATGTGAGAAACTAGCCAATCTAACCTCTAATCTAACCCTAATCCAACCTCAATCCAATCTTAAATAATGGTAAAAATCCTATAATTTATAGATAACCGAAACAGGGGTAAAATCATAATTTTACACAACAGAATCTGGAAATTTGGCTCAACACGGGCGTGTTGCTCCCATGTTGTGCCCGTGTTGATTATGCGCGACACGGCTGTCGTGCCCGTGTTGCCCCCCGTGTTGCCTCCCGTGTTGCCTCCCGTGTTGATAATACGCGACACGGGCGTTTTGCACCCGTGTTAGCAACTGTGTTGTACTGAAATTGCAATTTTGGTCCTTCTTTTTGTACTTTTTATGCAATTGAGTCCCAAACTTGTTCTTGCAATAAAGTAAACACTGTTAAGGATATTTCTATGCAATTAGAATCAATTTATACCAAAATAATACCTAAAAACCCCCTAAGAATGTTACACATTTTCGTGTTATCATTGGTACTTGATACATAGATACATAAAAAATTAAGTTGTATCTATGAAATTACATCGATACTTCCACATGTTATAGATAACATTGGAGACATCTCTATATTCCCTTTGGGAATCTTTAGAATTCTCACCGCTTAACTTTCAATTTCGCCTTTGACCATTAAGTGAAATGTGAATCACTCGTCCTCCTTTCTTTGAAAGAATGGGCGCTTTCGGTTATGTCGGTACTTGATACATAGATACTTAGATACATAAAAAATTAAGATGTATCTATGAAATTACATCGATACTTCCACATATTATAGATAACATTGGAGACATCTCTATATTCCCTCTGGAAAGCTTTAGACTTCTCACTACTTAATTTTCAATTCGCCTCTAACCATCAAATGAAACGTGAATCACTCGTCCTCCTGTCTTTGAAAGAATGGGCATTTTCGATTCAATCGATACTTGAAATTAAGATACATAGATACATCAAAAAATAAGATATATCTATGAAATTATGTGGATACATCCACATATTATAGCTAACCTTGAAAACATCTCTATATTCCATTTGGGAATCTTTAAAATTCTCATTGCTTAGCTTTCAATTCACCTTCGACCATCAATAAAATATGAATTGCCCATCCAAATAATTTGTGGATTAAAGTACATAAATTGGTCGATTTGTGGATTTCAAAAGGCTTCATAGCGAAAAAAGACATGAAAGATGTTGAGATTATTGCTAAAGAGTATGTGATGGATCTCATTAGTAGAAGTATGCTAATTGTTTCCAATAAAAGTTCCAATGGTGGAATAAAGACATGTCGTATTCACGATCTTTTACGAGAATTTTGCTTGGAAAAGAGTGAAAAAGAATGTTTTTTTCAAGTTAATACATGGATTAAAAATTTTCCCTCTTACTGTGGATAAGTATTATCCTGTGTCCATTCAAACTCAATATTGGAATCATTTTCTTGTCCAAAAATATTCTCCTCTCTATTCTTTACGCATTTGTCCCACATATACTTCTAATGCATTCAATATAAGCCCTAACTCCTTTTGCAATGCAAGATTTTTCCATGTTCTAGATTTGAAGAAGCTATGTTTGATGGAGACTTTCCAGGAGAAATAACAACATTGATTTTCTTAAGATATTTGTCAATTTGATGCACCACCAAATTTATTCCAGCAACAATAGTGAGACTTGGGAAACTAGAAGCACTTCGTATTATTAAAAGAGAAACATTCATTTTGCCGACAGAAATTTTGCGAATGGAAAGCTTGAGGCATGTTTGCATAGGGAAATTCTTTGCTCACGTTTTGTTTGGTACCATATTTCCAATGAAGAATATACTCTCTTCTCTACCCCATGCGTTACTTATGGGAAAGGAACGAAATATTCTTCAGTAAGTTACGAACAATTCAAAAACTGAAATGTCAATTTAGTTCGTTTCAAAAAAAATCAGGTGATAAAACTAGATTTTTTGAATCAACTTGAATCATTGAACATGACTCATGAGGGGCGTCCATGGCTAGACAGATTTGTATTCTACTGACCCACAAATATAAAGAAATTGACGCTTTCAAATTTTGGCCTACCATGGAGCGAAATAGCAAGAATTGCAAAGTTACCAAATTTAGAGGTTCTCAAATTATTTGTGGATGCTTTCATGGGAAGACTTTGAAATATGGATGCTGAGGAGTTTAAAAGGTTAAAATTCTTGAAGCTGCAAAGCTTAAATGTTAAAAATTGGAGTGCATCTCAGGAGAACTTTCCTTGTCTTGAATAAATAATAGTGGAACAATGTCAAAAACTTGAAGAAATTCCAACTGAATTTGTAGATATTTTAACTTTGCTGAAGATTTATGTTCGACGGTGCCGCTCTTCTGTTGAAGAGTCAGCTAAAGAGATTGAGGCTCAACAAATTGACATGGAAAACTTGAACTTCAAATTGGAATCTATTCAAATTTTATTAGAGAAGTTGTATGGATGAGGCAGATTTTCTCAATCAGAATTATATGTATGTATGAACTCTTTTCTTTTTTCCTTTTTTCTCATCCCAAATGTTAATGTTTGTCATCATATTAAATAAATTTGTATTTATTATATTCTAAATGATATCTTGTTTTATGTAGGTGTGAAATTCTTGAAGGGGAATTGGTTTTTCCGAAAGACTACTAGGGCAATTACGTGGTGCAGAAGTTTCAGTTTGTTCTTTATCAGTATTTTTTAATCTTTGTGATAAGTTGTCTTATGTTCTTTGAAATTTACAAGAAACTACTAAATCAAAGGATGGTGTGATTCCAGTATATTGAACAGAGTTTATCACAACAATATATTCTTCAGGTATAACATTCAAAATGATCACAACCAGACTAGTAGTATCAATTTCATGTTTTGTTCCCTTTAATAATAGATTTATTTCAAGAGTTCATCGATATTATCATCAATTGATTTATTTAAATCCAATTTAAAGGCAAACATAGAGCAATTCACAAAGACAATATTAATTACAGAGGATAGAGAGTAGAGATTTTCTAACTTACTTCATAACTCAAGTGCAGTACCAACATCATCAACGTTACGCAGAATCGGATATGCTAAGTTTAAGATGAGCATATTATATGCTTATTAAGCATCAATTTCCCCTTTCTTTATTACTGTCTCTTTCGGCCATTTTTCTAAGTCTGGTTCTAGTGCTTATGCGACTTTATAATGTGAGAACAAAGCTCTCATCTTTTTCTTCCAACTCTGAAAATCAATCTTCCCATCGAATTGGGAGATTTCAATTATGTTGGATCCCATGGTTTTGTATGAAAGAACCTAAAGAATTAGATTTGACACAATTGACCAAGAACACAAACACTAAGACTGCAAATATGACTTCGAAGATTTACAAGAAATAATCACAGTCAAGAAAACACAAGAGGCAGAGAAACCCTAGACAAACCAGATCTAAGAAAAATACATGGCTCTAATACCACTGCTAGGAATTTATCCAACCCAGATCTAATAGAAAGATTTGACAGAAATAATAAAACGGTTTGAGAAAAGAAAAAAATCAACATAGCAGATTTTACCGTGGTTCCCAAACCTCACCAAATCAAAGTGAGATCGTGATACATCCACGTTGAGCCTCAATAGAGAACTCACTTGCACTATAATCAGATTGAATGTTTACAATAGAGATGAATCCCTTCTCGGAAATAACCAAAATAATCTACAGTTCACACGGCAGAATTTGACAAGAAACTCTGTCAAAGTTACAACACAAGGGACCAATTTGTCTAGACTAAAAAACCAAGTTACAACCAGTAAATCAAGGAAAGAAACGCAACAATCCAAGATTCACGAACAAGAATGGGAAGAACCCTATTTGGACAAACTAAGAACCCTAACTTCGGAATGTAACTAGAGAGAGAAAAACAATAGAGAGAGAGAAAGGAGGTGGTACACATCCGATCCGAGATACACATAAAATGTGTATAAATAATCTAGGATTGAGCAGAGGTTTCAAGGATAACCGTAGGATGAGATATAATCAGTGGATGTAATTCATTTCTAGTGTAAGTGAAACAACGTAATATAGCCTTAGCAACATGGTTGCACTTGAAGTGCCTTCCTATGTTGTTTTGAGGCATAACCGATGTCGTTTGGATTCACACTTTTAACACATTTTAACAAGTATGTTTTGATGAAAAGATTCTCAGATTCTTTTTTATTCATACCGGAGAAAGAGAAACAAATTCACTTTGAGCTTATATGTTGACTCAGTAAAAGAAATAAATAAATATATATATATATATATATATTCTTTTCATTTTTGCATACCAAATTTTATACCATATAAGTGAATCAATTATTACACACCTCATAACATTTTTTTTTTTTTTTTTGGTATCCTCATTGACTAATTTGTGAGGGATTTATGGGAGAAGACTTGTAAGACTACAATATAAAACTGAAATTGCAGGATAAAGTCATCCTTGACATATGTTGAACTCGGGTCCCTCACTGGGCAAGTCATGTGAGACATCTAGGTAACGAAAGCCAAACCAATTAAGTTATTATCTTTTTACGAACAACAATAAATAAATGAGGTAAAAACAAAGTTGAATTTAAATTATAAATCATAGTAGAGTGGGATTGAAAGTCTTAAACTCTGATTATTGTTCATGTTATGAAAATTATTAACATTTTTAATAGTCATAAGCCTTAGTTGACTCTATTTTATTTATTTATTTATTCTTTAATATTAATATTAAAATTATCTTATTTATTATTAAATAAAATATTAATTTTATTTTTTTTATATAATTAGATAAATTAATATTTTTACATAATTGTATAAATAATCAAATTATTCTCTTGATTTCCTTGTTAAAATTTACCATTTTTAAATTAACATGTTAGTTGTTTTTAGTAGATCTATTTTTATGTAAACATAGGTCATAAATTATTAAATATATTGTCAAGAACGAATAACTTAATTGGTAATAGTCTTACGTAATATCATAAATTCAAAATATAATTAAATTTTTTTTAAAAAAATCTTCAAAATTAAAAATAATAATTATAGTAAATGTTTTATTTCTTACATCTTGATTCCCCTTAACAATTATTTGCGTTAATTATATATTTAAAGTATTTTTTTTATGCATATGTGCGTTGCATGTAAATTTTAATAATAAGATGTAACACCGATAGAATTGAACTTAAGAAGTCAAGGTATAATTTAAAATTGTATCATTGCTTTATTTAATGATTAAAATACTAATATAATTAGTAAATATTAAAAGACCAAGACTTCTTTCTATCAAAATAGACATTTACTTATCTATAAATATTACATGTTAAGGTTAGACATTTTCAAACCATATTATTTCAATAATGTCTATTTTTTTTTACAAATGATGTTTGATAATATTTGAACCAATAATTGAGTTATTTGATTATCATATTAAAGTTTATTTATATAAATAGTTTCTCTCACTATCAATTATATATTACAAGAAAAATAATCCATAATGTCTCTTTCACGATACAAATCTTATTTTATCCGACTTTAATTTAAGAAGTGCATATGTTTTTTTTGGTACCCACTTGGGGCACCGGTGTCCCCAGCCTTTCGGTGAGACTAATCCGGACTTGACTGCAGAGCGCTCGCGAGTTCAACTCTTACTCGAGGGTTAGAGCCTGACTCAGAACTTTTAACATGACACATATGTTAATGTCACTTATTGTATTAATAATATACGATTTCATAATTACAATTTGTAGATACAAAAATTTTGTAATTTTTTAATATTATATAATTAATTACAAAGTTGACAATATCAACCAATAAAATAAAAAGAAAGTGTCTCTACCAATCGGATGATGACATATCACCCTCTCTTATTGGTCACTTCTTCATATATAAATAGAAGAATAAGAGGAACATTTAGAGAGGTGGATTAAAAAACTCTAATGATCCCCTTATGGGGTTAATAGTTTTAGAAGCAAGTAGCGAAGTTCCGGCGCATCCTCCTTCCAGATCCACTCTCAAGGCCCAATCCGTACCGAGATCAAGTCTAAAGCCCATTGAAGAAATCAAATCAAACATAGACTGATTGAGATCAAGCACAAAGACCCTCAAAGAAATCAAATCAAATATTGATGGATCGAGATGAAGCCAAAGACCCTTGAAGTCAAATCCATTCCGAGATTAAGCTCACGGCTCTCGGAGAAATCAAATCATTTGACAGATCGAGATCATGTCAAAGAGGCCCTCAAATCCATGATGAACTGAATTAGTAGAAATATACATAGATTATAACCCAACATCAAATATATGAAAAGAGATATATTTTATTCTCTGGTCACCATGTATTTTTTATTATTATTTTGCAGATGATCAAAAATTTGGTTTGCACTATTAAAAACCAATAGGGTTTTAGATTACAATAGAAGGATTCCAATCAATTGATTAATTTAATTATTCATCATTTTTATGATTTCTACAAGATAATAATATCTTCAACATAATTGTTTATTTAAATATTACAGAAGATTAAATTTTATATATTTAATTATTTAAGATCTTCAAAAAAAATTCATCTTTTGTGATGACAATAATAAGTTGATTAGAAACTTGATGGAGTTGGTAAGCGGACTTCTAATGCTTCCTGAGTGGATGGTCGAAGGTTCGAATTCTCTGGGGTTTGGGTCGGACCCTCTAACCCTCGAGTAAGAGTTAAACTCTGCGAGCGCTTAGTCTCATCGAAAAGGTGGAGACACCGGGCGGCCTAAGTGAGTAAAAAAAAAAAAAAAAAAAAGTTGATTAGAATATTATGTTTTAGACATCCACCGACAACTATTGATCACCAAACAAAAATAAATGGAAAAACAAAAAAAGTGTTTGTTGTAAAGTCAAAAGTCAATAATTATTTTTCCAAACTATAATATAGTAATCGAGGAAAATCGAGGAAAGATGTGAATGCACATGGGAGTCTTAATTGCTGCATCAAGACATGTCAATATATTTATCTCATCGATTCTGTGCATTTTCTTGAAGAAGTAAACACATCACAAACAATTTTTTGAGGAGAGAACATTTGAGAAAGAATGGAGGGCCAGGAAATGATGAAGATCTACTCGGATATTCCTATTCTTGTAGATCTTATGAAGCTAAGGGAAGATTCACGCTTGCCTTCTGCTATGGAGAATCAGATTATGATTCTTGAACAAGGAATCCAGTATCTTGTTATCTATAGGCACCTCTTGAGTTTAGTTAATCGTGAAATATCTCATGTGGATGCAACACTGAAAAGGGAGGGGATTTTGAATATTGGTGTTCTTGCACTGGATAGCGGAGAGTTCAATGGTTGGGACACTCTTGCTTCTGATTTGCTGACTGAAATCAACAGTTACAAGCCATCAATCAGGGAAGACTGTTCTATCTTTTGTGAAGGTGTGTACATTGAAAGATTTTTATCCGCTGATAACTTCCCCAAGTTCACGAGGTATACAGATATATCCATGTCCAACGTTCTACAGCTAAAAGGTGATAAAATGAATCCTGATGAGAAGATGAAATTTGAATCTTTCAAAAAGAAATTGGATATGTTGAGGATAGTTTTCGAATATGTTAAAGAATCGAATACCACCTACAAGGATTTCTCATATGCTCTTACTTCTTGGGTTTGTAATGCTGCTTATTTATGTCTTTTTTATTGGGTTCTAGACGAAAACATGGCATCTGATGAAAAGAATGTAACGCTGTTCAAGTTTTACGATAATTTTTACTTTTCCCATCCAAAGGACACCGAGTCTTGTCTAAAGTTCCTCAAAAATAATAGCATACCTGTGGAAGAACGTTGCAAAGTGGTTGGTGATGTTGTTTCTCCTGACATCACAAAAATGTGTTTGTCATATCTTATTGCCACAAAGCCTTCAGTAGATAAACGTCAGGAAGCTCTTGCTATTTCTATCAGATTTATTGAATATCTTCATCATAATTTGAGAAAGTATCTGCCTGAAGATGCCATTGAAATGCTACGTGATGACATGGTGATATTGATAGCATTTGTCATGGATCCACCATTCACAGAGACAAAGGAAGGACAATTATTTTTGAACAAAACACAAGAAGCTCTCAAGGAGGCTGGAATTCTCATTATTTCGCTTGGTTCGGGCGAAAAGGACGAAGCAGGCATTGTTGAGGCAACAAACTTCCTTCTTCATGATTTCCTTGAAATGGTTATCACAATCAAATTAGAGGTCAGAAAGTTATATTCTTTTTTACTTTTGGATCCATCTTTTAATCTTCCTTGGATTACTGTGCTTAACTTGTTTGCTTCGAGCATAGAAAATCTTAAAGAATTTCACTCTCCCTTTTTAAAACATCAATTTTTTGCAATTGAAAAGGGACTAGTGGTTCTTAGGAAATTACTTGAACCATTAAAGTTGAAAGACAAGTTTTTGTTAGAGTTGCAAAATGAACACACAGAATTGAAAGATCTTTGGAATCAAATTTCTTATGTGGCTTATCAAGCAGATAGAATCACTAGATCATATGCATACCACCAGGTGGTCTTCCGCCTGATTTGGTTATTCTTATTGATGTCACTATTATAGAAATTAATTGCATTTTAGCCAAGGTCAAGAGGATCAAATTTAACCATGTGCAAGACTCTTACACTAGTAGAACTGAAATGAATTCAAATCCTATAATTCCATTGAAATTTGATGTGCAAGAGATTGATGAAGTGGTTGTGGGTTTTGAGAATAAGGCAAAGGAGGTACGAGATTGGCTTATACATGGATCAAAAAAACTCGATATT
The DNA here is from genome assembly GCA_025388415.1 of Cynanchum wilfordii. Taxonomy (NCBI): domain Eukaryota; kingdom Viridiplantae; phylum Streptophyta; class Magnoliopsida; order Gentianales; family Apocynaceae; genus Cynanchum; species Cynanchum wilfordii. Next base: position 38,233 of record JAHSUH010005341.1, on the reverse strand, counting down.
ATCTCTATCATTGGTATGGCAGGATTGGGTAAGACTACTTTGGCCAAAAAAGTTTACAATGATCCTTTTGTTAAGCGTCACTTTTCCATATGTGCATGGTGTACAGTCTCTCAATCATATGACAGTAAAAAACTATTGCTTGACATTCTAAAAGATGTAACTGAGGTAAATGATAATTTCAAAGAATTGGAGGAAGAAGATTTAACTGACAAGCTTCGGAAAAGTTTGAAGGGGAAAAGGTACCTCATAGTTATGGATGACATTTGGGATGTTGGTGCATGGAATAAACTAAAGTTGTCATTTCCAGATGACAAAAAGTGTAGCCGAATTCTGTTCACTAGTAGAATCCATAATGTTGTTTTGGAAGCCAAGTCAGATAGCTTTCCATATACTCTAAGTCAACTCTCTGATACAGAAAGTTGGGAGCTCTTAGAAAGGAAGCTATTCAATGAAAAAGATATTTGCCCTAGAAAATTTGTTCAGTATGGCCAGCAGATAGCAATAGATTGCAAAGGGCTTCCTTTGGCAATTGTTTTAGCTGCTGGGCTTCTGAAGAAAGAAATTCACAATTTGGATTGGTGGAAACAAATTAGAGAAAGTCTGGATTCCAAAATTTCTGAAGAAGGTTGTGCCCACATAGTTGAACTTAGTTACAAACATTTGTCAGAACCTTTAAAAGTATGCTTTCTTTATTTGGGATTATTCCAGGAAGATAAAGTGATTAAAGTGCAAAAATTGGTTGATTTGTGGATTTCAGAAGGCTTCATAGCAAAGAAAGATATGAAAGATATTGAGATTGTAGCTAAAGATTATGTGATGGATCTCATTGGTCGGAGTATGCTAATTGTTTCCAATAAAAGTTCTAATGGTGGGATAAAGACTTGTCGTATTCATGATCTTTTACGAGAATTTTGCTTGGAAAAGAGTGAAGAGGAATGTTTTTTCAAGTTATTACATGGAAAAAAAATTTCCTCTCATACCATTGATGAGTATTATCGTGTGTCCGTTCAAACTCAATATTGGAAGAATTTTCTTGTCCGAAAATCTTCGCCTCTCTATTCTTTACACATTTGTCCCACAAGTACTTCTGTTGAATTCAATATAAGCCCTACCTCCTTTTGCACTGCAAGATTTCTCCATGTTGTGGATTTGGAAGAAGCCAAGTTTGTTGGAGACTTTCCAGAAGAAATAACAACATTGATTTTCTTAAGATACTTGGCAATTTGGTGCACTACTAAATTTATTCCTGCAACAATAGCGAGGCTTGAGAAACTAGAAACACTTCGTATTATTAAAATAGAAATAGTCATTTTGCCGACTGAAATTTTGCGAATGGAAAGCTTGAGGCATGTCCACATTGGAAAGTTCTATGTTCATGTTTTGTCTGGTACCATACTTCGAATGAAGAATATACTCTCTTTCTCTATCCCATGTCTTACTTATGGGAAAGGAACAGAAATTTTCTTGAGTAAGTTACGGACAATGAAGAAGCTGAAATGTCAATTTGGTTCGTATCAACAAAATCAGGTGATAAAACTAGATTTTCTAAATCAACTTGATTCATTGAACATGACTCATGAGGGGCGTCCACGGCCAAGTAGCTTTGTATTCAACTTGCCCACAAACATTAAGAAATTGACTTTGTCAAATTTTGGTCTACCATGGAGCGAAATTTCGAGAATTGTAGAGTTACCAAATCTAGAGGTTCTCAAATTATTGGTGGATGCTTTCATGGGAAGTTTTTGGGAAATGGATGCTGAGGAGTTTAAAAGGCTGAAATTCTTGAAGCTTCAAGGCTTAAATGTTAAAAAATGGAGTGCATCTCATGAGAACTTTCCTTGTCTTGAGCAAATAGTAGTGGAACAATGTTATAAACTTGAGGAAATCCCAAATGAATTCGTAGAAATTTCGACTCTACAGAAGATTTATGTTCGACGGTGCCGCTCTTCTGTTGTAAAGTCAGCTAAAGAGATTGAGGGTCAACAAATTGATGATCTAGGAAACTTGAACTTCAAAATGGAAGCTGTTCAAATTTTATCAGAGAAGTTGTATGGATGAAGCAGATTTTCTCATGCAGAATTACAGGTATGTATGTACTCTTTTCTTTTTAAATTTTTGCTGAATGTTTATCAGCATATTAAATAAATCTATATTTATTATATTCTTAATGATGTCTTGTTTTGTGAAGGTACTGAAATTCTTGAAGGACTATTAGGGTCACATTTGTGGTGCAGAAGTTTCAGTTTGTTCTTTATTGTACTTTTTGTTCTCTGCGTTGTACTCTAAATATTGACAATTTGTCTTATGTTCCTTGAAATTGAAAAGAAACCTTTACTCTTTATTTTGTTTTGGAGGTTGTATTGACATGAATTTTCCTATGGTTAGTGATTGTTTCAGCAAGTTTTTTCTGTTAGTATTCACAATATATATATATATATATATATATATATTGAGTATATATGTTGATAGAGAGAAATGGCAACGATAAATCTAAGGGTTATTTAATTTTTTTGAAAGTTCGTCAAAGCTGATGAAAATATTCTTTATTATTCATACTGGAGAAAGAGATTTTGTTTGCCCAAATTGATATTTATATATATATATATATATATATATATGTTAGGAAATAACCTCAAATTTCCGAGACAAACGATATATGAGACCAACAAAACACGCACACAATTTGATAATAGAGTTCGGCCCAAATTTAGCCTACGTCCCCCTCCCACCCTCTTGTTTTTTTTATTTTGCCGCAGGGCCTATCAACTCACACCCAAATCCGATAACACTCGATCATTTTAATATTCTTCTTGTGTTTGAGATTTTTTTTTGTTTTTGGGATGATGATGAAACTCATCTTGGCTTGGTATTTATAGGAGATTTTGGGGAGGGTTGTTGTGCAACAATTGTTGACAAAACAAACAAGCCCCCATTTTTGACATTGGAGCCACACCAACAAGCCCCCATTTTTTACATTGGAGCCACACCAACAAGCCCCCATTTTTACATTGGAGTTACACCAACAAGCCCCCCATTTTTTACTTTTAATTAAAAATCTCTCACTTAAGACCGATTTCAATCTGCTTCACACCTTGATCAATGCAACGAGTCTTCGGGGCTTGTTACTCTAACAAGCAAACCGAGGTTGCACATAACCTCGGCTTATCGAACGCACGACCTTCGTACATGTGCCTGGGTCTTTCTTCCCGGATCTTTTCAAGCACCAAAACTTCATCTTCTAAAAGCCGATCGATTAAATGATACCGAATTGTATGTGCTTTGTCCGAGCATGGTAAACCGGGTTCTTCGCCAAATCAATGACACTTTTACTATCACAGTACAACACACCTTTCTCTTGGTTAAGGCCTAGCTCTTGTAGAAATGACTGTAACCACATCATCTCCTTTGTTGCCTCTGTCACATCAACATACTCAGCTTCACAGCTTGATAGAGCTACGATCTTTTGCAACTTTGAAACCCAACAAATTGCAGTACCACCAAAGGTGTAGACATACCCGGTTGTGCTCTTCCCCCTCGATGTCACCTCCATTGTCAACATCAACATATCCCCAATCCAGTCTCGACTTCTTGAAGCATAGAGACAAACTTGAATTCCCCTTCAAATACCCGAGAATCCACTTACGACTTCTCAATGTTCCTTGCCCGGATTGCTCATAAACGTGCTAACGACTCCCCTGTATGTGCAATGTCCGCCTTGTACATACCATCGCGTACATGAGGCCTAATAGCGAAGCATATGAAACTTTATCCATATATGCCATCTCGTCTTGATCCCCACTGGGTCTCTGGATAACCGAAAATAACTTGCCGGGGAGTACTAACCAGCCTATCATCCATGTTAAACCTCTTGAGGATTTTCTTCACATACTCCTCTTGTGATAACTTAAGACCCTCCTTGCTTCTACTAATTCTCATCCAGAGAATTTGTCTTGTTTCTCCCAAGTCTTTCATCGCAAATTCTTACGAGAGCTTCGTCTTCAAGTTATTGATCTCATGTAAATCTGCTCCTACTATCGACATGAAATCATCAACATACAGGGAGCAATATCAAGTAGGACTCTTCAAGCCTCTTGAAGTAACAACGAAGGTGGGTCGGTCTCACACCTCAAGAATCCAGCATTTTTGATAAAAGGCGTCAAACCTTTTATACCACTGTCTCTGGAGCTTGTTTCAATCCATACAAACTCCTTTGAAGCTTACAGACTAGCTTTTCCTTCCCTTTGACTTCAAAGCCTTCAGGTTGCTTCATGTAGATTTCTTCATCCAAATCACCGTGAAGAAATGCCGTTTTACATCCATCTGTTGAAGATGTAAATCTTCCTTTCCTACCAGCCCAAGAACAGTTCTAATGGTCACCAACTTGACTACAGGAGAGAATATTTCCGTGCGTCAATGCCTTCCTTTTTTTGGAACCCCTTCACAACAAGCCGTGCTTTATAACGCTTGCTTCCATCATGTTCTTCTTTTTTTGTAGACCCCTTATTATGCAATGCCTTTTTCTCCTTAGGCAATTCATCTAACTCCCACGTGTGGTTGGACATCCCACTTAATCGCTCATCAACTTGCATTGCTTCTTCATAACATTCTGCTCGCCTCCATCTTGAGCGGAATGTAGTTGAGCGATGGAGAATATCTTACAGGTTCCTAACGGTTCTTTTGACCGTCGTAACTCTAGAATCGGTGTGTGGGATCACTTAGGCATCATTCTCATTTTCCTCATTGTTCTCTTCTTGAGAAATTTGATCTTCTCTTTGCGGTATCCGATGCAACTCGTGTGCGGATATCTCCCAAATCAATAACTCTAGACTCCTTCTTCTCGGAGCTTTCTTTTAGCTTATCCTTGTACAACGATCCTTCGTTGAACACAACATTCTTGTTGCAGATGATTTTCCGATTTTGGTCATCCCAGAACCGATAACCGAACTCGGTATCACCATAACCAATAAAGTAACACTTCTTGATTTTGCATCAAGTTTACTTCTTGCAACATCATCAACTTGAACATAAGCTAAGCAACCAAACACCTTTAGAAAAGAAAGACTTACTTTCTTGCCGCTCCAAACTTCTTCGGGATCTTGAATCCCAATGGAACAGACGGTCCTCTCTTTTTTTAAGAAGGCCGCCGTATTGATTGCATCTGTCCAAAAGTCTTGGACAACCCACAATGCAATCTCATGCTCCTTGCACGCTCATTCGGGCGCCTGTTCATCGCTTTATTCAATTCTTGAGGCGTTCCGGGAATAGTCTTTACCATCTTGATCCCATTATCGGCGGTATCTTCTAAAGTCCTCGCTAATGTACTCTCCACCATTATCCGACCTTAAGCACTTCAACTTGAGATTCGTCTCAATATCAACCATGGTTTTCCATCTTTTGAAAACCGAAAACACTTCATACTTGTTCTTCATGAAGTAGACCACACCTTCCTTGTGGAGTCGTCAATAAAGTCAGATAGTAGTACGAACCTCCTAGCGATGCGACAGGAGCGGGTCCCATACATCGGTGCACCGGCTCCAACTTCTCTGCTTTTCTCCTCCTTTTGAGAAACTAACTCGTTTTGTCTTCCAAGGATGCAACTTTCACCATCTCATGATCCACTGTCTTCAGATCCGGAGTACGCCATTTTCCACCAAAAGCTTCATGCCTTTCTCACTAATGTGTCCCGATCTATAATGCCACAACTTAGTCTGTTTGGCATTCTGACAACAACAACGGTGTCTTGTAACTCATCGTCATATAAAGAGTGCCTCTTTTATGACCTCTCTGAAACCACCATAGAACCCTTCTTCACTTTCCGGGCTCCACCACCAAAGTTGACATCGTGCCCCGTATCATCAAGTTGTCCAATTGAGATTAGGTTTCGCATCAACTTTGGCACATGTCTAACCTTTGTGATCTTCCACACGCGTCCATCTCGCATCTTCAAATTGATATCTCCAATACCAATTATATCCAAAGGTAAAACCATCAACTAGATATACCTTCCCATAATTTTCAGCAACATAGTTCTCCATAATGTTGTGGTGTGGTGTGGTGTGGAATGATGCTCTGGGGCTTCAAGGAGAACCCCAGAATCGATCGGACTATCAACATATGAGATCGATGCTTTGGCGGTTTTTAATTGCATCTTCGAGCTTTTCTTGAAGAATCAACAGACACTACCAATGCATCACCAATTTCATGTTAATCTGCATTGGCTCCGCCTTCCTTGTGCCTTCCCTCAATTCCTTTTTTGTGGCCTCTTTCCCACGGTCCAACATTCAGAGCTGCTTGAATTTGGCTGACTTCTTCCATTCCTTGACTTCGATCCGCCATTGTTCGGTTGTTTCTTCTCGACTTCTTCTCTCTTTTTCCACGTTGAAAGCAGAGCTCGTTGATGCTTCACGAATCTATCCTACGAACTTCTTCAAGAAGGATACGATCTCGAACATCATTAAATTTAAGCTTTGATTTTCCCAGAATTACTAACCGCTGCCCTCATTGGCTCCCCTATTTGCGGAGATGCCAAAAAAATCAATGCTCGCACTTCATCATCAAACTCGATTTGACGGATGACAATTGGTTGACAATCGTGTTGAACTCATTTACGTGTGCAACACATGACCACCTTCTTCCATCTTTAAGTGAAAAAGTTTCTTCATGAGAAATACCTTGTTGTTTCTGTGAAGGTTTCTCATACATATCCGAGAGAACTTTCATGAGCCCTTCCGTGGTCTTCTCCTTCGCAACGTTGTGAGCGTTTTTCGATAGTGTTAATCATGACACCCTTAACTTGTCTATCAAGGAGATCCCACTCTTCCCGATCCATCTTCTCGGGCTTCTTGCTTAGTGGTTGATGAAGCTTCTTTTCTCTGAGATAATCTTCGATTTGCATTCTCCAAAATGCATAATCCATGACCAGTCAATTTTCCGATCGCGTACCGAACCATCTTCGCTTCCCATTGTTTGATTATTTTGCGAACCACCGTGTATTAAAACACCTCCGTCGACAAACCAATGTCGCCGACAAGTTTTACTATTCACGTGAATAGTAAATACGTGAATAGTAACCTCGCAAAAACTTGACCAAGATTATCGCAACCTTGCTCCGATACCAGCTGTTAGGAAATAACGTCTAATTTCCGAGATAAACGATATATGAGACAAAGAAAACACGCACACAATTTGATAACGGAGTTCGGCCAAATTTAGCCTACGTCTCCCGACTGCATATCATCTTTTATATTATTAATCGGGAAATTCTACAACACTCTCAACTCACACCCAAACCCGATAACACTCGATCTTTTTAATATTCTTCTTGTGTTTGAGATTTTTTTTTTTTGATATGATGATGAAACTCATCTTGGCTTGGTATTTATAGGAGATTTTGGGGAGGGATGTTGTGCAACAATTGTTGACAAAACAAACAAGCCCCCCATTTTTGACATTGGAGTCACACCAACAAGCCCCCCATTTTTTACTTTTATATATATCACATGAGGTCTGTGGGAAGGTAAAGTGATGGCCTTTCTTTCTGGTATCAGCTTTGATTTAGCAATTGATTGCTTGAATTTTACTTTATGAAGTCTGAGCTCCTATTAGTTTGAACTATGGATTTATACATTATGTCACATTTTGAACAGCTGCTCAAAGTTGAGGATGACCAAATTTTCTTTTTTAAAACTCTAAGTTGCCCTCCTAAAGGATATAGAAAAGGCTAAGTGAGGTTACTTTTGAACACTAATTAAAGCGCAGGTAAATTGATAAGGAGGACTTAAGTGAGGTCAAATGTTTGAAACCTAACTTATTTCTATAAAGGACCAACCCGACTTTGGGACCCATCTAGGACACCTCATAGAATAACGGAAGCGTAAAGGATACGGTGTTGGTGGAACACCTTATATACTAGGCAACTTTTGCCCCATCTTCCAATGTGGGACTTAGGTTGACACTCCAAGTCCAACAATCCTCCCCCCAAACCAAATCCTCTTGCACCTCCGGACCACCAAACACCTGTGGCTTCCCTCCGGAACACATCGCAAGACTCCACCATCGTTGGACATCACACATTGAAAGCTTTCTCCCACACCGAACATGCACTTGCAACCCACTTAACCTTGGATTGGTGGAATCAAATTAGAGAAAGTCTGTTTCCAAAAATATCTAAAGAAGGTTGTGATCACATACTTGAACTTAGTTACAAACATTTATAAGAACCCTTAAAAGTATGCTTTCTATATTTGGGATTATTTCAAGAAGATAAAGTAATTAAAGTGCAAAAATTGGTCGATTTGTGGATTTCGGAAGGCTTCATAGCAAAGAAAGACATGAAAGATTTTGAGGTTGTTGTTAAAAAGTATGTGATGGATCTCATTGGTAGAAGTATGCTAATTGTTTCTAATAAAAGTTCTAATGGTAGGATAAAGACATGTCGTATTGATGATCTTTTACAAGAATTTTGCTTGGAAAAGAGTGAAAAGAAATGTTTTTTCAAGGAAAAAATTTCACCCCTCATAATATGGATGAGTATTACCGAATTTCCATTCAAACTCAATATTGGAAGCATTTTTTTGTTCGAAAATCTTCTCCTCTCTATTCTATACGCATTTGTCCCACAGGTACTTCTAATGCATTCAATATAAGCCCTAACTCCTTTTGCAATGCAAGATTTCTCCATGTTCTAGATTTGGAAGAAACCAGGTTTGATGGAGACTTTCCGGAAGAAATAACAACATCGATTTTCTTAATATATTTGGCAATTTGGTGTACTACCAAATTTATTCCAACAGCAATAGCTAGGCTTGAGAAACTCGAAACACTTCATATTATAAGAAACGAAACATTCATCTTGCCGGTTGAAATTTTGCGAATGGAAAGCTTGAGGCATGTCCATATTGGAAAATACTTTGTTCATGTCTTGTTTGGTACCATACTTCCAATGAAGAATATACTCTCCTTCTCTAGTCCATGTCTTACTTATGGGAAAGGAATAGAAACTTTCTTGAGTAAGTTATGCACAGTCCAAAAACTAAAATACCAATTTGGTTCGTATCAACAAAGGTGATAAAACTAGATTTTTTTAAATCAACTTGAATCATTGAACATGACTCACGATGGGTGTCCATGGCTAGGTAGCTTTGCATTCTGCTTGCTCACACACAAAAATATATATACATACATACATGAGGACTGTGGAAAGATAAATTTTCCATTTTTACAGAGTTTAAAAATTCTCCATATTTTTGATAATTTTTGCACTTTCACAATTTCTGAAGTTTATGTTTATGAAATTTATCTATTTTTTTGCAGGAAGTTTCACTGCATTTTAAACTTAGAGATGATCACATATGAAAACACATTCACGGGATTTCGCATTTTTTTACTATAAAAATTCCGCCATTATGGAACTGATAGCTTAAAATTTTCAAATAATCATTTTTGAGTTAAATATCTAACTTTATTTTCAATTTATAAAATTTGTGTCATATCCCACTGTATATTATAAATAAATATATAAGATGTGTAATAATATATAATCAATTTACATATTTATTATCAACTCGAAATATTCTTTTAGTACAATGAATGATTGTATCAAGTGATTGACTATAGTAGCGGTGTTGTTAACCTCATAATCGTGTTGTGGATTTAAGTCGTCACAATTTGTGATAGTAATATTAATTAAAAATCAATTTTTTTTTTTTGAGTTAAGATAAAAAATTATAGTAGTTGGTGTTAATTATAATCTTATTGACAGACCACGATTGACCAACAAACCAAAAGAAAAGTATTAGCATTATAATACTTGGTGTGAAATGGACAAGAATTGACTTTTTACAAAGTCAATTGAAACTCTTTGTTCAATAATTGTAGTGCAAAGTCAACAGACAACTAGTTTCTACATATTTGTCGTGATAACAAGAAAAATATACTTCCTCCACTTTCCTTACTTTATATCTGAAAAAAAAATAATATTTATTGATATTTTTTTAATATTTTATATTTATTAATTTAACACTCATAGTCCAAAGAATTTAATAATTTTTTTTTAATCAAAATCATTTTGTTTTTAGCAATTTGAGGTATTTTGGCATATATTATGTCTCAAACTCATGACCTTTAGAGGTCATAGGAGAGACTACTACTGTAATACCTCATCCCACATCGAATATTATAGAGAATGTATAATGACCAGAAACATTCTTGAGGAAATTACAAAGAATTCAGAATCTAAAATGCCAACTTGGTTCGTATCAATAGAATTATATAGTAAAATTAGATTTTTTGAATCAACTTGAATCGTTAAACATGAACCATGAACCATGACGGGAACCCATGGTTACGTAAGTTCATATTCTACTTGCCCCAAAAAAATATAAAAAAATTGACATTGTCAAATTTTGGACTACCATGGAGTGAAATATCAAGATTTGCGGGAGTTACCAAGTCTAGAGGTTCTGAAGCTATTGACGGATGCTTTCATGGGAAAGCATTGGGACATGGAAGCTGAGGAGTTCAAAAGGTTGAAATTCTTGAAGCTTCAAGGCTTAAATGTTCAAAAATGGAGTGCATCTCACGAGAACTTCCCTCGCCTTGAGCAGATAGTAGTGGAACAATGTCATAAACTTGAAGACATCCCAGCTGAATTTTTTAAAATTTCAACTCTACGGAATATTCACATCCGACGTTGTCGCTCTTCCAAAGACAAGAAGGGAAAATTACTGTGCTCAAGTTCCGGTGTGCTATGTATCAATCAGTATTTTTATTCATGGTGTTGTGCTCAAGTTCAAGGCATATTATTGACTTAATACATTCTTTTCTACGTTATTCAATTACTTAAAGATTTCACCACTGCCAGTTTTATTCATTTATGTATTTAATCTTCTATGATGAATATGTATTTGAAGAATTTCTTTCTTAACTTTTTGTTGGCTTGCAGTTTTTGGTCTTATTTTTTTAATTTTATTTCAATTTTTAGGGTTTAGGGTTTCTATCATTTACTTAATATATATTATTTTTGAGTTAACAAGTGATTGATGAATATGTATTTGAGGAATTTCTTTCCTAATTTTATGGGAATTGCATTTTTTGGTCTCAATATATTTAATATATATATATATATTTAGATGTACACTAAAACTTGTTATTTAACTTATACTTTGTTTCGTTTCGCCTTTTATAATCCTATCGCTGTCAATATATCCACTATGGCATGTTTCACGATTTTGTGTCGATCTTAGCAATACACACATTTATTTTATTTTTTCTGAGTACTAAACAATCAACAACATACCTATGTGGAATAAGGGTAATCTAACGAGAAAAGGGATAATGCACACACAAATACGAGTCAATTCGCTCAATATTTCACTATATTATTAAAAGATAAAGAAATTACAAAAAAACTTGAGCACCTACTTATAGAAGCTACTTGAGTTGTACATCACTTAGCCAAATATAGAATATAATGCACACAACTATTCTATCCTGCACTCTTACTTTCAAGACACTCTATTTTTCTCTTCAATTGTATTATGCCTACATTGCCCATATGCTACTCATGTTATAGGAACAACTAAGGCAAGGCAACACTCAGCCTTGGTGCCACATGACACACTGCCTACTCTTTGGTCTACTATTTTTGAATCTTTTAACTAACCTGGTCCATCAGCCTTGTTCATGACTGTCCATCTGACTTGGGTTTGGGATACTCATAGGACATGTGCTCGTTTCCCTATAATTGTAGCACTTGACACCATATTCCTTTGGCCCACCAAAATCCTTCAATTTGCTTGCATAATCGACCATCTTTTTGGATTCGTTTAAGGAAGACTTGCCTATGTTCCTTGTTGGGAAGGTCTTTCTTCTTAGGTATAGGGGGAATGAGACCTGAGAGTTCGTCAAGTGACCAGCTATTGCAAAGGCCTCAATAATAATCTTTGGATCTTGTCTCATGAGCTCATGTCTAATCTATTTCATCATCCTTGATCATGCCCAAAATATTCTAACTTTTTTATAGGCATTCACATGGTTGCCCTTATGTGTTCTTATGCAAGAATATATAGCTCCACCAATTTTGCCTTCAACTCCTTAAATATGTATACCTTATACTTCTTAGGGCCGACCTCCTTTGTACGCCATCAAAGCTTGGCATTATCTATTAAGTAAATGGTTGCAATTGCATCCTGCTCATCCTTTGATATTCTAACCATCTTAAAGTAATGTTCAAAATCCTACATAAAGTTATTGAATACCTTGGCATCATCAAGAATGCTATTATATGTGATAGATTCAGGAATCTTTACATTAGATTTACCAGCATCACTTCCACTATTACTGGGCATGGTACTATTTACAGTCAGCTTCATCCATCCCCCATTAGCCCTTAAATCCTCCACCATCTTTTTGGAGTTTCTCGATCTCTAGGGTCTTGTACCTTAAGCTCATCAATTGATATACCAATATTGGGGCGTTCTCAATGTGCTCACACACACCGATTGCACGAACCAAGTGAAAGAAAAGAGTTTCTAATCTTGTCAACCAATCTACAATCATTAAATTTGCATTTGGAGAAGAGTCTAGACGTACCTATGCTCTTCTTGTATCACCAGATGAACTCCACATCTTCTCAATTGGTTAAAAAAACTACACTCTAATACCAAATTTGTCATGAAGTGTCACTAATCCTGGCAGCATTCCAATACACACACTCAATCTTCTTTGAAAGTACCTGAACAAAAGACAATATTATAACAAGTAAAGAGAAAATGTACACAAAAGTACTAGCTAATTCTCCCAAACTTTCTCTGTATTATGAAAAGATAAAAGAATTACACCAGACTTGAGAACCTACACATAGAGGATGGGCTAAACAACACTTAGCCCAGTATATAACATAATGTACATTAACTATTCTATCATTACTCTTACCTTCAAGACACTCTATTTTTCTCTCGCATACTACTTTGCCAAAACTGCCCCATTTGCTGCTCATATTTATAGGCATAACAAGGGCAAGGGAGCAATCAGCCTTGGTACCCACACAACACACTACACAATCAACCTTGGATTTGTTTGACTAACTTGGTCTATCTGCCTTGTTCATGATTGCCCATTAGATGAGGTTATGGGACTTGTTCAACCGTTGGTGCCACCTTGAAGTCCAAGTCCCTAACCAAGTCCATGTCACTGCACTGCACCTCACCACACAATGCCACTGCTCGATCTAAGCCAATCACGCACCGTGGAACTATTTGGTTCAACTAGTCAGACATTTAGTCACTGCTTGATTCAACCAGTCATAAACACGTCAAGTTGGTCAACACATACAATCGACAAGGCCTACATGCACATCGACACACAAATGCTTAATTAATGTATAATTAATTAATTTTTTTAGATAATGAATAGTTATCTGGTTTTTTTTATATTGTTAATTTTTCTTTCTTGAAAGGCCATAGAAGTGTCTTCAGCCAATGCAACGGAAACTTATTACTCAATAGATCTGGTTTGTTTTCTGTTTTATTAACTTGTCATGTTTTAGTTGAAAAGATTGAAATACGTAATAATAAGTTATAAAGTATTAATTATAGTAATACTAAGAAAAAACTATATCAATAAATGGTGCAATGGTTTTTTGTTTTATTAACTTGTCATACTAAAAAAAATAACAATAAAAATTAATGTGAGTTTTCATTCAATAGATTAAGTTATAAGTATGAGTTATAAAGTATTAATTATAGAAGTATCGAGGAAAAATAAAATAAAATGGACCTTAATTTCTTAATATAGTGAGTACAAACAAAATGATTTCTACTCGACATTATTTATTGAATAAAGTAAAGTTAAAAATATTTTAGTCTTTTCAAAATAAAAAATACATTAATGAATAATAATTCACAATTTTGGAGTTAAACATGAATTTGATTTTTTAAGGAGTTAGGCATCATGTTTTTTAGATCATTCGTTATCTAAAGTCACTTCTTTGATCCAGGTTGCGTCCAAAAGTGTAAATCTTTTTCTTTTCTTTAATTTGTTTCTTCATAGTCAAGTTATATATAACTTTTACTACTTAGTTAAATTCTTATTAAAAAAAAAATATTATGATATTTCTAGCCTAAGGAACCTAACAATTTTATTAATCATTACTTTACTTCCGGTTTTAATAGTTTATATTATATATATATAGACATAAATTATAGTTTCATATATATATATATATATAAATTAAATAATAAAAGAAAAAGAAAAAGAAAACGAGTGTGAGTATTGCAGAAATTCAAGATGAAAATAATACTGTTGGGTGTAAGAGAGAGAAACTAATACATGAATGAATGAATTCTTCTATATTATATACTAATAAGCATGCATGCATATAGTACATAGTATATAATATACATATTAGTATATATTACTTATCAAAAAAAAAAAAAAGCATGCATGCATGCATTTCCTTTTGACGTATAAAGTACGTAGAGAAATACTGAGCGACGTCGTATGGAAAGAGGATCGCAAGCAGCATGAAGATTTAAAGCAAATTGTTTATATTAAAACGTGCAAAACAATAGAGTAAAATACAGAGCCACATTTGACTCCCTGCTTTTGCACCCAGCAGGAAGGCATAAATTGAGTCTCCGTATATCTCAACCATTTTCCTCATAAAACGCTGTAATATCCACAAGCAACCTATATATATATATATATATATATATATATTAATGTCAGAAAACTTTCTTGATATTTCTTCATATATATATACAAGAATTAATTACTGCAATTCAAATATACATATATATATATATATATATATATATATATATATATATATATACAGAGAGAGAGAGAGAGAAAAAATTAATTACGTACGTACCGGCGGAAATGGCAAGAAAAACACATACTGGAATCATTATGACTGGAATGATAAGACACACTGGCAATCCAATGAAAATCACGAAAAGGAAAAGAAAAATACGAAACAAAATCCTCTTGAAATTGAAATTCTTCATTTTTTCTTTCACTTCAAAAAGGTGATCTGCGTGTGTTTTTGTGTGTGTGTGTGTGTGTTTAAGAGGATTAGAAAAAGCCAATAAGCCAATATATTCTTTCTGCTGGTTAATTTGTTTCTTCAAGCGCAAGTTAACTTTGAGTAATTAGTTAAGTAGTTATATATAAACACAAAAAAAAAAGAAAAAAATATCTGTTCTGCCATTTGGAATTTCTTGGTTGATTTGTTTTGTTTTTCTCCATTATATATGGGATATTTAATGATTTTTTTTTGGTTTTGTAACAAATCAAATTAATTTGAAGTGTTATTATATTTAAATCCGGATATTTAGATTTAAAGTGTAATTTTTTTTCTAGCTACAAATATATAAATTTATTATTAAGTTAAAATTATCGTGAAAGAAATAAGTAAATATAGTTATATATTGAACGGGACGTAAATTTCCGGTTGCGATTTGTGGGCCCCGCTTCCCATCGACGTGTCCTACTAAGGGTGTATTTCCGGTATTAGCTCTTTGACGGTCAAGTTAGTCACCGATATATGATGAAGTTTCAGGGCACCGCTCGGGGGACGTATATTCCTCGAAATGCTCACTAAGGAGGGAGTGCCAGAAAGCAAAACTGAACACTTAGAATATTTTTGAAGTATTCTTTTAATTTATTTTTACGCTTTGAAATATTTATATTTAAAGACGTATATTCATATGTAGTAATTTAAGATTTTAATTTTAAAAGGTTTTAATAAATATATCGATAGTCCATTTTTCCTTTATCCTGTCACACTTTTATTACATATTTTATACAATTAAATCATTGAAGTACTATATATATAAATATATTTTAATCTATGATCCATTTGAAACTAAAAAGGAAAAAATAAATAAATAAAGAAAATTGGTAGAATATTATGATACTCATTGACCTAATAAACCACGCACTTTATTAATCATTACTTTAATTACTTCCAGTTCTAAATACCTTATATAATTATATATATACACATAAATTATAGTTATATATAATTAAATAATAAAAGAAAAAGAAAAAGAGAATGTGTAATATTGCAGAAATTCATGATGAAATGAACTTGCAGCCCCCCAAAAAAAACAATTACAAAGAAGAAATTCAAGACGAAAATAATACTGTTGGGTGTAAGACTGAGAGAGAAACTAATACATGAATGAATGAATTCTTTCTTCTATATTATATACGAACTAATAAGCATGCTTGCATGCATGCATGGATTTCCTTTTGACGTATAAAGTGCGTAGAGCAATACTGAGCGACGTCGTATGGTACAGGAGCAATCAGGATATGAAGATTTAAAGCCAATTATTTTGCTTAAAAAGTTGCAAACAATAGAGTAAAATAAAGACGTAGATTTGAATCCCTAATTTCGCACCGAAGACGAAGCCAACATATGATTCTCCGCATATCTCAATGAATCTCCTCAGAAAACGATGTAATATCCACAAGCAACCTATATATACACAAGTATTAATAATGTCAGAAAACTTTCTTGATATTTCTTCATATATATACACAAGAATTAATTAATTTACTGCAATTCAAATATACATATATATATATATATATATATATAGAGAGAGAGAGAGAGAGAGAGAGAGAGAAAGAAAGAGAGAGAAATTAATTACGTACGTACCGGCACAAATGGCAACAAAAACACATACTGGAAGCATTATGACTGGAATGAGAAGACACACTGGTAATCCAACGAAAATCAGGAAAAGGAAAAGAAAAATACGAAACAAAATCCTCTTGAAATTGAAATTCTTCATTTTTTCTTTCAATTCAGAAAAGTGATCTGCGTGTGTTTGTGTTAGAGGGAATAACAAAAATCAATAAGGGATTAAAAAAGCCAATAAGCCAAATATGTGCGTGTGTTTCTTCTGCTCTTTAATTTGTTTCTTCATGCGCAAGAAACTTTGAGTATTTTAGTTAATTAGTTATATATAATAAAGAAAAAAAAAAAAAAATATGTTCGGCTATGTATGGGATATTTAATGATTTTTTTTTTTAACATATAGAATTAATTTGAATTGTTATTATAATTAAATCAAGATATTTAGATTTAAAGTATAAATAAGTATTTGCTAGACTAAAGGATGATTTAATTTTTTATATTTTAATAAATTGAAAAAAAATTCAAAAAAAAAAAAAAAATAAAAATTAAAAATATATTACATAATTTAAATTATTAAAAAAAAAAAAAAAAGGGGATTTGATCGAAAGAAAATCCAAGGAATGTCAAAAAAAATAAAATTAAACCTTTCCTTATTTTTTAAAAAAATTTTTTTTTTTTTTTATAAAAAAAAAAAAATTTATTAATTTTTTTTTTAATAAATAATTTTTTTAAAATCAACTTAAACTTAATTAAAGAAAACAAAAAATGATGATGATATTATAAAAAACATTAAATTAAATTAAGAGTTCACATTCTATTTATTACAAAAAATTAAATTAATTGATGAAGAATATGTATATATATATATGTATGTATGTATGTGTGTGTGTAAGAACACGTCATTAATTTGTAGAAGGAAGAAAAATGAAAATGAAGGGCTCCTCCATATCTGTACTCCTTGGTGTCTTTCTTCGATCTGCTTCTCATCTCTTTCCCAGGTAATATCAAGAACTATACTCTTTCCAATATTTTTCTTTTTCTGCGAATTCAAATCAAATAATATTTTAATCTTTTTTACGATTTATGGAAGGAAAAAAAAAACAGTTTAAACTCAAAATACTCAATTGTTTTATCTTTGTAATAGGGAATAATGCGTATCCGGATTGTATCATTCCGATTCCCTTAGGAACAACCTGCGACGTTTCACTCTGCAGTGTCGCTTGCCAAGCATACAATCCTGCTAATATTTGGTATTTCATGACTTGCTTGCCAGATCCAGAATTCAACTGCGGTTGTGGATATTGTCCACCATAACTTCTGCAGCTTTCTTTGTTTCCTTATTACAATATTAATCTCTGTTTTTCCTTTCCATTATGTAATAAAGAATTCATGTTATTTGTATATCGATCTCTCTATGTTTTTTTTTCATGTGCCAATATATATATATATATTGTAAACAAAATAAAATCAACTCGTCTCTTTTAGTTTAAACTTTTAAATTAAGTCTTATAACATATTATTAGAACAGAAGATCCAGAGTAATTGTTAAAAATTTGATTTATTTGTGCATTTCTATTTATTGCTGTTTAATATATATATATATATATATCGGGTTGTTATAAATTGACTTTGATATTATTAACCAATTGTTATTATAAGACCCAGAATTTAAACATTATAGTACGAAAATTTGACTTTGTTTGCTTTATCAAAAGTGATAGAGAACATGCTCCATCCATTCATGGTTGGAAAGCTCAATGATCAGCATTTGACTTTCTAAAGAATTTAACAACTAATTTTGACTTAAAAATTTCATAGAGATTTAAAACACTCATTATTTATGTTTAACTAAAAAGGATAAAAATGAGAAAAATTTAGGTTTCAATTATTTAAAATAAAAATATTTAGATTCAAAGTTTCTTGCTTTTCTAACTCAAAACAAAAGATTGATTTAAAGTTATATATATAATAAATTTATTATAAATTTGAAATTATCATAAATGAAATATGCAATTTTGCTTATACTTTTACCTAATTTAAATTAATAAAATATTTTTCAAGATTTGATGTAAAGAAATATCAAGACAACCTGGTAGCCAAAAAAAAAAAAAAAAAAGAAAAAAAATAAAAAAGCAGCCGTTGTAGAATTTAGAAAGAATTGTAATTTGAATTTTGTTATTGATTGTGAAAAATGTTTGCTATGTAACTTACTTATGAAAATTTATTTCTTTTATCGATTAATCTCGTTCGAACTGGGTTGATCTCTTGCATGACCTTTGAGAAGAAGATTTTCACCGAACCTCACATTAAATGCACCTGACCCCCCACCCACAAAAAGACAAACACTGTTTGGAGTCACTATTGCAGAATTGTCGGGCGGGACCACCCAGGTGTCACTTCCCGGTTGGCCACGCATCTTCATAAAACGGTAACACACACTAACCACAAACTAAGTGAAAGCCGGATATTCAGAGTGTTCATACTCTTTGATATACTCTGGTTCTTAGTTTGGTCCGTCAGAACTTTCCTTTCCAGCCGACCATCACCGACACCAGTAAATACTCATTCTGTTACTAACTTGAACGTCGGAGAGCCAACGCCGGAACACACCCCCAACATTTGGCCTTTTGCAAGATCCAAACGGACCCACGAAGCGCACATTGAAGGATCAAGGGAATGTCACCCCGATCAATACCCCATGTATCCTTAATTTATTACATAAGCAAAAAAAAGACAACATTGCGTGGATACGAAGAGAGCAGGATGCAAATATATATATATGGTGGGCACATTGAACAATCGCAGTTTAAGTTTTCAATTGGATAGTAGGTATACAACAATAGCAATTATTAATTACTTTAATTAAATATTTACAAAAAAAAATTATTTTAATTATATAAATCAATTAGAAATTAAATTTCTAATATATATATATCTTGTTTTCCGTGACACTTGTAAGAGTCCTAGTTGTTGGCTCTTCTTATAATTATTTATATAATTTGTAAACTCTAATTTTGTATGTGCAAGAAATACAATTTTAGTCTGATTTGGATATATATTTTTTCAACCAAACCATGTAAATATCTGTATTTCCTATTTTTGTTACTTACTTTCATCTTATAATTACTCGTGTTTCTGTTTCGATCCCAACATTCTGAAGAACTCAATGGTAAGCTGTGGACTTTCTTTACTAAAAAGGATAAAATTGGGAAATTAGTATATCTAATTATAAAATTTGAAGAATTTAACAAGTAATTTGACTTTAAAATAATCATTCAATTGTGGTTCAGGTTCTCTTCATGTTAGAAAAAAAAAAAAAAATATATATATATATATATATATATATCAAGAGAATATGATAGTCAAAAATAAATAACAAATTTATTTTTATCAATAAACTTAATTATTTAAATATAAAATAATTTTTTTTTTTAAAAAAAATATTTTAAGATTAATTAATATATTTATACCAATCTTGTGATACACAAAAACATTAAATTCTCATTGTAGATTAATACATATTTATTTTTTTCTCAAATATATACACATATCAAATGTGCATATATATATATATATATATATTATATTCACAAATAATATTTTTTATTAAATATTATATTATTTAAAAAAGAAAAATCAAATACAAAAAAGCGACTTAAAAAATAAATTTATTATAAATTAAAATAATAAAAATTTATAATATATGCTCTCATTTAACACAAAAAAAAAAATGAAGGAAGGGTTTTATATTTACTTATTCAATAAAATAAAATCAATACTTATTTCAATTTTTTCAATAAAAATATATAAATTAATTTGAAATAATTAATTTATAAAATAAAGAGAAGAAAATTTTTATTTTATTTTCAAAATGACAAAAACTTTCTTCTTTTTCTTTTATTTTTTTTTTTTTGTTATTAATGCATATATATATATATATATCTTTATTCTAAGGTATGTTATAATGTTGAGCCAAAACGAATATATATTCATTACTGCAATGGGTTAAAAATTTAATTTTACAAAAAATATTATATATTTATATATATATTGTTAGATTCCTATCCCTCGTCGGCATGAATTATAATAATGGATAAGAGATTATGAGTGACAATTGACTTTATAATAATTATTTTCTTTGTTATCCGTTTCAGACACAACAATTTTGAGGTTTCGTGTATAATTCAAAGTATTAATTTATCGAATCACTTTTAATTTTTAAATACAAGTTGTCCACAAATTTTATGTCGATTACTGCGGATCTAATTTTATTAAGCATCTACACCATTTTAGCTAATAAAAAAAAAAGTTTGACTATTTTTTATTTTCTGAAAATTTATTTACGTTATACAATTTACTTTAAAATGAATATATATATTTTTTTTTTGGTACGGAAGTGTCTTAAATGACCCTAAACTACGAGAGGACATTTTTAAACCAATCCACATCAATTCCCGTTCGAACCAATTGCTCTGGCCGCCAAATTTTAAGTAGCTGAGTCAGAATTTGAACATTTAACATCACTTAAACCGGACTCCTTAAATAAATTGATGATTCATCTTTCCATTCATATTTCTCCATTCTTACAATTCGTTGATAAATTACATCCATTTTTCCCATTCACATACATTGAAACATTAAAAAACATAGCTATATATATGTATAAAAAAAAAAAAAAAAATATAATTACATTGTAAGGAATTAAACGAAGAGAGATGGATGCAAATATATATTATGTCTTTTCTTCTTTTTTTTTTTAAACATATTTTGTTTAATTTCAATAATTTAAGGAAAACATTGAAAAATAAAAATAAAAAAACACCATGACTAAGGAGTTGACATTGTATAATACATGATATTTGATAAATAATAATTAGATTGTTATTGTTATTTTAAAAATAAATGTTTGTATTCTTTTAGTTACAAACTTTTGCATTACATATATATATATATAAAAATTATTATAATTTTTAAAAAAGTATAGAGCGATAATTAAATTGGAATAACGAAATCTTTAGTTTTTAGAGAGCGAGAGGTGAAGAAAACAGATTTAGAGATAGATGCACACAACATTTTAAATGTAGACCTATCGGCGCGTGGCAGGATCGGAGATTCATGTCCCCGATTAGATATTCATATTATGTCACATATAAATTGAACGCGAAATATTCGTCAAGAATCAAGAAAAAAAAATATTTAATAGAGGATATTACTGAGTAAAAATTTTATTAATAGGTGTAAGAGATGAGACAAAACAATACATGAAATGAATGAATGAATGAATGAATGAATTCTTCTCTATACTAATAAGCAGTTCAATGCATAGAGAGAAAGAAAACGTAGAGAACTACTCCGCGCGACGTAGTCTTCTAGTTCTAGAAGCAGGACGAGCATTTCCATGGAGCTGAATAACTATCCATGGAATAGTGGAATTCAAGCCGAGAAGGAAGTAAACAAAATGACCTGATGTTATATCAAATACTCTTTTCGCTAAAGAAACCATTTTCCTCAAAACACGCCATGAAATCCACAAGAATCCTGTAATAAATATATCATCCGCCGCCAATCACAAGAATTAATCCTCTGCAGCAAACATATATAGATATATATATATATATATATATATATATAAGAGAGAGAGAGAGAGAGAGAGAGAAAGAGAGAAACTATATAATAACGTACCTATGTTAATGGAAAGAAGAATCAGTGTTGGAACCACTATGAATGAAAAGACAAAAACAAACACTGGTAATACAAGGAAAATTGAGTAAAGGATAAGAAAAACGCCTATTATTTTTGATACCATCTTTTTGAAATTGCTGAATCTTTTCTGAGTAAAGGAAAAGAAAAACACTGAATCTTTTCTGTCCTTTTAATTATTTTGTTTCTTTATACGCAAGTAATTAGTTATTAAAAATATCTGTTCCGCCATTTGGCATTTCTTGATTGGTTTCTTTCGTTCTTTCTCTACTCTGATATTTACTGATTTTTTTCTTTTTCTAATAATGTGGATAGTTATAATTTGGAACAATTTATGTGTCAATCATTTAAAATATAGATATTTAGACTCTGTAAAAGTGTTTGAGCAAGAACCCCCTAGCATGTGTACTCATATATATACATATACAATTCCTTATAACCCACCGATAGATATTTTTGAATCAATATGTTTAAATCATTACAATGTGGTAAACAAATATTAATCTAATAAGACACTCTTTCAAATATTACTCGAACAACTACAACTGATGGAACTTAAGAGTTGAAATTTCCTGAAGTTTATGACATTGTTCCACAACTATCTGATCAAGGGAAGGGAAATTCTCTTGAGATGCACTCCATTTCTGAAAATTTTAAGCCTTGAAGCTTTAAGACTTTTAGCCTTTTGAATTCCTCAGCTTCCATCTTCCAAAATTTTCCCATGAATGAATCAACAAGTAATTTGAGAACCTCTAGATTCTCTAACTCCCCAAATCTTGATATTTCACTCCATGGTAGGCCAAAATTTGATAGTGTCAATTTCTTTATATCATGGGTCAAGTTCGATTCAAAAAATCTAGTTTTAACATCTGATTTAGTTGATATGAACCGAATTGACATTTTAGTTTATGAACTATGCATAACTTACTTTAGAAAGTTTCTGTTTCTTTCCCATAAGTGAGGCATGGAGTAGAAAAAGAGAGTATATTCTTCATTGGAAGTATGGTACCGAACAAGAAATGAGGAAAGAATTTTCCTATATAAACATGTCTCAAGCTTATATTCAATGCATGAGAAGTACCAGTGAGACAAATCCGTATTGAATGGATTGGAGATGATTTTTGGACAAGAAAATGCTCCCAATTTTGAGTTTGAATGCTCACGCGATAATGTTCATCCATGGAATTATGATGAACATATTTCCCATGTAACATCTTGAAAAAATGTTCTTCTTTGCCCTAGCAAAATTCTCGTAAAAGATCATGAATACGAGATGTCTTTATCCCACCTTCTTGAACTTTTATTGCAAACAATTAACAAACTTCTATTGATGAGATCCATTACATACTCTCTCGCTACAATCTCAACAACTTTCCTCTCTTTCTCTTGTATGAAGCCTTCTGACACACATAAATTTACCAATTTCTGCATTTGAATAACTTTATCTTCTTGAAATAATCCCAAATAAAGAGCGCAAACTTTTAAAGGTTCCGATAGATGTTTGTAACTAAGTTCTAGTATGTGGGAACAACCTTCATTAATTAGAAATTATAGAATGCAAACTTTCACCAATTTGTTTCCACCAATCCAAATTATCAATTTCCTTTTTTAGAAGCCCTCCAACTAAGATAACTGCTAACTGCTAGTGGTAGCCCTTTGCAATCTATTGCTATTTGCTTGCCATCTTGAACAAAGTTTCTTGGGCAAATATCTGTCATTAAAAAGCCTTATTTCTAAGAGCTCCCAACTTTCTTTATCAAAGAGTTGACTTAGAGGATAAGGAAAACTATCTACCTTGGCATCCAAAACGACATTATGGATTCTACTAGTGAATAAAAATTGGCTATATTTTTCATCATGAGGGAATGACAATTTTAGTGCATTCCAAGCGCCAACATCCCAAATATCATCCATTACTATGAGGTACCTTTTTCCCTTCAAATATTTTCGAAGTTTATCAACTAAATATTCTTCTTCCTCCATTTCACCGAAACTATCATTTACCTTAGTTACATACTAAATTTTGAGCAATAAATTTTTACTGGCATATGATTAAGAAATGGTACACCATGCACATGTGGTAAAATGACGCTTAATTGAGGGATCATTATAAACTTTCTTGGCCAAATATATACCTTTTGTGCTCAAGTCTTTTTTTAAAATATATTTTGTTTAATTTCAATAATTTAAGGAAAACATTGAAAAATAAAATAAAAAAACACCCATGAGTAAGGAGGTGACATTGTATTAAGCAATAATAATAAATGAATTTATGAAAAAAAAACTATATATTTTTTGTGTAAGAACCCATCATTTTATTCGTTTATTTATGTATTTTTTTCAAGACTCTAATTTTCAGAGATTTCAACTAATTCAGATTTAACCTAATTTTTACCCATAGAGTTCAACTCTCACTCAGAAAATGTCTCACCTTAACTTTTACATGACTCACAGTTAATGTTGAACATTTAAACTGTTCCAAACCAATAGTTTAATTGGTCTATTTATATATATTTTTTTACGACTATTTGACTTCAACTAATCCATATTCGACTCAATTGCGCCTACCACAAAGTTCAACTCTCACTCAAAGAAGACTTCACTTTGACTTTTTCATCGCTCACACCTCATACCAAACCTTTGATCTCATGCCAAACCAATAATTTAATTGGTTTATTTATATCGATATATAACTAGCAAGAAAAGTGTTGACATTTGAATATTCTTAATAGATATTTAATACTTTTTTATTATTTTATTTTATAATATGTAATATTAATAATATTCATATTTGTTACTTTAGTAAAATTAATTTTCAGTTTTATTAATTTTTTCTTTTAGTGGAAAAACGTCTATTGTAACAAATGTCATAGAAAATTTTCTATTATACATGATATTTGACAAATAATAATTACATTGTTATTTTTATTTTAAAAATAGATGTTTTTATTCTTTTAGTTACAAACTTTTGCATTACATATATATATATATATATATATATATATACAAAAGAATTATTATAATTTTAAAAAAGGAATAGAGATATATAATTAAATCAGAATGATTAAACTCTTTTGTTTTTATACGAGGAGGGGTGAAGAAATTAGATATAGAGATGGATAAACAAACATTTTAAATAAAATTAACAATAAATTTTTAATACGTTTTCCTATATCATAAATCGATAAAGAGACTCATATATTATATATCACATATAAATTGTTCGTAAAGAATCAATAAAAAAGATTTAATAGAGGATATTACTGAGTAAAAATTTTATTGAGTGTAAGAGATGAGAGAAAACAATACATGAAATGAATGAATGAATTCTTTTTATTCTATATATACCAATAAGCAATTCTATGCATAGAGAAAGAAAACGTAGAGAGCTACTGTGAACGACGTCGTCTTGGTGGAGCAGGACGAGGATTAGCAATTCCTCCTATAACAGAATTCCATAGAGCTGAAGAACTATCAATGGAATAGTGGAATTCAAGGTGAGGATGAAGTAAACAAAATGACCTGATATTATATCAAATACACTTTTCGCTAAAGAAACCATTTTCCTCAAAACAAGCCATGAAATCCACAAGAATCCTGTAATAAATATATCATCCGCCACCAAACACAAGAATTTAATCCTCTGCAATATACATATATAGATATATATATATATATATATATATAGAGAGAGAGAGAGAGAGAAAGAGAGAGAAATTATATAATAACGTACCGATGTTAATGGCAAGAAGAATCATTGTTGGCACCACTATGAATGAAAAGACAAAAACAAAAACTGGTAATACAAGGAAAAATGAGAAAATGAAAAGAAAAACGCCAATTATTTCTAACACCATCTTTCTGAAATTGAAATTCCCCAATCTTTTCTCTTCTTTTATTTACTTTGTTTCTTTATACGCAAGTAATTACTTATTAAAAATATCTGTTCCGCCATTTGGCATGTCTTGATTGGTTTCTTTCCTTCTTTCTCTACTCTGATTTTTACTTTTTTTTAATAATGTGGATAGTTATTATTTGAAACAATTTATGTGTCAATTATTTAGAATATAGATATTTAGATTTGAAGGGTAAATATGTTTTTCGTTGCTTTTCTAACTTAGATTTAGATAAATGAAAAAAAAATAGTAATAAAATTAGAGTTTTATTTATGATATTGAAATTATAATGAATGAAATAAGTAATTATACTTATAATTGTAGATAGAAGGATTGGTGAGTTTACATTGTTTAGTTAATTAAAGAAAATGGTAAAAACATTAATGCAAGTGAGAAAAATGAAAATAAAAAAATAAATAAAAAGAAGAAACGAGGGTGACTGTAAACCGTTTCTTCCGTCACCAATAAAAACAAGAGAGTGATGCTACGCAGGAAGACAACGACGACTATGGCAAAACTATTGTGCTTTATAACGCTACTTCAACCTCCGCCACCGTCACTCTGGACAATACTTGTACGGAACCGGATAATTGTTGCAACGAACTTATTAACTAACTAAACAATGTATACCGTTAAGATTTTATGTTTTTTACAAAATCCGTCAGCAATGACCTTATTTTTCTCTAATATGAAAGTTTGACAAAAATATTTTGGGATTGAATTTGCCAAAAGTAAATTTGTTTGAGACTAAACTCATCAATTGTTCTTGTAGATAATAAAAATAATAAAAAAAATGAAGAATTTCAATTCATAAAAAGTTGTTGAGTATGTGGAGTCTTATAGTTGCCCAAAACTTTTGTTTATAGTGTCACTTATAGGAGTCCGAGGGCATGAACGTCTCATGGAGGCAGAGCCCCTTGCATGCTTGTCTAGGGACATTGCCTTGGAAGGTAAATTACTTTTTTGGGCCTATTTTATGCATTTAGCCCAAGTATTGACTATTTTTATAATTACCTATGCAATTTGTTAACCGAGTGCAAGAAGTGCAAATCTAGTATGACAAAGGATGTAAGTCTTTCGATCAAAACACGTAAATCTTTGTGTTTTTTTTTCTTCTTATAATTGATTGTATTTGTATTTTGATCCCAACAAATGCACCCATTGCATAATGTGGAGAAGAATTATTTTTTAATTTTAATTATAAATAAGATACGTTTTTAGATGAATTAAGAAAAAAAAACAAAAAAACAAAATCTTTTAATATATATTTAAAAATATTGCAAGTCCTTTTCTTTAGAACTATTAGAATTTAATTTGTTATAAAACAAAATCTTTCTAAGATATTATATATATATATATATATATATATATATATATTTGTTAGAGCTTTCTATTTAACAAATGAACTTCTATAACTTATTATTTAAATAAAGTTTTATTTTTATCAATTGTGATATCTAATTGTATTTATAGTTTATTTTATTGAGTAATACTCAATATATATACATATATAAATATTATATATGTATATTTTAAATCATATTACTGATTTTAATTGATTTTGAAATATTTAGTTCTTTGTTTGGAATGACGAATACTGGTGCTTGAGTTTTATTTTTTGGGTTATTAAATTGATAAAGATTAATTATTGATTCGGTTTATAATTAATTCATTCAATAAAAACAATTTTGTTGTCACAGCTATCCGACAATTATTAATTAATTAAAAATTATAATCAATTAATTATCATTATAGCATTGCAAGGTTGACAAAATCGTAAATATGTGTTTGTCATATTTTGCAAATAAATATGTCTCAATATATGTACTAATTATAAATCTTACATCTCAATAAAAAAAAAAAAATAAAAAAAAACGTTTTGGACAGATTAAAATTGTAAATGAGTGTAATTCACGTACTTAATTCTAATACACATAAATCAATTAAATAATAATTATTAATTAATTAATTAATTATTTTTTATTTTTATTTTTTTTTTTTTTGATTGAAAAATTTTAACTTCTATCATGTCTTAAACTCATGACCTCCCATATCATAACCGAGAGCTACGCTTTCTTGACAACTTTAATTGAATAATTTATTAGTTTGTATTATTTAAAAAATATATTTAATTATATAAATTCACTTTGAACTTATATGTTGACTTAGTAAAAGAAATATATATATATATATATTCTTTTCATTTTTGCATACCAAATTTTGTACCATATAAGTGAATCAATTATTACACACCTCATAACATTATTTTTCTTTTTTTTTTTTTTGATTTGGTATCTTCATTGACTAATTTGTGAGAGATTTATGAGATAAGACTCCTAAGACTATAATATAAAACTGAAATTGCAGGATAAAGTCATCCCCGACATATGTTGAACTCAAGTCCCTCACTGGGCAAGTCATATGAGACATCTAAGTAACGGAAGTCAAACCAATTAAGTTATTATCTTTTTCGAACAACAATTAATAAATGAGGTAAAAACATTGAATTTAAATTATAAATCATAGTAGAGTGGGATTGAAAGTCTTAAACTCTGATTATTGTTCATGTTATGAAAATTTTTAACATTTTTAATAGTCATAAGCCTTAGTTGACTCTATTTTATTTATTTATTTATTTATTCTTTAATATTAATATTAAAATTATCTTATTTATTATTAAATAAAATATTAATTTTATTTATTTTTATATAATTAGATAAATTAATATTTTTACATAATTGTATAAATAATCAAATTATTCTTTTGATTTTCTTGTTAAAATTTACCATTTTTAGATTAACATGTTAGTTTTTTTTTAGTTTTTTAAACATAGGTCATAAATTATTAAATATATTGTCAAGAACGAATAACTTAATTGGTAATAGTCTTACGTAAGATAATAAATTCAAAATATAAATAAATTTTTTTAAAAAAAAAAAATAAAAATAATAATTATAGTAAATGTTTTATTTCTTACATCTTGATTCCTCTTAACAATTATTTGCGTTAATTATATATTTAAATTATTTTTTTAATGCATATGTGCGTTGCATGTAAATTTTAATAATAAGATGTAACACCGATAGAATTGAACTTAAGAAGTCAAGGTATAATTTAAAATTGTATCATTGTTTTATTTAATGATTAAAATACTAATAGAATTAGTAAATATTAAAAGACCAAGACTTCTTTCTATCAAAATAATTGAGTTATTTGATTATCATATTAAAATTTATTTATATAAATAGTTTCTCTCACTATCAATTATATATTACAGGAAAAATAACTCATAATGTCTCTTTCACGATACAAATCCTATTTTATCCGACTTTAATTTAAGAAGTGCATATGTTAATGTCACCTATTCTATTAATAATATTCGATTTCATAATTACAAATTTGTAGATACATAAATTTTGTAATTTATTAATATTATATAATTAATTATGAAGCTCAAAGATGTAGGACAAAATTGTAAAAAGCAAAAAAAGGGAGGGGGGGGGGGGGGGGGGGGGGGGGGGGGGGGGGGGGGGGGGGGGGGGGGGGGGGGGGGGGGGGGGGGGGGGGGGGGGGGGGGGGAGGGGAGGAAGGGAGAAAAGAGAAGGGAGGTGGATAGGGAGGGAGGAATCACATAACAAACCCCCTCCATCCCCCCCCCCCCCCCCCCCCAGCACCCAAGATAGCATCAACCAATAAAATAGAAAGAAAGCCCCCCCCCGGGGGGGGGGGGGGGGGGGGGGGGGGGGGGGGGGGGGGGGGGGGGGGGGGGGGGAGAAAAGGTTGGCCAACCACCAAAATAGAAAGAAAGGGGGGGGGGGGGGGGGGGGGGGGGGGGGGGGGGGGGGGGGGGGGAGGGGAGGGGGGGGGAGGGAATGGAAGCCGCGGCGGAGCGGCCGAGAGAGGGGAGGAGAGGAGGGGGGGGGGGGGGGGGGGGGGGGGGGGGGGGGGGGGGGGGGGGGGGGGGGGGGGGGGGGGGGGGGGGGGGGGGGGGGGGGGGGGGGGGGGGGGGGGGGGGGGGGGAAAAAAATTTTTTTTTTTTTTTTATTATTATTTTGCAAATTAACAACCCAATAGGGTTTTAGATTACAATAGAAGGATTCCAATCAATTGATTAATTTAATTATTCATCATTTTTATGATTTCTACAAGATAATAATATCTTCACATATTGTTTATTTAAATATTACAAGAGATTAAAATTTTATATTCAATTATTTAGAGATCTTCAAAAAACAATGATCCCTTTTAGGTTGACAATAATAAGTTGATTAGAATAACCCGGTAATTTGAGGGAGTTAGTAAACGGACTCCTAATGCTTCTCTCCAGGTGGATGGTCGACGGTTCGAATTCCCTAGGGTTTGGGTCAGGCTCTAACCCTCGAGTAAGAGTTGAACTCTACGAGAGCTTTTCTCTCCGAAAAGGGTGGAAACATCGCGCCCTAAAAAAAAAAAAAAAAAAAAAAGTTGATTAGAATATTATGTTTTAGACATCCACCGACAACGATTGATCACCAAACAAAAATAAATGGAAAAACAAAAAAAAATGTTTGTTGTAAAGTCAAAAGTCAATAATTATTTTTCCAAAATATAATATAGTAATCGAGAAAATCGAGGAAAGATGTAAATGCACATGGGAGTCTTAATTGCTGCATCAAGACATGTCAATATATTTATCTCATCGATTCTGTGCATTTTCTTGAAGAAGTAAACACATCACAAACAATTTTTTGAGGAGAGAACATTTGAGAAAGAATGGAGGGCCAGGAAATGATGAAGATCTACTCGGATATTCCTATTCTTGTAGATCTTATCAAGCTAAGGGAAGATTCAGGCTCAACTTCAGCTATGAAGGATCAGATTATGGTGCTTGAACAAGGGCTCCAGTTTCTAGTGATTTATACGGAGTTGCTGTCATTACTTGATGAAGGAGAACATCCCGAGGGAAAGTATCTGAACTTTGGTGAAATGTCTCGTATTGACGCAACACTTGAAAAGAAGGGGATTTCAGAAATTGGTGTTCTTGCAATCAAAAGGGGAGAATTCAAAGATTGGGACACTCTTGCTGCTGAGTTACTGGACGAGATCAATAGCTACAGATCTTCAATTTGGGAAGATTGTTCTTTCTTTTCTGAAGGCCTGTACAATGGCTACTGGTTTACCACTAAATTCTTTCTGAAATTTATGAGGTACACTGATGTATCAATGGCCAATATTCTCAACCTGAAATCGGATATGAGCATTGATGAGAAGATTAAATTTGAATCTCTCAAGGAGAAGCTGAATATGTTCACAAAGGTTTTCAAATATGTTGAAGAAATCAACTCTGATTGCTTGGATTTCAAATGTGCTCTTAATGCTTGGGTTTGGAATGCAGCTTATTTATGCCTCTTGTACTGGGTTCTTGATGAAAGTATGGCCTCTGAAGGGAAGCTAATGCTATCCAAGATGTATAGAAATTTTGATTGTCCCCATCCAAAGGTAATTGATTATTGCCATAAGTACTTCAAGAGCAAAGAAATACCGATAGAAGAACGTTGCAAGGTTGGTGAAGTTGTTTCTCCTGAAGTCACAAGAATTTGTCTGTCATACCTAAACAGCACAAAGACATCATCGAACAAACGTCATGAAGCTTGTGAAGTTTCTTTTGGATTTATTGAATATCTCCATTGGAATTTGAGGAATTATCTTCCCAAAGATGCCATTGAAATGCTACGCGATGCCATGATGATGTTGATAGCATTTGTCATGGATCCACCACTACAAACAAAGAAGGGACAACTAGTTTTGTCACAAACTCAAGAAGCTCTCAAGAAGGCTGGAACTCTTATTATTTCACTTGGTTCGGGCGAAAAGGATGAAGCAGACACTGTTGAAGCAACAAACTTCCTTCTTCATGATTTCTTTGATATAGTTTTTACACTCAAAGCAGAGGTCAGAAAAGCATATACCTTAATCTTTCTTGATCCATCTTTTAATTTTCCTAGAATTGATATGCTCAATTTATTTGATTCATGCATAGGAAAACTTAAAGAATTTGCTTCTTGCTTTCCAAACCTCCCAATTCTAACATTAGAGAGGGGACTAGTGGTTCTTAGAGATTTACTTAAAGCATCAAATTTGAAAGATAATTTTGTGCTAGAGTTGCAAAATGAACACATCGGGTTGAAAGATCTTTGGACTCGAATAGCTAATGTGGCACACCAGGTTGATAGAATAATTAAGTCAAATTCATACGAGAATGGTCTTGGACTTGGTACTTTTCTTCTTCTTAATGTCCAAGAAGAAATTAAAAATCTTTTGCCCAAGGTCAGGAGAATCAAAGACAAGCATGTTCAAGACTCTTATACCTATAGAAATGAAACGATTTTGGATCACATAGTTCCTTTGAAATATGATGTGGAAGAAATTGATGAAGTTGTTGTGGGTCTTGAGGGTAAGGCAAAGGAGATAAGAGATTGGCTTACATGTGGATCAGAAAAACTTGATATTATCTCTATCATTGGTATGGCAGGATTGGGTAAGACTACTTTGGCAAAGAAAGTTTATAATGATCCTTTAGTTAAGCGTCATTTTACCACATGTGCATGGTGTACTGTTTCTCAGTCATATGACCCTAAAAAGTTATTGCTTGACATTCTAGAAGATGTAACTGTGGTAAATGATAGTTTCGCTGAAATGGAAAAAGATGATTTAGCTGACAAGCTTCGAAAATGTTTGAAAGGGAAAAAATACCTTATAGTCATGGATGACATTTGGGATGTTGGTGCATGGAAGGAACTAAAGTTGTCATTTCCCGATGATGAAAACTATAGTCGCATTTTGTTTACAAGTAGAGTCCATAATGTTGTTTCGGATGCCAAACCAGATAGCTTTCCATATCCTCTAAGTCAACTATCTGATCTAGAAAGTTGGGAGCTCTTAGAAAGAAAGGTATTTAATGACAAAGATATTTGCCCAAGAAACTTTGTTCAAGATGGAAAACAAATAGCAATCGATTGTAAAGGGCTTCCCTTAGCAGTTGTCTTAGTTGCAGGTCTTCTAAAGAAAGAAATTGATAATTTAGATTGGTGGAAAAAAATTGGTGAAAGTCTCGATTCAAGAATTTCTAAAGAAGGTTGTGCCCACATACTTGAACTTAGTTATAAGCATTTATCGGAACCACTTAAAGCCTGTTTTCTTTATTTAGGATTATTTAAAGAAGATAAATTGATTCAAGTGCGAAAATTGGTCAATTTATGGGTCTCAGAAGGTTTCGTACAAAGTGAAAAGGTGAAAGATGTTGAGATTGTAGCTAAAGAGTATGTGATGGATCTCATTGGTAGAAGTCTACTAATTGTCACCGATAAGAGTTCTAGAGGTGGGATAAAGACTTGTCGTGTTCATGATCTTTTGCGAGAATTTTGCTTGACAAAGAGAAAAGAAGAATATTTTTTCAAGTTGTTACATGGAAAAAATGTTTCTCATCATACCATGGATGAGCATTACCGTGTGTCTATTCAAACTCAACACTGGAAGCATTTTATTGTCCGAATATCTTCTCCTCTACATTCAATACGCATTTGTCCCACAGGTACTTCTTACATATTCAATATGAACCCTAAGTCCTTTCGCAATGCAAGATTTCTCAATGTGCTTGATTTGGAGGAAGCCATGTTTATTGGAGATTTTCCGGAAGAAATAACTACATTGATTTTCTTAACATACTTGGCAATTTGGTGTACTACCAAGTTTATTCCAAAAACAATAGCGAGGCTTGAGAAACTAGAAACACTCCGTATTACAACAAAAGAAACATTTATTTTGCCGGGTGAAATTTTACGAATGGAAAGTTTGAGACATGTTCACATAGGAAAATTCTTACCTCATGTCTTGTTAGGTAAAATACTTCCAATGAAGAATATCCTTTCTTTCTCGAGTCCATGCCTTACTTATGGGAAAGAAACCGAAACTTTCTTGAGCAAGTTACAGACAATTCAAAAACTAAAATGTCAATTTGGTTCGTATCAACGGAATCAAATGTTAAAATTAGATTTTTTGAATCAACTTGAGTCATTGAACTTGAGCCACGATGGACGCCCTAGGCCACCAAGCTTTGTATTCTCCTTGCCCACAAATATAAAAAAATTGACTCTGTCAAATTTTGGACTTCCATGGAGTGAAATATCAAGAATTGCACAGTTACCAAGCTTAGAGGTTCTCAAATTACTGGTGAATGCTTTTGTTGGATACTTTTGGAATATGGAATCTGAGGAGTTCAAAAGGCTGAAATTCTTGAAGCTTCAAGGTTTAAATGTTCAAAAATGGAGTGCATCTCACGAGAACTTCCCTACTCTTGAGCAAATAGTAGTGGAACAATGTCATACACTTGAGGAAATACCAGCTGAATTTGTAGAAATTTCAACACTACGGAATATTCATATCCGACGTTGCCGCTCTTCTATTGTAAAATCAGCCAAAGAAATTGAGGATCAACAGATTGAATTAGGAACCTTAAACTTCAAAACGCAAGCTATTCAGATTTTGACAGAGAAGTTATTTGGATGAGGCAGATTTTCTCATGGAAAATTATAGGTATTTCTTTCTTTTCTTTATTTTTTTTTTTTGTTCCGAAGTTCAAAGTTTGACAGCATGCATATTGAATAATTATGTCTTGTTTAATGAAGGTATTGGAATTCTTGAAGGACTATCAGCTGGGACATGCTTCAAGTTGCATTTCTGTGTTGTGCTATCTTTTCTTTTTTGGTACTCACTTGGGGAGCCCGGTGTCCCAATCTTTTCGGTAAGACTAATTTGGATTCGGTCTGCGGAGCGCTCGCATAGTTCAACTCTTACTCCAAAGTTAGAGTCTGGCTTACCAACTCCCCCAAGTTACCGGGTTGTGTTGTGCTATCTTATGTTCATTGAAATTTACAGATTTTCTGTCTGGTGCTCTATTTATCTAGTACACTTCTACTTTTTGTGTTTTTCACTTTGTGTTATCATATGTTCTTTCCATTTTCTTACTCTTTCACTTTACATATTTTATTTTCATAGCGTTTGAACGTTAAGATATTGTTGGCAAATCATTTATGTTCTTGTGTGTAATAAATGATCATTATCAAAATATTTTTTCTAATTTTATTATTTTTCTTTAACTAGTTATCTTTAATTTTAATGTATATATATATATATATATATATATATATATATATATATATATATATATATATATATATACGCACATCTAAAATTCTACGATGAAAAATATATGTACTATACTACATGCTGCTCATAGTCTTATTATTTAAGATTGTATTCATGAAACTATCTTCTACTTAGATATGTTTGTTATAACCATAACATATTTAAATTATTTACATAAAGGATGATTAAGCACACATATATCACCATAAATTCTTTTAAAAACTCCTAGAAATACAATGAGTGCACAATTTGCATCATACATAAATCGGGATGCCATAACTGATTATGACAAATAATTAAAGTTCTTGAAATAGATAAACTCATGATTTTTTGCTTATCGCACGGGTGTCTTGGGTGAGTCCCGTCACTGAGGGACGACACCTTCAAGTCATTCCACGCCTAGACTAATCTAGCTCGCTGGTTAGAGAATTTAACATTTTCTATACCCAAACCAGAATTTAAAACATAGATCATTGGTTAAGAGAGGAAGAGCCCCTACACTCCACCACATGTTCTCGGTTGATAAACTCATGATTATTGTGACACGTGTTTCAATTTTATTGTTTTTAGTCTAGTATAAATCAGAAGAAAATAGAATAATTAGTGAGTTTGGTCTAAACAAATTTACTTTTAGCAACCTCAGTCTCAAAATATATTTTTTTATCTTTTAAAGTCCCTAACTTTTTTATTAGAGAAAATTAAGGTCTTTTTTTACGGATGTGAACAATAAAATTTTCCTTTTCGATTATTATCATCTGCAAAATAAATAATAAAAAATATATAAAAGTCACGAGATAATATATATTTGATATTGGGCTCGAATCTTTATATTTCTCCGCCAATTCTTTTCGTCGTGGATCTAAGGGCATTTTGGGCTTGTCTCGATCCAATGGATTTTGATTTCTTCCGAGAGGCATTTTGGGCTGGATCTCGGAATGAATTTGAATTTCGAGGGCCTTTGGGCTTGATCTCGATCCATCTGTATTTGATTTGATTTTTGACTTCTCGAGAGCCTTGGGGCTTGATCTCGAAGGGAGGGAGGATGCGCCAGAAACTATGGACGATCCCCGAAGGGAATCATCGGAGTTTCTTTTCTTCTCTGCCGCCACCGATTTTACCTCCGATTTCCACCTCTTATTTCCACCTCACTTGCTTGCTTCTCTTGGTCTTTATTTATAGATAAAAAGAGTGACAATCAATGACTATTAATTTGCCATGTGTCACTCATCCAAGAGTAAAATCTTTCAATATCTTCAATATTTATTTAAATATATAAATAAAATTTCAGTGTCTACAACGGAATCCATAAAAAACCTAAAAAAAAATTAACAATTTATATTATTTAATTAATTAAAAAAAAAAAAAAGAAAAATGTCACGAGAAAAAAGAAAAAAGAAAAAGAAAAAAAAAAACCATGAAATCCCCAATTGCTTCGTCTTCCCCTTTAGTAGTTGAAGTAGAATCAGAGGACAATGTAAGCCCATTCAACTAACCATGAAATCCCTCCTCCTCCTGCTGCTGCTTCCCCTTATATTATATAATAGACGCAATAAAAAAACAACTATACATAAATAAAATTATAAATATTATGATTTATATATTTTATTTTTAATTGAACAAAGTCCTTTGTATCAATCTATATATTTTTAATTTTCAGTTAATTTTTTTAATTTTCAAAGAGTCCTATGGGATATTTATTACTTATAATTTCATTAATTAACATATATTAATGAAACTTTTATTTTATGATTTATATATTTTAAAAATTACAATAATGTGTATAGTATATATATATATATATGTAAGAAATTAGCAAGCAAAAAAAAAAAAATAATAAAATAAATCAGCAAAATGAATAAAAATAAAATAAGTTCTGGAAATAACATTTGAGGCGGGATGGTTAATTTAACTTTTACAAATCCCTCGCCGGCGTACGAACTTCTCTCCCGTGACGACAGTCGGTGAAGAGATATCAACTCGATGATGACGTGGCAACTCAGTGTAGAGATATTTTTCCAGACTCTCCCTCTCCGTCTGCATAAATTGATATTTTTCTGTTCTCTATCTAATCTACTGGTTTTTTGAAGTTGCTGAATTTTTTTTTTTTGGTTCAGAAGGTGAGGAACGACCAACAGTCTGTTCGACTTGATCGCAATGGGGACGTATAGAAGATTCTGTTGCAACGACCTACTCCGGATAGGAAGACTTAATTTCAATTCTGAAACTCCAACAGTATTCATCTCACCTCCTCATTCATAATTCCGGATTTACACAAATTCCTTTCTGAAATTTTATTGTTTTTACTATTATTTTGCTTTTGCTTTGTAGAATTTTTAATGGAAGTGATACTATTTCTCATGTTTGCACTGATACAATTTGGTGTTTGTTTCAGCACCCCGTGGAAGTCTATTTGTCCCTCATGGCAGTGTGGCCGGGAAATTGTCTTGTGGCTGTTGTACCGGGAGGCCTACTCATGGGATACGGTGAGTTCATTTCTCGTTTGCTCCTCTGTATCGTTAATTGCACATATGACAGTGGATTTCTTTTTAGTTTGATCATATGAATATTAATCTCCTTTATGCAATATTGAGATATAATGGAAATCCCATGAGAACTGTTAATTCTTAATTTTAGGGGTTTAGGAACACGATTGAGTTGTCAAATTTTGTCCTGCTGCTTCTCTAGTTTGAAAGGTGATAATCATTTATCCTTTATTTATTTTTTTTAATTTTGTCTCATACAAAGGACATGAAATCTTAGCTTTACTGATTTTGATGGTCAAATCTTGTTGCACTAGAGCCTT
>JAHSUH010005340.1:0-31408 GCA_025388415.1 Cynanchum wilfordii | reverse complement strand
CCCTCGTCGTCGTTGACGGCCTCGGGGTTTGGTCATCGCGGCCCACTGCGCGTTCTGCTGCCGGTCCTGCTCAGCTCGCCGGCGAAGTTCCCCGATCAGGTTTTCCTGCTGTTTAATCCTCCCCGCCTGCTTATCTTTCCAGCGAAGAAGATACGCCCCGTACTCGACCCCGGGGTCTTTTCGAAGCGGCGCACGATTCGGGGAGTACTTGTGGGTGCACTCACAGGCCATGCGCAGCGTCTGAAGGCGATCGATCTCGTTTATGCGCCGTCGACAGGCCTGCTCGAGCTCGGCCAAAACCTCCTCTCGGGTTTTGGTCAAAAACACCCCGCAGGCCTGGCAGCTCAACGGCGTCCTTCGGCAGGGCAAAAAAGGGAGAAAAAGAAACTCTAAAAAGACTCGTGGGAGTCGCAGAAAAAGCCGCAGACGCGCGATCTTCGACGCGCCGATGAAGACGTCCACGAGGAGGTCTTTTAGGCGGTCCAGCCAATAAACTCGCGTGGAGTCTGGCACGACCCGCGCGGCGGACCGCGAGCGAAGGGCCCCATGCTCGCAGACTAAAAGCCCATGAATCCCCTTATGGCCATCCATCTCCAGCGCGTTGCTTTCTCCCTCTTCGCCCGTCTGTTCTTTCGGTTCCTTTTCCTTTGCTTTTTCGTTTTCCTCCGCGTCCACCACGGCGGGGGCGAATTCGCTCACTGCCTGGGGGAGTTTCACATCCGCATCCCCGACATCCTCCTTTCTCTCCTCCTTTTCGGAAGGGGAAGACGACGATGCGGGTTCCTTGGATAAGTCTAAGATAAAAAGCAATCTCTTTCGCAGCTGGGCATAGGCCGCGTGCACGGCCGGAATTCTCTCGCAGTCCCCCTCCAACCCTTGCTTTCTCAATAAGCTGAAAAACGCGGTGAAGCCCCCTCTCTTGGTCCCCTGCTGGAGTGAATCGTGAAATCCTACATAAGCCTGCCATAGCTGCTCCATCAACGTGCTTACAAACACCATCTCCTCACCCGAATTACCCTCTTTACTTTTCCCATTATCGTTATTGGTGATGTTGTCGATGGCCTCAACAATATAGGGAGAAGAAGGGTCGATCTCGTGGACGCTGCCGAGAGTAAGCCTATTCTGTCGGTCATCCCGCGAGAGTTGGACGACCGCCGCGGCCATCGCCGCCGCGCAGAGCGAGCAGCTCCCCGTTTTTAACGCCAAAAAAGATGAAGAATTCGAGGCAGGAGAAGACGACGGAGAAACCCGTGACGGGATCTCCGGTGCGCACTCGTAAAACTCCGCCTTCGACGACGAAGAGGATAAAGGAAAGGCCTTCTCTTCTTCACCGGGAGGAAGAAGAGCCTCTACAATCTCCTTTCGAAGGTTCTTACACTTCAGCAAAAAATTCAACAACAGCATAAAGCCTTCGGAAGAGACAACCTTAAAGTCCCCCCAAGGCAGTATCTTTC
Source organism: Cynanchum wilfordii (assembly GCA_025388415.1). Classification (NCBI taxonomy): domain Eukaryota; kingdom Viridiplantae; phylum Streptophyta; class Magnoliopsida; order Gentianales; family Apocynaceae; genus Cynanchum; species Cynanchum wilfordii. The sequence goes on along the minus strand of JAHSUH010005340.1, from coordinate 29,954 downwards.
CATGCGGGCAAGTCAACCCGCGAAGATATTCCTCCCTCAGTGGGCTGTGCACGTTATTCAACCAGTCCAAGCCGTCTGTCTCCCCTGACCGCGAAAGCAGCGGAATGATAGAATCCCTCTTCATGGTACGACTAACCAGACTAGTCCATTTATGACCATCCGTATGATCCTCATCGTGATGAGGGCGACGTTCCTCAGGAGGAGGAAAGTGGCTGCCTATAGAGTGGATCTGCGCGAAATGGTTGTAGCCAGGAAGGTGGGTAAGAAAACACCGCCCAAAGAGATGCAACCACCTTGTCGGCAAAGCATACCCATCCATAAAGAAATCCTTCTCGGAATTTTTTTTCACGTTTTCATCTTTTGGAGGGGGGTCCTCGGGGTCATGGAAAATTCCCTGCATCGCGGAGGCCCATGCTTGCAAGACGGATTCTATCCCAGCACGCCGGAAGACGGTGGCGTGTAGTTTACGGAGGATTAGTTCGTTACCTAGCTCGACCTGGCGAAGAAGGTGGTCTGGGAATTCAGTCATCGAAGGGGCGTCCGCGGCCGTCGTTTTCAAGGGGTTTGAGGCTATTTCCTTTGCTGCCTCCAAAGGGGCATTCACATCATCACGATCATTCTTATCCATAGAGGAAGAGCTAGGGACAGGAATGCGGTGGTAGAAGAGGATGTAGGCGTCCTTGGAGGGGATCCCAAGGGTATGGTAGCGGCTCTCTGGCGAGACCTTGGTGTCGTTGAAGTTTAACCAACGCGCTTCAACCCCCTCTAAAAAATGGGACCTTCCCTTCCCTTCTTCCTCACCGTATTTAGCGACTTTCCCGTCGTAGGTGTAATGACCAGAAAAGGCGGTCTCCCCAAGATGGTTTATAACCCCACGGAGCTCGTATAAATAAACCTCTGGTGCCTTACAAGTAGAGGGGAAGGAGAAATGATTACTCGTATTATTATTATTACTACTGCTATTATTGCTTGGAGAATTCGTCTTATTTTCCTCCCACCGCCGCGCATGAGGCGTGAGGTCTAGCACTGGTGGAAACTCCACTGGCATTGACAACTTTCCCCAGCACAACGTCCGCGGGTTAAATTCGAATCGATTCAGATGCAGCACAAGCGCATCTGGTAAACTACGAAGATATTGCCGAGAGCCCGCCACTCCGGTCTTTCTGCACCCTTCGCAGGTGAACCCTTCGACCTCCTCCTCCTTCTTGCGAAGTCCTCCAGCGATTTCAACAAAGTTGGTTTAACCGGGATCGACAAGTACAAGAAACTCTCCGCGCGCTTGGACGAGTTCCCGCAGGCGCGGCACCGTCGGTCGTACAGGATAACCCCGTTAAAAGTCCGGTTGACGGCCTCGCGGAGTCGGGCCCCGCCATGGCAGCGCATCCAATCCACCAGCAGCGTAAACAGCTCTTGCGCGTCGTGCTGCTCGCCGACGTTGAGGTGGAGAAAGTCGGCAAAGCGGGCCGGATCCGCCCCGCGCGGGGATAACCCAAAGGCCATTTGCGCGAAAAGCTCCGGCAGGGACGACGCCAGCAGGACGGCAGCCTCCTCGCCGTCGTCCGGCGCCTTCGGGGCGCGCGGGCGGTCGTCGTCGTCGTCGTCGTCGTCGTCGGGGCGGGCCTCGGCCAAAATCGCCCGCCGAAGAGTCGCGATCGAGTACAGCAGCATCAGCGTTGAGCTTAAATAGCACGTGTTCCCAAGATTCACCAACCCTCGCCATAAACACACTGCGTCCGATGATACGTGCAATAACTTCTGCAGCTCAGGAAAGTCCTCGCAGGACAAGGAGAGCGCCCCACGGGATGGGGCACTGCGCAGCAAAGGACCCTGGGCCTCGGGAGAAGAAAAGGGCGACCCGGGCAGCCTCTCCAGCGCGCCCCCCATCACGAAGTCCACGGCTTCCTGAACGGCGACCGGGGTGAACGGCATCCCACGCTGCTCCGCCGTGCAACGCGGGTTTAACTCGCACAATCGATGGCTTAACCCCTCAACGGAAGAAGTGTCCAACGAATCCTGATCTTTTATTTTATTATTATTACTATCCACTTCTTCTGGTGTTAGGGAATTGGGGTGGTGGGGACATGGGGTGGTGAGACGATAGGCGCCGAACAAAAGCTCTGGCGGGAGCTGAAAGGGCTTACTTGAGGAGGGACTAATAATAATAATATCATTATTAATGCGAGAAGGAAAGGTAGATAATGGCTGTTTGCGATCAGGGGAAGTAGTATGGGAGGGGCCCGTGGGCTCCTCTTGCGGGGGCCCCGTAGAGTTAAAAAGAGAAAGAGTATGATCTACATTATTATTATTATGCTGTGCTATTCTTGAGCAGAGCTGAAGGTCGGGAGTACAACCCCGCAGGCGGCATTCCTCGAGAATGCGTCGGGCCCATTCATCCACAGAAGAAAAAGCTTCCCACCCATTAGAAATATCTAAAGAAGTTGAATGCATAACCGTTTGAAAATGCTCAGCCATTGTTGTTGTTCTTTTTTATTTTTATTTGGTTGCATAAAGTACTTTCTTCACGATAATGCCTAAAATAATATTAAAAAAAAGAAGATGAAAAAAATTTTTCCTCTGTGAAGATGGAGGAAAAAAAAAGATACTACTAAGTGTGTACGGAAAATTCACAAATATTTCAAATATTAAAGAAAAAATTTAGCAGAAAAAAAAGGGAATATTATGCACACTTTCATAGATAAAGTGATGACATTTACATGTGCAATTCTGGAATTCGCATATGTTATTAACAGAATCTTTTAGATACCTAGGGAACTTTGACAGCTCCCTTATACTCCAAACTAACGAGCCCTTTTAACAAAAATAACGATAGTATCCATGATAATAGTGGTAATAATAAAATCCTCACTAGTACAATAAAGTCAACAGAGGGTACTGGTCGGAAAGTGAGCAGGACACCTTCCACGGGCAAAGGTTTGTCGGCTCGCCGTCCGAAGTCCCCACCTCCGCAGAAAAAGACCCCTCGATGGGGAAATTATTCGACGCGCTTGCCCCCTCATCCTCCGCTTTCTTCGTTCGCAAAGCACTTTGTCTTTCTTTAAGGCGACTTCGCTTATTATTACCGTTGTTGCTAGAAGAAAAAGAAGAGTGCTTGGCAGCATGCCAAGCCGCCTCCAAGGGCCCGAGCTCCACCTCCACCTGTGGTCGCAGGACCACCACCCGGCAGCGCCGATGTCGCGGAAATCCGACAAACCGACGACCTTCCCACGCCTGCGAGCGAAGAAAACACCGTTGAAACCTCCCAGCAACCTCCGGGACGCCTATTGTCGATGAAAAAGAAGACCCTCCTTGCCGCAAATCCAACTCCCGCTGAAGCTCTAGCCAGCGATCCGTTTCCACCCCCTTATGGGCCGTGAGAGAAAAAATGTCAGAAAGAAGAGAAGAATAAAGGGGAAGAGAGGACGAAGATGAGGAGGAAAGAGCGCTTTGCAGCCTCCAGGAACCATCCTCCATGCGCCGCGAGGCTAGTGGGATGGACACGCATACCCCCACCTCCCCCGTCGCCGCAACCGTCGAGAAATCCCCATCATCCTCCCTGTTATCACTATTATTATTATGCTTCTCTCGCGCGGGAGAAGGGGATGGCTTCATGGATTCCGTTAACTCTACTACTCCTGCTGTAGGGACGAAGTAGAAATAGTTCGTCTCGCGATCCCGCCAATGTGAGAAAAAGGTATTCGTCGTGTGCACCTCGGTCAATGGCCCCCAGCGACCTCCCAAGCGTCCTTGTAGCCTTTTAAGCCCTCTGATTTACCCATAAAAACGTTCCCGACGAGGAGATCAGGCCGCGCGGTGCGTGTAATAAAATCCAGGGCGATCTCGCGATGCGCATCGAGTTGCCCTTCCGCGCGAAGCCTCCTTCCTTTCTCCTTCCTCTCAAAGAGGAGGAAGGGCCGTGAGTTAGGGTAAACGCACTCCCCTCCGCACTCACCTCTGCGCTCGTGAGCATGCGGCCCCCTACTGCGAGGCTCCTCCCACGGTAAGACAAATCAATATTCGTGAGAACGCAAACAACGCCCTCGGAAGAGAAAAGCTCCACAGTAACACCAGGCGCCGTGAGTCTCAAGCGAGCCCCCCATGGCGAGTCATCCCGCGCGAAGACCTGCAGCTCCCCGCCCCGGCCATTCCGCGCGGCCCCCACAAGCACATAACGCGCCGCTGAGGAAGCACCACTGCTGCAGGAACCCCCCTTCTTGACTTTTTCTGTGTGCTTTTCCAGCTTTTCTAGCATTGTCTTCTCCCCTTCGTCCTTTTCCCCAGCACTTTGTGGGGTGCCCCTGTCGAGCCCCGGCTGCTCGAGCTGCCACCGCCATCGCAGAAGCTTATCCGCGCCCTGGATGCTGAAAGGCAGTGCACCCTCCGCGGTATGACAGAACTCAACGTCTTCCCCGAAAATGGCTCTGCAAGGGATAGAATCCCCCTTTCCAGGGAAGCCGCAAAGCGCCGCTGTGAGCTCCGGTGTGGAGCCCTGCAGGGCGACGACATCGGCGGCGGTCGCGCGAATCACCTCGACAATTGCTGGGATCCGGCGCAAAAAGTCCAGCCGGCGGCGGCAGCGGTGGACTGAGGTCCTGCCATCCACCGCCCACGAAAGCACCGCCAGAGGTGGCGCCACTGCAGAACGAAAAAGAAGAGCTTGGCTAAACGCCCTCCGATGAACTACCACCGCCGGGAAAACAAAGGAAACAAAAGAGGCGAGACAGCGTGTCGGGTGCCCTGGTGCGCTCTGCAGCATAAACGACGCAGCAGAACGAGAGGGGTGGAGAAAAAAACTGTCAGTCCTTCTTTGGTATAGTCGTCTTCCCTCGCAGAGTAGAAAATATCACCGTGGCTTTTTCCCTCTTTTTTCCAAGCGGGTGGGCGGAAATCCCTTTCGAAATAATGGCTAAAGTACGAAATAAATATTAAGAGGGACTTGATGCAGCTTCGTGAAGAGGTAAATATTATAAAAAAAGAAAGAGAATAACAAAAAATCCCATGAAAGTCAACATCTTCCGAATATATACTTCAATAATATAAAAAATTAAGAGCAAAAAAAAGCATGGATAAATGCTTTCTTGTTTGTTACATGTGAAACCCTGCAACCTCAAGGGCAAAGAGACATATTATGAGAAGAATCAGTACTCGAAAAAGTTTCAACTCTTTCGGTTAAACTACCGAAATTTAACAGCAGTCTTTGACATCAGCAAAAATATTGTGGAAATAAAGAACACAAATCGCAAATTTTATACAAGAGCAAACGTAGAAAAATAATAATGAGTTTCATAACGTAAAGCGCAACCCTCTGATGAGAACGACGAGAAAACAATATAAGATAAAAGTAGAAGTTCAAGGCACAGCTGCCGCGAACGCTGGGCGCTTTAAAGTGGCGCTAATCTCCCCACGAGCAGGCCACGCAACTCGCCTAACGCGGTGGCGCTTGGGGCTGTGCGGATGAGTCCACCATAGAGGCGGAAAGATGTGGGCCGCTGGGGATGGGACCAGCATGGAGCCCCTTGCACACCCAGCCATGTCGACCCCTACCCAGCTGCACGCAGAACGCACCTGTGTCAGCTCTGTCACGCGTAATGCGCAGCCCACCTTGAGTGTTGATGAATTCAGTCGCTTTACTTGCGGGGCGTGCTATTGCCACTACTTTACGGACGCGCTCACCCTTTGCAGGCCTTCAGGCAGCCGTTCCGTGCACCACGCCGGGACCTTTGCTGAATCTCCAGCATACCCTTCGATAAACATGTAGGAGGGGGGGAAAGAGACTAGGGATACGCCGCCCAATGCCGCACCCATCAAGGACTCCTCGAGTCACAATGGAGATATACATACACATGCGTATACACATACAGATCGCTTATGGGTACATAAATACGGCCCCGTGAGCAAAACACGGGAAAGTTTCCCAGAAATAAGACTCATTCACAAACAAATAAAACAATAAAAAAAAAATATGTAACAATAAAACATTAGTGTCGCAGAACACTCAGAGAAACAGTTCAATCCTTTCAACTATTTATGATTTTCCCTTTGCTGTTCACATTCGCTGTTATCGTGCCCCGAATCCTGCCGTGCTCGTACGAAGTCCTGTGTTAGAACGCTCTACACGGCGGTTCGGCAACGATACAAGATTCTGACCTCCACATTATCTGGACGAGAATTTTCTGACCAGTTCACGCAGGGTCGTTTAAAAAACACTGGAGGGTGGGTAAATGAAACATTATCTATTTCCATAAACGAATTAACACTTCCACGTATACACATTTATCTGATACTTCGAAAAAATGCATACATCTCTGTACATCCATTTGCTTCTTCCTCTCACAGGTGGGGCACCCCAAGATGCGCCACCCCCTTTAGGCCTTATTCAACTTCTCCTGTATCGAATCACGCACTTTATTAGCATCTTTGGAATAGTCAATGAGTGCCTGGGTGAACTCTGCTACGGCCATTTCGTCCTTGTTGCGTAGGGTCTGGTAGTCCGCCTCTGTAAGCTCGCTCAACTTCCCCATATTTGCATGCGGACGAGAGGGATCGAGCTTCCGCTCCACAGCCTTCTTCGAGCGCGACAGCTCCTCCAACAAGCTGGGGGATATCGCGAGCTTATCACATCCCGCAAGCTCCAGGATTTCGTCCTTATTCAAGAAGGAGGTGCCCATCACAGCGGTCTTGTAGCCGTGCTGCCTGTAGTAGCTGTAAATATTCCGCGCCAAGACCACACCGGGGTCCTGCGCGCCGACGAGCTCTCTGGCCTCCCCGGGGTGATTCTTCATATGCCAGTCCAAGACGGAACCAACAGGCAGGGAAATCTGCGAAACACCCGCCTGTGCACACGCCACCGCCTGCACGAGCGAAAAGACCAGTGTGAGGTTGCAGTTGATATTGAGCTTCTCAAGTGTCTCAGCGGCGCGAATCCCCTCCCAGGTCGCAGAGATATTCACGTAGATGCGGTTGCGCGACATACCAGCGTCCTCGAGTAGACGAATCAGCAGCGTTGCCCTTTCCACAACCCTCTCCGCGGGTGTCATGTAACTGAGGTTCATGTCCACGCTCACTCGTCCAGGTGTAAGTCCTGAAATCTCAACTCCAATCATCACCATGAGCTTAGAAACCGCCAGATCAAGCATATTGTCTTCCTCAGAGCCCGTCAAGTACTCCGCGTACTTCTTGTGGTGGTTCTTCGCAAAGGCGATCGCCCCCTCCACAAAATGAGCATACTGAGGGAGCTTGGATACATTCAAAACGAGTGAGGCATCCGTCGTAGCGTTCTCAAGCTGCAGCTTCTTCATGAGGTTAAAATCCACAGTGTCCACCGCGACCGTGGTGAATTTCTTGAGCTGCTCCAACTGGCTCGGCATTGTGATGTACCGACTTCTGCTTTGGGGTACTCGCGGTTGCAGGCGTGTGCGTGTGAAACAGGGTACCCTTTACGGTCCAAATACGCGGTTATATGTCGTGTGGAACTGTGCCGGCGAAATGAATAAAAGGCTGTGGGCGCACAAATTTTACTCCTAGCGGAAAGTTAACCTTTAAGTGACAAATGTAGCTCTACACAGGGGAAAGAGATGTTGAGGGGGGAGGCGATAGAGAAGTAAGATTTCTGCCCCACAGCATACATCGCACACAACACTCGCGTCGAATCATGGCAACATCCCACAATCCCTTAGCCGGATACTCATTTCCCCTGCCGCCTCTTTGCCGGGGAGACACCAAAAGTGCATCGCGCACGCTAACGGAACTCCATTCCGCCGCCAGGGGGTGCTTCGACGCAGCACCTACCGCGAACGCTGGGCGCTTTAAAGTGGCGCTAATCTCCCCACGAGCAGGCCACGCAACTCGCCTAACGCGGTGGCGCTTGGGGCTGTGCGGATGAGTCCACCATAGAGGCGGAAAGATGTGGGCCGCTGGGGATGGGACCAGCATGGAGCCCCTTGCACACCCAGCCATGTCGACCCCTACCCAGCTGCACGCAGAACGCACCTGTGTCAGCTCTGTCACGCGTAATGCGCAGCCCACCTTGAGTGTTGATGAATTCAGTCGCTTTACTTGCGGGGCGTGCTATTGCCACTACTTTACGGACGCGCTCACCCTTTGCAGGCCTTCAGGCAGCCGTTCCGTGCACCACGCCGGGACCTTTGCTGAATCTCCAGCATACCCTTCGATAAACATGTAGGAGGGGGGGAAAGAGACTAGGGATACGCCGCCCAATGCCGCACCCATCAAGGACTCCTCGAGTCACAATGGAGATATACATACACATGCGTATACACATACAGATCGCTTATGGGTACATAAATACGGCCCCGTGAGCAAAACACGGGAAAGTTTCCCAGAAATAAGACTCATTCACAAACAAATAAAACAATAAAAAAAATATTGTAACAATAAAACATTAGTGTCGCAGAACACTCAGAGAAACAGTTCAATCCTTTCAACTATTTATGATTTTCCCTTTGCTGTTCACATTCGCTGTTATCGTGCCCCGAATCCTGCCGTGCTCGTACGAAGTCCTGTGTTAGAACGCTCTACACGGCGGTTCGGCAACGATACAAGATTCTGACCTCCACATTATCTGGACGAGAATTTTCTGACCAGTTCACGCAGGGTCGTTTAAAAAACACTGGAGGGTGGGTAAATGAAACATTATCTATTTCCATAAACGAATTAACACTTCCACGTATACACATTTATCTGATACTTCGAAAAAATGCATACATCTCTGTACATCCATTTGCTTCTTCCTCTCACAGGTGGGGCACCCCAAGATGCGCCACCCCCTTTAGGCCTTATTCAACTTCTCCTGTATCGAATCACGCACTTTATTAGCATCTTTGGAATAGTCAATGAGTGCCTGGGTGAACTCTGCTACGGCCATTTCGTCCTTGTTGCGTAGGGTCTGGTAGTCCGCCTCTGTAAGCTCGCTCAACTTCCCCCATATTTGCATGCGGATGAGAGGGATCGAGCTTCCGCTCCACAGCCTTCTTCGAGCGCGACAGCTCCTCCAACAAGCTGGGGGATATCGCGAGCTTATCACATCCCGCAAGCTCCAGGATTTCGTCCTTATTCAAGAAGGAGGTGCCCATCACAGCGGTCTTGTAGCCGTGCTGCCTGTAGTAGCTGTAAATATTCCGCGCCAAGACCACACCGGGGTCCTGCGCGCCGACGAGCTCTCTGGCCTCCCCGGGGGTGATTCTTCATATGCCAGTCCAAGACGGAACCAACAGGCAGGGAAATCTGCGAAACACCCGCCTGTGCACACGCCACCGCCTGCACGAGCGAAAAGACCAGTGTGAGGTTGCAGTTGATATTGAGCTTCTCAAGTGTCTCAGCGGCGCGAATCCCCTCCCAGGTCGCAGAGATATTCACGTAGATGCGGTTGCGCGACATACCAGCGTCCTCGAGTAGACGAATCAGCAGCGTTGCCCTTTCCACAACCCTCTCCGCGGGTGTCATGTAACTGAGGTTCATGTCCACGCTCACTCGTCCAGGTGTAAGTCCTGAAATCTCAACTCCAATCATCACCATGAGCTTAGAAACCGCCAGATCAAGCATATTGTCTTCCTCAGAGCCCGTCAAGTACTCCGCGTACTTCTTGTGGTGGTTCTTCGCAAAGGCGATCGCCCCCTCCACAAAATGAGCATACTGAGGGAGCTTGGATACATTCAAAACGAGTGAGGCATCCGTCGTAGCGTTCTCAAGCTGCAGCTTCTTCATGAGGTTAAAATCCACAGTGTCCACCGCGACCGTGGTGAATTTCTTGAGCTGCTCCAACTGGCTCGGCATTGTGATGTACCGACTTCTGCTTTGGGGTACTCGCGGTTGCAGGCGTGTGCGTGTGAAACAGGGTACCCTTTACGGTCCAAATACGCGGTTATATGTCGTGTGGAACTGTGCCGGCGAAATGAATAAAAGGCTGTGGGCGCACAAATTTTACTCCTAGCGGAAAGTTAACCTTTAAGTGACAAATGTAGCTCTACACAGGGGAAAGAGATGTTGAGGGGGGAGGCGATAGAGAAGTAAGATTTCTGCCCCACAGCATACATCGCACACAACACTCGCGTCGAATCATGGCAACATCCCACAATCCCTTAGCCGGATACTCATTTCCCCTGCCGCCTCTTTGCCGGGGAGACACCAAAAGTGCATCGCGCACGCTAACGGAACTCCATTCCGCCGCCAGGGGTGTGCTTCGACGCAGCACCTACCGCGAACGCTGGGCGCTTTAAAGTGGCGCTAATCTCCCCACGAGCAGGCCACGCAACTCGCCTAACGCGGTGGCGCTTGGGGCTGTGCGGATGAGTCCACCATAGAGGCGGAAAGATGTGGGCCGCTGGGGATGGGACCAGCATGGAGCCCCTTGCACACCCAGCCATGTCGACCCCTACCCAGCTGCACGCAGAACGCACCTGTGTCAGCTCTGTCACGCGTAATGCGCAGCCCACCTTGAGTGTTGATGAATTCAGTCGCTTTACTTGCGGGGCGTGCTATTGCCACTACTTTACGGACGCGCTCACCCTTTGCAGGCCTTCAGGCAGCCGTTCCGTGCACCACGCCGGGACCTTTGCTGAATCTCCAGCATACCCTTCGATAAACATGTAGGAGGGGGGAAAGAGACTAGGGGATACGCCGCCCAATGCCGCACCCATCAAGGACTCCTCGAGTCACAATGGAGATATACATACACATGCGTATACACATACAGATCGCTTATGGGTACATAAATACGGCCCCGTGAGCAAAACACGGGAAAGTTTCCCAGAAATAAGACTCATTCACAAACAAATAAAACAATAAAAAAAATATTGTAACAATAAAACATTAGTGTCGCAGAACACTCAGAGAAACAGTTCAATCCTTTCAACTATTTATGATTTTCCCTTTGCTGTTCACATTCGCTGTTATCGTGCCCCGAATCCTGCCGTGCTCGTACGAAGTCCTGTGTTAGAACGCTCTACACGGCGGTTCGGCAACGATACAAGATTCTGACCTCCACATTATCTGGACGAGAATTTTCTGACCAGTTCACGCAGGGTCGTTTAAAAAATACTGGAGGGTGGGTAAATGAAACATTATCTATTTCCATAAACGAATTAACACTTCCACGTATACACATTTATCTGATACTTCGAAAAAAATGCATACATCTCTGTACATCCATTTGCTTCTTTCTCTCACAGGTGGGGCACCCCAAGATGCGCCACCCCTTTAGGCCTTATTCAACTTCTCCTGTATCGAATCACGCACTTTATTAGCATCTTTGGAATAGTCAATGAGTGCCTGGGTGAACTCTGCTACGGCCATTTCGTCCTTGTTGCGTAGGGTCTGGTAGTCCGCCTCTGTAAGCTCGCTCAACTTCCCCATATTTGCATGCGGATGAGAGGGATCGAGCTTCCGCTCCACAGCCTTCTTCGAGCGCGACAGCTCCTCCAACAAGCTGGGGGATATCGCGAGCTTATCACATCCCGCAAGCTCCAGGATTTCGTCCTTATTCAAGAAGGAGGTGCCCATCACAGCGGTCTTGTAGCCGTGCTGCCTGTAGTAGCTGTAAATATTCCGCGCCAAGACCACACCGGGGTCCTGCGCGCCGACGAGCTCTCTGGCCTCCCCGGGGTGATTCTTCATATGCCAGTCCAAGACGGAACCAACAGGCAGGGAAATCTGCGAAACACCCGCCTGTGCACACGCCACCGCCTGCACGAGCGAAAAGACCAGTGTGAGGTTGCAGTTGATATTGAGCTTCTCAAGTGTCTCAGCGGCGCGAATCCCCTCCCAGGTCGCAGAGATATTCACGTAGATGCGGTTGCGCGACATACCAGCGTCCTCGAGTAGACGAATCAGCAGCGTTGCCCTTTCCACAACCCTCTCCGCGGGTGTCATGTAACTGAGGTTCATGTCCACGCTCACTCGTCCAGGTGTAAGTCCTGAAATCTCAACTCCAATCATCACCATGAGCTTAGAAACCGCCAGATCAAGCATATTGTCTTCCTCAGAGCCCGTCAAGTACTCCGCGTACTTCTTGTGGTGGTTCTTCGCAAAGGCGATCGCCCCCTCCACAAAATGAGCATACTGAGGGAGCTTGGATACATTCAAAACGAGTGAGGCATCCGTCGTAGCGTTCTCAAGCTGCAGCTTCTTCATGAGGTTAAAATCCACAGTGTCCACCGCGACCGTGGTGAATTTCTTGAGCTGCTCCAACTGGCTCGGCATTGTGATGTACCGACTTCTGCTTTGGGGTACTCGCGGTTGCAGGCGTGTGCGTGTGAAACAGGGTACCCTTTACGGTCCAAATACGCGGTTATATGTCGTGTGGAACTGTGCCGGCGAAATGAATAAAAGGCTGTGGGCGCACAAATTTTACTCCTAGCGGAAAGTTAACCTTTAAGTGACAAATGTAGCTCTACACAGGGGAAAGAGATGTTGAGGGGGGAGGCGATAGAGAAGTAAGATTTCTGCCCCACAGCATACATCGCACACAACACTCGCGTCGAATCATGGCAACATCCCACAATCCCTTAGCCGGATACTCATTTCCCCTGCCGCCTCTTTGCCGGGGAGACACCAAAAGTGCATCGCGCACGCTAACGGAACTCCATTCCGCCGCCAGGGGGTGCTTCGACGCAGCACCTACCGCGAACGCTGGGCGCTTTAAAGTGGCGCTAATCTCCCCACGAGCAGGCCACGCAACTCGCCTAACGCGGTGGCGCTTGGGGCTGTGCGGATGAGTCCACCATAGAGGCGGAAAGATGTGGGCCGCTGGGGATGGGACCAGCATGGAGCCCCTTGCACACCCAGCCATGTCGACCCCTACCCAGCTGCACGCAGAACGCACCTGTGTCAGCTCTGTCACGCGTAATGCGCAGCCCACCTTGAGTGTTGATGAATTCAGTCGCTTTACTTGCGGGGCGTGCTATTGCCACTACTTTACGGACGCGCTCACCCTTTGCAGGCCTTCAGGCAGCCGTTCCGTGCACCACGCCGGGACCTTTGCTGAATCTCCAGCATACCCTTCGATAAACATGTAGGAGGGGGGAAAGAGACTAGGGATACGCCGCCCAATGCCGCACCCATCAAGGACTCCTCGAGTCACAATGGAGATATACATACACATGCGTATACACATACAGATCGCTTATGGGTACATAAATACGGCCCCGTGAGCAAAACACGGGAAAGTTTCCCAGAAATAAGACTCATTCACAAACAAATAAAACAATAAAAAAAAAATATGTAACAATAAAACATTAGTGTCGCAGAACACTCAGAGAAACAGTTCAATCCTTTCAACTATTTATGATTTTCCCTTTGCTGTTCACATTCGCTGTTATCGTGCCCCGAATCCTGCCGTGCTCGTACGAAGTCCTGTGTTAGAACGCTCTACACGGCGGTTCGGCAACGATACAAGATTCTGACCTCCACATTATCTGGACGAGAATTTTCTGACCAGTTCACGCAGGGTCGTTTAAAAAACACTGGAGGGTGGGTAAATGAAACATTATCTATTTCCATAAACGAATTAACACTTCCACGTATACACATTTATCTGATACTTCGAAAAAATGCATACATCTCTGTACATCCATTTGCTTCTTCCTCTCACAGGTGGGGCACCCCAAGATGCGCCACCCCCTTTAGGCCTTATTCAACTTCTCCTGTATCGAATCACGCACTTTATTAGCATCTTTGGAATAGTCAATGAGTGCCTGGGTGAACTCTGCTACGGCCATTTCGTCCTTGTTGCGTAGGGTCTGGTAGTCCGCCTCTGTAAGCTCGCTCAACTTCCCCATATTTGCATGCGGACGAGAGGGATCGAGCTTCCGCTCCACAGCCTTCTTCGAGCGCGACAGCTCCTCCAACAAGCTGGGGGATATCGCGAGCTTATCACATCCCGCAAGCTCCAGGATTTCGTCCTTATTCAAGAAGGAGGTGCCCATCACAGCGGTCTTGTAGCCGTGCTGCCTGTAGTAGCTGTAAATATTCCGCGCCAAGACCACACCGGGGTCCTGCGCGCCGACGAGCTCTCTGGCCTCCCCGGGGTGATTCTTCATATGCCAGTCCAAGACGGAACCAACAGGCAGGGAAATCTGCGAAACACCCGCCTGTGCACACGCCACCGCCTGCACGAGCGAAAAGACCAGTGTGAGGTTGCAGTTGATATTGAGCTTCTCAAGTGTCTCAGCGGCGCGAATCCCCTCCCAGGTCGCAGAGATATTCACGTAGATGCGGTTGCGCGACATACCAGCGTCCTCGAGTAGACGAATCAGCAGCGTTGCCCTTCTTACAACCCTCTCCGCGGGTGTCATGTAACTGAGGTTCATGTCCACGCTCACTCGTCCAGGTGTAAGTCCTGAAATCTCAACTCCAATCATCACCATGAGCTTAGAAACCGCCAGATCAAGCATATTGTCTTCCTCAGAGCCCGTCAAGTACTCCGCGTACTTCTTGTGGTGGTTCTTCGCAAAGGCGATCGCCCCCTCCACAAAATGAGCATACTGAGGGAGCTTGGATACATTCAAAACGAGTGAGGCATCCGTCGTAGCGTTCTCAAGCTGCAGCTTCTTCATGAGGTTAAAATCCACAGTGTCCACCGCGACCGTGGTGAATTTCTTGAGCTGCTCCAACTGGCTCGGCATTGTGATGTACCGACTTCTGCTTTGGGGTACTCGCGGTTGCAGGCGTGTGCGTGTGAAACAGGGTACCCTTTACGGTCCAAATACGCGGTTATATGTCGTGTGGAACTGTGCCGGCGAAATGAATAAAAGGCTGTGGGCGCACAAATTTTACTCCTAGCGGAAAGTTAACCTTTAAGTGACAAATGTAGCTCTACACAGGGGAAAGAGATGTTGAGGGGGGGAGGCGATAGAGAAGTAAGATTTCTGCCCCACAGCATACATCGCACACAACACTCGCGTCGAATCATGGCAACATCCCACAATCCCTTAGCCGGATACTCATTTCCCCTGCCGCCTCTTTGCCGGGGAGACACCAAAAGTGCATCGCGCACGCTAACGGAACTCCATTCCGCCGCCAGGGGGTGCTTCGACGCAGCACCTACCGCGAACGCTGGGCGCTTTAAAGTGGCGCTAATCTCCCCACGAGCAGGCCACGCAACTCGCCTAACGCGGTGGCGCTTGGGGCTGTGCGGATGAGTCCACCATAGAGGCGGAAAGATGTGGGCCGCTGGGGATGGGACCAGCATGGAGCCCCTTGCACACCCAGCCATGTCGACCCCTACCCAGCTGCACGCAGAACGCACCTGTGTCAGCTCTGTCACGCGTAATGCGCAGCCCACCTTGAGTGTTGATGAATTCAGTCGCTTTACTTGCGGGGCGTGCTATTGCCACTACTTTACGGACGCGCTCACCCTTTGCAGGCCTTCAGGCAGCCGTTCCGTGCACCACGCCGGGACCTTTGCTGAATCTCCAGCATACCCTTCGATAAACATGTAGGAGGGGGAAAGAGACTAGGGATACGCCGCCCAATGCCGCACCCATCAAGGACTCCTCGAGTCACAATGGAGATATACATACACATGCGTATACACATACAGATCGCTTATGGGTACATAAATACGGCCCCGTGAGCAAAACACGGGAAAGTTTCCCAGAAATAAGACTCATTCACAAACAAATAAAACAATAAAAAAAAATTGTAACAATAAAACATTAGTGTCGCAGAACACTCAGAGAAACAGTTCAATCCTTTCAACTATTTATGATTTTCCCTTTGCTGTTCACATTCGCTGTTATCGTGCCCCGAATCCTGCCGTGCTCGTACGAAGTCCTGTGTTAGAACGCTCTACACGGCGGTTCGGCAACGATACAAGATTCTGACCTCCACATTATCTGGACGAGAATTTTCTGACCAGTTCACGCAGGGTCGTTTAAAAAACACTGGAGGGTGGGTAAATGAAACATTATCTATTTCCATAAACGAATTAACACTTCCACGTATACACATTTATCTGATACTTCGAAAAAATGCATACATCTCTGTACATCCATTTGCTTCTTCCTCTCACAGGTGGGGCACCCCAAGATGCGCCACCCCCTTTAGGCCTTATTCAACTTCTCCTGTATCAAATCACGCAGTTCATTAGCATCCTTGGAATAGGCAACGAGTGCCCCGGTGAACAACGTCACGGCCATTTCGTCCTTGTTCCGTAGGGACTCGTAGTCCGCCTCTGTAAGCTCGTCCAACTTCCTCATATTTGCATGCGGACGAGAGGGATCGAGCTTCCGCTCCACAGCCTTCTTCGAGCGCGACAGCTCCTCCAAAAAGCTGGGGGATATCGCGAGCTTATCACATCCCGCAAGCTCCAGGATTTCGTCCTTATTCAAGAAGGAGGTGCCCATCACAGCGGTCTTGTAGCCGTGCTGCCTGTAGTAGCTGTAAATATTCCGCACCAAGACCACACCGGGGTCCTGCGCGCCGACGAGCTCTCTGGCCTCCCCGGGGTGGTTCTTCATATGCCAGTCCAAGACGGAACCAACAGGCAGGGAAATCTGCGAAACACCCGCCTGTGCACACGCCACCGCCTGCACGAGCGAAAAGACCAGTGTGAGGTTGCAGTTGATATTGAGCTTCTCAAGTGTCTCAGCGGCGCGAATCCCCTCCCAGGTCGCAGGAATATTCACGTAGATGCGGTTGCGCGACATACCAGCGTCCTCGAGTAGACGAATCAGCAGCGTTGCCCTTTCTACAACCCCTTCCGCAGATGTCATGTACCTGAGGTTCATGTCCACGCTCACTCGTCCAGGTGTAAGTCCTGAAATCTCAACTCCAATCATCACCATGAGCTTAGAAACCGCCAGATCAAGCATATTGTCTTCCTCAGAGCCCGTCAAGTACTCCGCGTACTTCTTGTGGTGGTTCTTCGCAAAGGCGATCGCCCCCTCCACAAAATGAGCATACTGAGGGAGCTTGGATACATTCAAAACGAGTGAGGCATCCGTCGTAGCGTTCTCAAGCTGCAGCTTCTTCATGAGGTTAAAATCCACAGTGTCCACCGCGACCGTGGTGAATTTCTTGAGCTGCTCCAACTGGCTCGGCATTGTGATGTACCGACTTCTGCTTTGGGGTACTCGCGGTTGCAGGCGTGTGCGTGTGAAACAGGGTACCCTTTACGGTCCAAATACGCGGTTATATGTCGTGTGGAACTGTGCCGGCGAAATGAATAAAAGGCTGTGGGCGCACAAATTTTACTCCTAGCGGAAAGTTAACCTTTAAGTGACAAATGTAGCTCTACACAGGGGAAAGAGATGTTGAGGGGGGAGGCGATAGAGAAGTAAGATTTCTGCCCCACAGCATACATCGCACACAACACTCGCGTCGAATCATGGCAACATCCCACAATCCCTTAGCCGGATACTCATTTCCCCTGCCGCCTCTTTGCCGGGGAGACACCAAAAGTGCATCGCGCACGCTAACGGAACTCCATTCCGCCGCCAGGGGGTGCTTCGACGCAGCACCTACCGCGAACGCTGGGCGCTTTAAAGTGGCGCTAATCTCCCCCACGAGCAGGCCACGCAACTCGCCTAACGCGGTGGCGCTTGGGGCTGTGCGGATGAGTCCACCATAGAGGCGGAAAGATGTGGGCCGCTGGGGATGGGACCAGCATGGAGCCCCTTGCACACCCAGCCATGTCGACCCCTACCCAGCTGCACGCAGAACGCACCTGTGTCAGCTCTGTCACGCGTAATGCGCAGCCCACCTTGAGTGTTGATGAATTCAGTCGCTTTACTTGCGGGGCGTGCTATTGCCACTACTTTACGGACGCGCTCACCCTTTGCAGGCCTTCAGGCAGCCGTTCCGTGCACCACGCCGGGACCTTTGCTGAATCTCCAGCATACCCTTCGATAAACATGTAGGAGGGGGGGAAAGAGACTAGGGATACGCCGCCCAATGCCGCACCCATCAAGGACTCCTCGAGTCACAATGGAGATATACATACACATGCGTATACACATACAGATCGCTTATGGGTACATAAATACGGCCCCGTGAGCAAAACACGGGAAAGTTTCCCAGAAATAAGACTCATTCACAAACAAATAAAACAATAAAAAAAAAATATGTAACAATAAAACATTAGTGTCGCAGAACACTCAGAGAAACAGTTCAATCCTTTCAACTATTTATGATTTTCCCTTTGCTGTTCACATTCGCTGTTATCGTGCCCCGAATCCTGCCGTGCTCGTACGAAGTCCTGTGTTAGAACGCTCTACACGGCGGTTCGGCAACGATACAAGATTCTGACCTCCACATTATCTGGACGAGAATTTTCTGACCAGTTCACGCAGGGTCGTTTAAAAAACACTGGAGGGTGGGTAGATGAAACATTATCTATTTCCATAAACGAATTAACACTTCCACGTATACACATTTATCTGATACTTCGAAAAAATGCATACATCTCTGTACATCCATTTGCTTCTTTCTCTCACAGGTGGGGCACCCCAAGATGCGCCACCCCCTTTAGGCCTTATTCAACTTCTCCTGTATCAAATCATGCAGTTCTTTAGTATCCCTCAAATAGGGATAGAGTGCCCCGCTGAACAACGTCGCGAGCATATCGTCAATGTTCCATAAGGAGTCGTAATATGCCTGTGTAACCTCATCCAACTTCATCATATTTGCATGCGGACGAGAGGGATCGAGCTTCCGCTCCACAGCCTTCTTCGAGCGCGACAGCTCCTCCAAAAAGATGGGGGGATATCGCGAGCTTATCACATCCCGCAAGCTCCAGGATTTCGTCCTTATTCAAGAAGGAGGTGCCCATCACAGCGGTCTTGTAGCCGTGCTGCCTGTAGTAGCTGTAAATATTCCGCACCAAGACCACACCGGGGTCCTGCGCGCCGACGAGCTCTCTGGCCTCCCCGGGGTGGTTCTTCATATGCCAGTCCAAGACGGAATCAACAGGCAGGGAAATCTGCGAAACACCCGCCTGTGCACACGCCACCGCCTGCACGAGCGAAAAGACCAGTGTGAGGTTGCAGTTGATATTGAGCTTCTCAAGTGTCTCAGCGGCGCGAATCCCCTCCCAGGTCGCAGGAATATTCACGTAGATGCGGTTGCGCGACATACCGGCGTCCTCGAGTAGACGAATCAGCAGCGTTGCCCTTCTTACAACCCCTTCCGCAGATGTCATGTACCTGAGGTTCATGTCCACGCTCACTCGTCCAGGTGTAAGTCCTGAAATCTGAACTCCAATCATCACCATGAGCTTAGAAACCGCCAGATCAAGCATATTGTCTTCCTCAGAGCCCGTCAAGTACTCCGCGTACTTCTTGTGGTGGTTCTTCGCAAAGGCGATCGCCCCCTCCACAAAATGAGCATACTGAGGGAGCTTGGATACATTCAAAACGAGTGAGGCATCCGTCGTAGCGTTCTCAAGCTGCAGCTTCTTCATGAGGTTAAAATCCACAGTGTCCACCGCGACCGTGGTGAATTTCTTGAGCTGCTCCAACTGGCTCGGCATTGTGATGTACCGACTTCTGCTTTGGGGTACTCGCGGTTGCAGGCGTGTGCGTGTGAAACAGGGTACCCTTTACGGTCCAAATACGCGGTTATATGTCGTGTGGAACTGTGCCGGCGAAATGAATAAAAGGCTGTGGGCGCACAAATTTTACTCCTAGCGGAAAGTTAACCTTTAAGTGACAAATGTAGCTCTACACAGGGGAAAGAGATGTTGAGGGGGGGAGGCGATAGAGAAGTAAGATTTCTGCCCCACAGCATACATCGCACACAACACTCGCGTCGAATCATGGCAACATCCCACAATCCCTTAGCCGGATACTCATTTCCCCTGCCGCCTCTTTGCCGGGGAGACACCAAAAGTGCATCGCGCACGCTAACGGAACTCCATTCCGCCGCCAGGGGGTGCTTCGACGCAGCACCTACCGCGAACGCTGGGCGCTTTAAAGTGGCGCTAATCTCCCCACAAGCAGGCCACGCAACTCGCCTAACGCGGTGGCGCTTGGGGCTGTGCGGATGAGTCCACCATAGAGGCGGAAAGATGTGGGCCGCTGGGGATGGGACCAGCATGGAGCCCCTTGCACACCCAGCCATGTCGACCCCTACCCAGCTGCACGCAGAACGCACCTGTGTCAGCTCTGTCACGCGTAATGCGCAGCCCACCTTGAGTGTTGATGAATTCAGTCGCTTTACTTGCGGGGCGTGCTAT
This sequence comes from Cynanchum wilfordii, assembly GCA_025388415.1. Classification (NCBI taxonomy): domain Eukaryota; kingdom Viridiplantae; phylum Streptophyta; class Magnoliopsida; order Gentianales; family Apocynaceae; genus Cynanchum; species Cynanchum wilfordii. The sequence continues at coordinate 9,766 of JAHSUH010005340.1, read as the reverse complement.
TGCCACTACTTTACGGACGCGCTCACCCTTTGCAGGCCTTCAGGCAGCCGTTCCGTGCACCACGCCGGGACCTTTGCTGAATCTCCAGCATACCCTTCGATAAACATGTAGGAGGGGGGAAAGAGACTAGGGATACGCCGCCCAATGCCGCACCCATCAAGGACTCCTCGAGTCACAATGGAGATATACATACACATGCGTATACACATACAGATCGCTTATGGGTACATAAATACGGCCCCGTGAGCAAAACACGGGAAAGTTTCCCAGAAATAAGACTCATTCACAAACAAATAAAACAATAAAAAAAAATATGTAACAATAAAACATTAGTGTCGCAGAACACTCAGAGAAACAGTTCAATCCTTTCAACTATTTATGATTTTCCCTTTGCTGTTCACATTCGCTGTTATCGTGCCCCGAATCCTGCCGTGCTCGTACGAAGTCCTGTGTTAGAACGCTCTACACGGCGGTTCGGCAACGATACAAGATTCTGACCTCCACATTATCTGGACGAGAATTTTCTGACCAGTTCACGCAGGGTCGTTTAAAAAACACTGGAGGGTGGGTAGATGAAACATTATCTATTTCCATAAACGAATTAACACTTCCACGTATACACATTTATCTGATACTTCGAAAAAATGCATACATCTCTGTACATCCATTTGCTTCTTCCTCTCACAGGTGGGGCACCCCCAAGATGCGCCACCCCCTTTAGTCCCTATACAGCCTCTCCTGTATCAAATCACGCACTTTATTAGCATCTTTGGAATAGTCAACGAGTGCCTGGGTGAACTTCGCCACGGCCATTTCGTCCTTGTTGCGTAGGGTCTGGTACTCCGCCTGTGTAAGCTCATCCAACTTCACCATATTTGCATGCGGACGAGAGGGATCGAGCTTCCGCTCCACAGCCTTCTTCGAGCGCGACAGCTCCTCCAAAAAGCTGGGGGATATCGCGAGCTTATCACATCCCGCAAGCTCCAGGATTTCGTCCTTATTCGAGAAGGAGGTGCCCATCACAGCGGTCTTGTAGCCGTGCTGCCTGTAGTAGCTGTAAATATTCCGCGCCAAGACCACACCGGGGTCCTGCGCGCCGACGAGCTCTCCGGCCTTCCCGGGGTGGTTCTTCATATGCCAGTCCAAGATGTGACCAACAGGCAGGGAAATCTGCGAAACACCCGCCTGTGCACACGCCACCGCCTGCACGAGCGAAAAGACCAGTGTGAGGTTGCAGTTCATATTGAGCTTCTCAAGTGTCTCAGCGGCGCGAATCCCCTCCCAGGTCGCAGGAATATTCACGTAGATGCGGTTGCGCGACATACCAGCGTCCTCAAATAGACGAATCAGCAGCTTGACCCTTTCCACAACCCCTTCCGCAAATGGCATGCACCTGAGGTTCATGTCCACGCTCACTCGTCCAGGTGTAAGTCCTGAAATCTCAACTCCAATCATCACCATGAGCTTAGAAACCGCCAGTTTAAGCATATTGTCTTCCTCAGAGCCCGTCAAGTACTCCGCGTACTTCCCGTGGTGGTTCTTCGCAAAGGCGATCGCCCCCTCCACGAAATGAGCATACGGAGGGAGCTTGGATACATTCAAAACGAGTGAGGCATCCGTCGTAGCGTTCTCAAGCTGCAGCTTCTTCATGAGGTTAAAATCCACAGTGTCCACCGCGACCGTGGTGAATTTCTTGAGCTGCTCCAACTGGCTCGGCATTGTGATGTACCGACTTCTGCCTTGGGGTACTCGCGGTTGCAGGCGTGTGCGTGTGAAACAGGGTACCCTTTACGGTCCAAATACGCGGTTATATGTCGTGTGGAACTGTGCCGGCGAAATGAATAAAAGGCTGTGGACACATAAATTTTACTCCTAGCGGAAAGTTAACCTTTAAGTGACAAATGTAGCTCTACACAGGGGAAAGAGATGTTGAGGGGGAGGCGATAGAGAAGTAAGATTTCTGCCCCACAGCATACATCGCACACAACACTCGCGTCGAATCATGGCAACATCCCACAATCCCTTAGCCGGATACTCATTTCCCCTGCCGCCTCTTTGCCGGGGAGACACCAAAAGTGCATCGCGCACGCTAACGGAACTCCATTCCGCCGCCAGGGGGTGCTTCGACGCAGCACCTACCGCGAACGCTGGGCGCTTTAAAGTGGCGCTAATCTCCCCACAAGCAGGCCACGCAACTCGCCTAACGCGGTGGCGCTTGGGGCTGTGCGGATGAGTCCACCATAGAGGCGGAAAGATGTGGGCCGCTGGGGATGGGACCAGCATGGAGCCCCTTGCACACCCAGCCATGTCGACCCCTACCCAGCTGCACGCAGAACGCACCTGTGTCAGCTCTGTCACGCGTAATGCGCAGCCCGCCTTGAGTGTTGATGAATTCAGTCGCTTTACTTGCGGGGCGTGCTATTGCCACTACTTACGGACGCGCTCACCCTTTGCAGGCCTTCAGGCAGCCGTTCCGTGCACCACGCCGGGACCTTTGCTGAATCTCCAGCATACCCTTCGATAAACATGTAGGAGGGGGAAAGAGACTAGGGATACGCCGCCCAATGCCGCACCCATCAAGGACTCCTCGAGTCACAATGGAGATATACATACACATGCGTATACACATACAGATCGCTTATGGGTACATAAATACGGCCCCGTGAGCAAAACACGGGAAAGTTTCCCAGAAATAAGACTCATTCACAAACAAATAAAACAATAAAAAAAAATATGTAACAATAAAACATTAGTGTCGCAGAACACTCAGAGAAACAGTTCAATCCTTTCAACTATTTATGATTTTCCCTTTGCTGTTCACATTCGCTGTTATCGTGCCCCGAATCCTGCCGTGCTCGTACGAAGTCCTGTGTTAGAACGCTCTACACGGCGGTTCGGCAACGATACAAGATTCTGACCTCCACATTATCTGGACGAGAATTTTCTGACCAGTTCACGCAGGGTCGTTTAAAAAATACTGGAGGGTGGGTAGATGAAACATTATCTATTTCCATAAACGAATTAACACTTCCACGTATACACATTTATCTGATACTTCGAAAAAATGCATACATCTCTGTACATCCATTTGCTTCTTCCTCTCACAGGTGGGGCACCCCAAGATGCGCCACCCCCTTTAGGCATTATTCAACTTCTCCTGTATCAAATCACGCACTTTATTAGCATCTTTGGAATAGTCAATGAGTGCCTGGGTGAACTCTGCTACGGCCATTTCGTCCTTGTTGCGTAGGGTCTGGTAGTCCGCCTCTGTAAGCTCGCTCAACTTCACCATATTTGCATGCGGACGAGAGGGATCGAGCTTCCGCTCCCACAGCCTTCTTCGAGCGCGACAGCTCCTCCAACAAGCTGGGGATATCGCGAGCTTATCACATCCCGAAGCTCCAGGATTTCGTCCTTATTCAAGAAGGAGGTGCCCATCACAGCGGTCTTGTAGCCGTGCTGCCTGTAGTAGCTGTAAATATTCCGCGCCAAGACCACACCGGGGTCCTGCGCGCCGACGAGCTCTCTGGCCTCCCCGGGGTGGTTCTTCATATGCCAGTCCAAGACGGAACCAACAGGCAGGGAAATCTGCGAAACACCCGCCTGTGCACACGCCACCGCCTGCACGAGCGAAAAGACCAGTGTGAGGTTGCAGTTGATATTGAGCTTCTCAAGTGTCTCAGCGGCGCGAATCCCTCCCAGGTCGCAGGAATATTCACGTAGATGCGGTTGCGCGACATACCGACGTCCTCGAGTAGACGAATCAGCAGCGTTGCCCTTTCCACAACCCCCTCCGCGGATGTCATGTAACTGAGGTTCATGTCCACGCTCACTCGTCCAGGTGTAAGTCCTGAAATCTGAACTCCGATCATCACCATGAGCTTAGAAACCGCCAGATCAAGCATATTGTCTTCCTCAGAGCCCGTCAAGTACTCCGCGTACTTCTTGTGGTGGTTCTTCGCAAAGGCGATCGCCCCCTCCACAAAATGAGCATACTGAGGGAGCTTGGATACATTCAAAACGAGTGAGGCATCCGTCGTAGCGTTCTCAAGCTGCAGCTTCTTCATGAGGTTAAAATCCACAGTGTCCACCGCGACCGTGGTGAATTTCTTGAGCTGCTCCAACTGGCTCGGCATTGTGATGTACCGACTTCTGCTTTGGGGTACTCGCGGTTGCAGGCGTGTGCGTGTGAAACAGGGTACCCTTTACGGTCCAAATACGCGGTTATATGTCGTGTGGAACTGTGCCGGCGAAATGAATAAAAGGCTGTGGGCGCACAAATTTTACTCCTAGCGGAAAGTTAACCTTTAAGTGACAAATGTAGCTCTACACAGGGAAAGAGATGTTGAGGGGGAGGCGATAGAGAAGTAAGATTTCTGCCCCACAGCATACATCGCACACAACACTCGCGTCGAATCATGGCAACATCCCACAATCCCTTAGCCGGATACCCATTTCCCCTGCCGCCTCTTTGCCGGGGAGACACCAAAAGTGCATCGCGCACGCTAACGGAACTCCATTCCGCCGCCAGGGGTGCTTCGACGCAGCACCTACCGCGAACGCTGGGCGCTTTAAAGTGGCGCTAATCTCCCCACGAGCAGGCCACGCAACTCGCCTAACGCGGTGGCGCTTGGGGCTGTGCGGATGAGTCCACCATAGAGGCGGAAAGATGTGGGCCGCTGGGGATGGGACCAGCATGGAGCCCTTGCACACCCAGCCATGTCGACCCCTACCCAGCTGCACGCAGAACGCACCTGTGTCAGCTCTGTCACGCGTAATGCGCAGCCCACCTTGAGTGTTGATGAATTCAGTCGCTTTACTTGCGGGGCGTGCTATTGCCACTACTTTACGGACGCGCTCACCCTTTGCAGGCCTTCAGGCAGCCGTTCCGTGCACCACGCCGGGACCTTTGCTGAATCTCCAGCATACCCTTCGATAAACATGTAGGAGGGGGAAAGAGACTAGGATACGCCGCCCAATGCCGCACCCATCAAGGACTCCTCGAGTCACAATGGAGATATACATACACATGCGTATACACATACAGATCGCTTATGGGTACATAAATACGGCCCCGTGAGCAAAACACGGGAAAGTTTCCCAGAAATAAGACTCATTCACAAACAAATAAAAAAAATAAAAAAAATATATGTAACAATAAAACATTAGTGTCGCAGAACACTCAGAGAAACAGTTCAATCCTTTCAACTATTTATGATTTTCCCTTTGCTGTTCACATTCGCTGTTATCGTGCCCCGAATCCTGCCGTGCTCGTACGAAGTCCTGTGTTAGAACGCTCTACACGGCGGTTCGGCAACGATACAAGATTCTGACCTCCACATTATCTGGACGAGAATTTTCTGACCAGTTCACGCAGGGTCGTTTAAAAAACACTGGAGGGTGGGTAGATGAAACATTATCTATTTCCATAAACGAATTAACACTTCCACGTATACACATTTATCTGATACTTCGAAAAAATGCATACATCTCTGTACATCCATTTGCTTCTTCCTCTCACAGGTGGGGCACCCCAAGATGCGCCACCCCCTTTAGGCCTTATTCAACTTCTCCTGTATCAAATCATGCAGTTCTTTAGTATCCCTCAAATAGGGATAGAGTGCCCCGCTGAACAACGTCGCGAGCATATCGTCAATGTTCCATAAGGAGTCGTAATATGCCTGTGTAACCTCATCCAACTTCATCATATTTGCATGCGGACGAGAGGGATCGAGCTTCCGCTCCACAGCCTTCTTCGAGCGCGACAGCTCCTCCAAAAAGATGGGGGATATCGCGAGCTTATCACATCCCGCAAGCTCCAGGATTTCGTCCTTATTCAAGAAGGAGGTGCCCATCACAGCGGTCTTGTAGCCGTGCTGCCTGTAGTAGCTGTAAATATTCCGCACCAAGACCACACCGGGGTCCTGCGCGCCGACGAGCTCTCTGGCCTCCCCGGGGTGGTTCTTCATATGCCAGTCCAAGACGGAATCAACAGGCAGGGAAATCTGCGAAACACCCGCCTGTGCACACGCCACCGCCTGCACGAGCGAAAAGACCAGTGTGAGGTTGCAGTTGATATTGAGCTTCTCAAGTGTCTCAGCGGCGCGAATCCCCTCCCAGGTCGCAGGAATATTCACGTAGATGCGGTTGCGCGACATACCAGCGTCCTCGAGTAGACGAATCAGCAGCGTTGCCCTTCTTACAACCCCTTCCGCAGATGTCATGTACCTGAGGTTCATGTCCACGCTCACTCGTCCAGGTGTAAGTCCTGAAATCTGAACTCCAATCATCACCATGAGCTTAGAAACCGCCAGATCAAGCATATTGTCTTCCTCAGAGCCCGTCAAGTACTCCGCGTACTTCTTGTGGTGGTTCTTCGCAAAGGCGATCGCCCCCTCCACAAAATGAGCATACTGAGGGAGCTTGGATACATTCAAAACGAGTGAGGCATCCGTCGTAGCGTTCTCAAGCTGCAGCTTCTTCATGAGGCTAAAATCCACAGTGTCCACCGCGACCGTGGTGAATTTCTTGAGCTGCTCCAACTGGCTCGGCATTGTGATGTACCGACTTCTGCTTTGGGGTACTCGCGGTTGCAGGCGTGTGCGTGTGAAACAGGGTACCCTTTACGGTCCAAATACGCGGTTATATGTCGTGTGGAACTGTGCCGGCGAAATGAATAAAAGGCTGTGGGCGCACAAATTTTACTCCTAGCGGAAAGTTAACCTTTAAGTGACAAATGTAGCTCTACACAGGGGAAAGAGATGTTGAGGGGGGAGGCGATAGAGAAGTAAGATTTCTGCCCCACAGCATACATCGCACACAACACTCGCGTCGAATCATGGCAACATCCCACAATCCCTTAGCCGGATACTCATTTCCCCTGCCGCCTCTTTGCCGGGGAGACACCAAAAGTGCATCGCGCACGCTAACGGAACTCCATTCCGCCGCCAGGGGGTGCTTCGACGCAGCACCTACCGCGAACGCTGGGCGCTTTAAAGTGGCGCTAATCTCCCCACAAGCAGGCCACGCAACTCGCCTAACGCGGTGGCGCTTGGGGCTGTGCGGATGAGTCCACCATAGAGGCGGAAAGATGTGGGCCGCTGGGGATGGGACCAGCATGGAGCCCCTTGCACACCCAGCCATGTCGACCCCTACCCAGCTGCGCGCAGAACGCACCTGTGTCAGCTCTGTCACGCGTAATGCGCAGCCCACCTTGAGTGTTGATGAATTCAGTCGCTTTACTTGCGGGGCGTGCTATTGCCACTACTTTACGGACGCGCTCACCCTTTGCAGGCCTTCAGGCAGCCGTTCCGTGCACCACGCCGGGACCTTTGCTGAATCTCCAGCATACCCTTCGATAAACATGTAGGAGGGGGGAAAGAGACTAGGGATACGCCGCCCAATGCCGCACCCCATCAAGGACTCCTCGAGTCACAATGGAGATATACATACACATGCGTATACACATACAGATCGCTTATGGGTACATAAATACGGCCCCGTAGCAAAACACGGGAAAGTTTCCCCAGAAATAAGACTCATTCACAAACAAATAAAACAAATAAAAAAATATGTAACAATAAAACATTAGTGTCGCAGAACACTCAGAGAAACAGTTCAATCCTTTCAACTATTTATGATTTTCCCTTTGCTGTTCACATTCGCTGTTATCGTGCCCCGAATCCTGCCGTGCTCGTACGAAGTCCTGTGTTAGAACGCTCTACACGGCGGTTCGGCAACGATACAAGATTCTGACCTCCACATTATCTGGACGAGAATTTTCTGACCAGTTCACGCAGGGTCGTTTAAAAAACACTGGAGGGTGGGTAAATGAAACATTATCTATTTCCATAAACGAATTAACACTTCCACGTATACACATTTATCTGATACTTCGAAAAAATGCATACATCTCTGTACATCCATTTGCTTCTTCCTCTCACAGGTGGGGCACCCCAAGATGCGCCACCCCCCTTACTCCCTATACATCTTATTGCACATCCAAAAATAAAGTTCATTAGCGTCCTTGGTATCGGCGTCGTGTGTCAGGTAGAAATTTTTCACGGCCATTTCGTCCTCCTTCCATAGGGACTCGAAGTCCGCCTCTGTAAGCTCGCTCAACTTCCCCATATTTGCATGCGGACGAGAGGGATCGAGCTTCCGCTCCACAGCCTTCTTCGAGCGCGACAGCTCCTCCAAAAAGATGGGGGATATCGCGAGCTTATCACATCCCGCAAGCTCCAAGATTTCGTCCTTATTCGAGAAGCAGGTGCCCATCACAGCGGTCTTGTAGCCGTGCTGCCTGTAGTAGCTGTAAATATTCCGCACCAAGACCACACCGGGGTCCTGCGCGCCGACGAGCTCTCTGGCCTCCCCGGGGTGGTTCTTCATACCACAGTCCAAGATATGACCAACAGGCAGGGAATCTGCGAAACACCCGCCTGTGCACACGCCACCGCCTGCACGGAGCGAAAAGACCAGTGTGAGGTTGCAGTTGATATTGAGCTTCTCGAAGTGTCTCAGGGCGCGAATCCCCCCCCAGGTCGCAGGAATATTCACGTAGATGCGGTTGCGCGACATACCAGCGTCCTCGAGTAGACGAACCAGCAGCGTTGCCCTTCTTACAACCCCTTCCGCAGATGTCATGCACCTGAGGTTCATGTCCACGCTCACTGTCCAGGTGTAAGTCCTGAAATCTCAACTCCAATCATCACCATGAGCTTAGAACCGCCAGATCAAGCATATTGTCTTCCTCAGAGCCCGTCAAGTACTCCGCGTACTTCTTTGTGGCGGTTCTTCGCAAAGGCGATCGCCCTCCACAAAATGAGCATACTGAGGGAGCTTGGATACATTCAAAACGAGTGAGGCATCCGTCGTAACGTTCTCAAGCTGCAGCTTCTTCATGAGGCTAAAATACACAGTGTCCACCGCGACCGTGGTGAATTTCCTGAGCTGCTCCAACTGGCTCGACATTGTGATGTACCGACTTCTGCTTTGGGGTACTCGCGGTTGCAGGCGTGTGCGTGAAACAGGGTACCCTTTTAGGTTCCCAAATACGCGGTTATATGTCTGTGGAACTGTACCGGCGAAATGAATAAAAAAGGCTGTGGGCGCACAAATTTTACTCTAAGCCGGAAAGTTAACCTTAAGTGACAAATGTAGCCTCTACACAGGGGGAAAGAGATGTTGAGGGGGGAGGCGATAGAGAAGTAAAGATTTCTGCCCCACAGCATACATCGCACACAACACTCGCGTCGAATCATGGCAACATCCCACAATCCCTTAGTCGGATACTCATTTCCCCTGCCGCTTCTTTGCCGGAGAGACACCAAAAGTGCATCGCGCACGCTAACGGAACCCATTCCGCCGGCAGTGCTTCGACGCAGCACCTACCTCGAACGCTGGGCGCTTTAAGTGGCGCTAATCTCTCCACGAGCAGGCCGCACTCGCCTAACGCGGTGGCGCTTGGGGCTGTGCGGATGAGTCCACCATAGAGGCGGAAAGATGTGGGCCGCCTGGGGATGGGACCAGCATGGAGCCTTGCACGCAGCCATGTCGACCCCTACCCAGCTGCACGCAGAACGCACCTGTGTCAGCTCTGTCACATAATGCGCAGCCCCACCTTGAGTGTTGATGAATTCAGTCGCTTTACTTGCGGGGCGTGCTATTGCCACTGCGCCACGGACGCGCTCACCCTTTGCAGGCCTTCAGGCGGCCGTTCCGTGCACCACGCCAGGACCTTTGCTGAATCTCCAGCATACCCTTC
>JAHSUH010005339.1:0-39597 GCA_025388415.1 Cynanchum wilfordii | reverse complement strand
TGTTGATGTGATATGGAGATCACTAGGTCGAATGCTGCGAGGGATGGAATTCCAAGTATTGCGTTGTAGCTGGAATCGATATCAACTACGTAAAATTTAACCTTCTCCATCCTCGTCTTTTCTCCAGTTCCCATGGTGATGTCCAGTTTGATAGTTCCCTTCACAAGGATCTTATGTTGTGTGAATCCTTCTAGGACCATCGAACTAGGCTTGAGCTGATAATCATTAAGTCCCATCTCTTTGAAGCACTTATGGTACATGATATTTCTTGTTGCCCCAGTGTCAATGAGAATTCGATTTACCCTGCAATTTTACATGCCTTCTTTTGTCATCGGGGCATCAATCACCATGGGGCTGGTCTTCCGTTCGATTGTTGGGGCCAATTCTGTTCTCGAAAAGGTGATCGTTTCTTTCTCTTCATATTCGTATTCGGGAATCAAGTATTCCTTTTTCAGCAAGTGAATTTGTTTCCTAATTTGTGTCAACGACGGTATTTCGACATTGATCACATTGATTACTCTTTCACTATTTTTCTTCGGCTCTTCGGCCTGCCTTCCTGCAATGTATTCTCTCAAATTCCCTTCGCGAATCAACTTCTCGATCGCCCTTTTCGGTTGTATACAGTTTTCGGTCACATGGCCACAATCTTTATGGAATGCACAGTACTTCGACCTATCACGGGTCGCCAATGTATAAGGGTTCAGCGGTACTGGGTCGTTGACCCCATGCTTTTATTTAATGACCGAGATAAGGCTTTCTTTTGTTACTCGCAGCGGAGTAAAGCCTTTCTTCTTCTCGAAACCAGTCGCCTGCTCCTTTTTCATTGACACTTCGCCCACCTTTTCTTTTCCTTTTGAAGGAGCTTCTTGCGCACTTTCCTCAGCAAGAGCGATTGTCGTGCCACGTTAAACATTTCTCCAATGGTTCGTGGCTTCCTCAGCTGTAGCTCCGTATATAACATTTTGGACCTGGACCCTCCTTCGAAGCATGTAATGACCGTATCTTGACTTAGTCCCTCGATATCTTCAACCTTTCAAGATATGCTAATAGGGTTTCACCTTCCCGTTGTTTTATGTTGGCAAGATCCCCCCGATTTTTGGTATAGATCCATCCGTGCTGAATTTGTCCAAAAATTGTTTTTCCAAGGTTGACCATGAGTCAATGGAACTTGGACGCAACGAGGTGAACCAGGTTAGAGCTTTATCCGACAGTGTGATGGGGAAAGCTTTACACAGTACCGCTTCGTCTTTGGTCACCAGTCCCATGGCGGATTTATACCTGCACATGTGTTCCAGTGGTCCGGTATGTCCCGAATAAAGCACAAACTGGGGAATTTTAAGAGAATTGTTAGGAGCCACGTCCCGGATCCATTTTGAAAATGGACCAATTTCTATCGATCGTGACTTTTTTCTGAAAAGATATGCGGCGTGTCTGTTCGGGCGATTTTCTCCTAGTCCGATCAGGAGATCGGTTGTTTCGAGTCCTCTTGTGAGTTTCTTTGTCCTGTTGAGGACGAGAAGAATGATGAATTTCTCCTACTTCACCGATCGATCTTTCAGCCCGTGAAGTAGGTCTAGGGTTTCTGGAAGGTGGTGGCCTTTCCAGATTTCCTCTTGTCTGAATGCTTCCGGACGGCTCGGGCCTTATGTTTGAAGGCTGTGCGTAGTCATCTGCTAGGAAAGCTGGTGGAGGTAGATCTTGGTCGTGTTCACGAAAATCTACGTGGAGTTTCGTCCAGTTTTTTGCCAACTCTTGCTCTTAAGTGAGCCTTGCTACTTTTGTACGTAATCTTTCCAGTTCCTCATCGGGGTTGGGCTCAGCTACTTCGGGTTCTCGCCTTGTGTTCAGCATTTCCCTCAAATCCGAGGTTTGTCGTATATTGAGGTGCTCACGTAGGTCTTGTGTCCGGACAGAATGTTGTGGCTCATGTCGTCCAATTCGTTCTAAGACTGAACGTCTCTGTCCGGGTGTTTCCGGAACAGCAAGCGTATCATGTCTACGCTCGGTTGGACGTGAGCTTGATGGCCTTGAGGACTGCCTCCTCGGATGTCTATCTTCGGAGTTGGAAGACATTTTTTTGTTGTGTATGAGAAGAATATTCTAATGAAGAGATCTTCTTTGGGAAATATAGAAATTTGTCTTAAAGGGAAGAAAATGTCAACTTTAAGGATATCTATGGCAGCTTTTATAATAGTGAAGCAACACAAAATTTAGTAAAACAGAATTTAATGTTTTTCCCGGTAACGGAACCAAACTGATAGTGCAAAAATTTGATCAGTCAACAAATATATAAAATGATAACAACTAGGATGAAGTTACAGTGATGATAGCGAAAAGGTCGTTGAGTCGTGGAAATGTCCTTCACGGTTGAACCCTGTAGAAAACCCTAACGGAGATATTTCTCCGTTAGAAGCCTCCGACGATCAAGTTAGTCGAAAGATCCAAAGGAAATCGGAACAAACCCTAGTTCATAAACTAAGATATATTCCGATTTCAAAAATCCCGTAAAATGGTTATCGGGGTTTCTTTTTATGAAAAATCAACCAACGGATCAAATATTCAAGAAGAGAAAAAAGAATCCTTTTGTCTTTCTCTGGTCAATTTTGTATAAAGATGGAAAAGCCGAAAAAAGATCCCCACTATTGATAAGGAAGTTTTCCTTATATAGGCAAACTTCCTTAGTAGTGGGTGGGAGTATGAAAAGAAATGATTACTTATCTACCTTATCCTTCTGCACAAGCTAAAAGGCTATCATCATAGCCTTTTCGGACGTACATTCCCACGGTTTCTCATAGAAGTTGACTAAAGACTGTAGGTCCCGCCAATTTCCTTCTTATTATATTTAAATAAGATATTAGTGGTCAGAATATACTTGGAATATTCCTTTTGGCTGTGAATTTGATTTAGCATCGTTGAACTCGGCTTCGGAGCTTTATATTATTGCTTGGTTTCACTGCTTCGATTAGACGCTCGCATTTCTCTTCGGGGCTTTCACAAATCGCGTGATCAAATGCTTCGTCTAGATACTTGGATTTTCTTTTCTTCGGAGCTTGTTGAAGCCGTGCAGCTTAAACGCTTCGATTGGCCCAATGCTTCGCTCCGACCAAGTCCGATCACATGCTTCGCTCTGACCAAGTCAAAATCATATTTAATTTTGACTTTATCCACGTGGCATATATTCCTTTCAGTTTCGATTAAATGATTCCGTAACTTCGGATGATTTGTCGGAATGGACCAAGAAAGACAAAAGACGAATGCTTCATGCAGGAAGACAGAACGCCAGAGACTCCACGAACGGTTGAAGCCGAGAATGTAGAACACATTGGTTAGTAGCGGCGTCAACGAACGCAACGGTGGCGATCGCGTAAATGCCAAATTTTTTGGCAAAGTTTTCGAGTACGAAGCACAACCGGTGAAGAGTGAACTATTTCCTTTGATGAACTGATCATTGAAGGTTGAGTAACTATCCATGGGTGAGAAGAGGATCAACCAGAATTTGAATTCGGATTCAAAATTTCTTTTCTCTTTTTTTCATTTTTTTTTATGACGATTTTACTCTTTTTTAATTAATTAAACAATGCAAACTCTTAGGTTTTTAAGTTTTTTAATAGAATCTGTTAAAGAGGGCTTTATTTTCTCTAATAAAAAAGTTTGAGACTTTAAAAGTTTTAAAAAAATTTTTGGGACTAAACTTGTCAAAAGTAAATTTGTTTGAGACCAAACTCACCAATAATTCTATAAGATAAATACACGCATTACATCAGTTGAGTAAAAAAACTATAATATTCTCTTTTGGAGTAAAATTGCTTAATTCCACATAAAAAAATACAAATTGTCCTCCTAAATAAATAAGCCTTATAAAAGGGTCTATTTCTCCATGTACATTGATACATTTTTTGTGACTCAATATTCTCATCGACTAATCCAAGAGGGATATATGGGAGGAGACTTCCAAAACTACGACATATAGCTAAAATTACAGCATTAAATTGTCCCTGACATGTATCAAACTTAGATCTCTCACTTGGCAAGTTAAGTTAGACACCTAAGTAAGAGTGTTAAACTAACTAAGCTATCACCTTTTGATCATGAACACTACATTAATTGTTCCATTTGCTTCTAAACTTTAATAAAAACAAATCTTAATTGTCCGACCCACGAAAAAGGATCGCTTAGATACAAAAAAGGACCGTCCAACTACATCATCACGCTTCATAGGTCTTTTACTTGCATCACAGACTCTTGACATCGACCGCAAACAATTGAATGACATTTCAATATTCCTTTCAAACATTTCAATGGCATGAAGATAGACGATCTAAGCATAATTTTGTCTAGATAGTCATTTCAATATTCCTTTGCAAACATTTATATTATAAGTAAGACAATTCTTTTACAATGTTCATTAGACACGTACAAAAACTTAAGTATAACTTCTTGTTATGTTTTTGGTGACCCGGTATTCTAATCAACTTTTTTGAGAGGGATCCATGGAAAGAGATTCTCAAGAATACAACATTTAGTTGAAATTGTGGCATAAAACCGTCTTTGGTATGTGTCAAATTCATGTCCCTCACTTGGCAAGCTAAGTAAGACACCTAAAAAAATAATGAAAGTCAAACCAAGTTATCACCTAAATAATATTACACAAATGAATGACTAAAGTCATTCACGATAATACAACAAAGCACCAACCTAAAACTAAGTGGCGCAACGAACATATTCAACCTAAAAAATTTAGGTAAGTCGGAGAAAGCGGTAAATAAATTCAGAAATATATAAAATAGAAAAACTACAAAAATCTTATCTAAATCTTTGGTCTTCATATTGTCAATTTCAAACCTCATTTGCAAAAAGAGTTCGATTTCGTCTTCTTTCTTTAATAATAGTCTAATCTATCCCGAGTGCATAAAAAATTTCATAAAATACTTAAAAAGAAAATATAATACGAACAAAGAGCTAAAATCTAGTCCGAATTTGAACATTTGTTCTTCTAACGAAAGAAGAAAAAATTAAATATTTAAATATCAATAAAAAACTATAAATATGAGAGATCAAAAAATAATAATAAAGTAATCGATAAAAAGTAATTGTTCATGTGAAAGCAACTTCACTACCAAATGTCATAGGAAAAAAAAAAAAAGAAGAAGAAAAAAGCTCATTAAATAAAGTTGAATCCACCGACTTATTCCTATTAGAAAGATATTCTAAAAAAAAAAGTAGTCAATAAGATCCATGTCATAGAAATTGGAAAATCTTAACTACTAAGAAAACTCAATTCTAGCCAATAAAACTCACAGTCATTATTATTTATTTAAACTAGATCATGCATCCCATAACAAGAAAAATATTAGTGATTTTTCTAATATTAAAAAAAGAAAAAAAAAATTCAAACTAGGGATACCAATATATTAAAATATATGTATTTTATTCCACATATCAAAGACAATAAAAGACAAAAAAAATCAATGACCGAGTAAATGGTTTTTCCTTTTTAAAAAATGAATAATATTAAAAAGAAATATTTAATGAATAGTGAACATTTACAAGGGAGAAATCTTTTAAAATAAAATTTTATTCAAAAGAAAGAAAAAGGAAAGTAAAATTCATTTTGAATTTTGTCTTTTATTCCATATATGCTACCATTTTTTTTAAAAAAGGTTTGACAATTTTAATTTTTACTGTCCCTTTTTAACTTTGTCGTTTATTCCATATATGTGGCCATTTTTTTAAAAAAGGTTTGACATTAATTAAAGATCAAATGTTAGGTATGTATTATATTTTAAAGCAAAATATATGAGGTGAAAAATGAAAATGAATTAATTATTATAGTAAATGGTAAAGAAATGCATGCATGTATTCATTTTTTAGGAATGATTATATTAAATTTAGTAGAATTTAAGAAATGTCGAAATTTGCATGGCGTGGATCCCCAATTCTTGAAATTTAATTACACAAGTTTTTTTTTTTAAAGTGAGATATTTTTGTTTTTATTATGTCTCGAACTCATAACATCCAAAAAGCATAAGTGAGGTTGTTACCACCAAGCTTTTTGACTAATTATAGTAGTTCTTTTTTTAAAAAAATTGACGAACCATAACCTCCAAAAGTCATAAGTGAGTTTGCTACCAATTAAATTACATTTTCTTGACTAATTACAGTAGTTCTTTTTTCAAAAAAATTGAGGTATTTTTGTGTCTACTATGTCTCGAATTCATAACTTTTAAAAGTTATAAGTGAGATTGTTATCAACTAAGTTACGCAAGTAGTCGAAGCAATATAAATTACTATACTTTTATAGCCTATAAAAAAAACATATACATTCCTTTTATTAATTTTAATGAGGTAAACATTTAGTTTATTCGAGACTCAGTTTAAGACTTATTTATTTATTAAACAAATCAAATTCAAACACTTTTTTAAACTTGAATATTATTCAAGTCAACTCAAACAATGTTTACAATTAAATTATAATATTTGTATATGTTAAATTTATATATTTTATAATATTCTTAAAAAATATAATTCAAATTTGATGAAAAACTAGCAAGTTTGAAAGTTAAACGAGTCAAACATGAATAATTTTTTAAATTACATGAACAAATAGTTAAACGAACTTGAACTAAGTTATATGTTTGAAACATTAATCTAGCCTATATGAACGGTGTTCAAAACTTGATCGAACTAACCCCAATGAAGTTTTACTAATTGTTTACTATAAAGTTAAGAAGAGATAACTCAGTTGGTAACAATCTTACTTATAACATAAGAGAGGTTTTGAGTTCAAGATACGTTAGAAGCATATATGCCTCAAAAAAATTAAAATTAAAATAAAAAATTTTATTCACCGCAAAATATTTCAACTTTAATAATATAGGTAGGTGGAAAAATTTTGCATCCAAAAAATAATGCTTGTGACCTCACGTGATAATAAACACCAATTTATTACGTTATTAACAGTAAACAAGGGTCCACAACCCTTTTCATTTTGAGGATTTCCTTATAAATTTGGCCATTTTTTTCATTGCAAGTATTCAAACCTTGAAATCGTAGTACTCATCTCTCTCAAAGTAAAGTAAAAAAACTGCAGTATTTTTGTAAGCTCAAGAAAGAAATGGGCAGAAAAATAGAAATGAAAAGGATTGTTGACAATACAAAGTGTCAAGTAACTTTTTCAAAACGTCGTAGTAGTTTGATTAAAAAGGCAGATGAAATTTCTGTCACTTGTGATGTTGATGTTCTAATGCTTGCATTTTCTCCTTCGGGTCGTGTTAGTACTTTTTGTAGTCGCGATAGGTACATTTTTGTTCAATTTTGTTTCACATCTTTCTTTGTCAAAAAATCTTTCTTTGTCAAAAAATTTTTCTTTAAGATTTTTCAATTTTGGGTTAGACTCCCATTTCGGAAGTGCATACTTCGACTATTTCATTTTCAGCTCCATAGAGTCCAGTTCTTAATTACTCGCAGGAAGGCATCAACCAAAGTCTTAAATGACAAAGTGTTGAACTCATAACCTCCTATAGCATTAGTAATGTGTTAATTTTATTCCATTTTGTATCTATTTTTGCTCCTGTTTCATCTTTCTTTTGGCCAAAAATTTTTCATTAAACTTTTAAGAAACTTTTCACTAAGAAGATGAACAGAAATTAGAAAAGAACAAAGTTCTTTTTTTTTTTTTTTTTTTTTTTTTTTTGTTAGACTCCTGTGTCCAAGTGAATACTTCGACTATTTCTGATTCAACTCGATAGAGTTGCACCCATAGAATCTAACTATTGCTCGCGAAAAGGCATCGATCAGACTCTTACATGATAGAGTGTCGAACTCATGACTTTTTATAACATTCATAATGTATAATGTGTTTATTCACTTACGTCAAATTAAGAGTTTAAAATGGTTCTATTTTGTTACTATTTGCAGGATTGAAGATTTTCTGGAAAATTATGCTAATTTACCCGTTGAAAAAAGATTAAGGTACATAGAATCTTCTATTAAACTATATTTTGATGATATGATGACTCATTTATAGATGATTTTAGTTGCCTTAACTGACACTTCCATTTCTTTTTGTTTGCAAATCAAAAGCAACATAAAGAACATTCAGGTATTTATAAATTAATTAATACAAGATTATATATATATATATGAGGGCGGGTGTGAATTTGCTAATTATGTAAAATGCATGCAGAGTAAAATGGAAAAGCTGCAACTACTTGATGGTATAAAAAGTGAAGAAGGGAAGTTAAACCATCTAAATAATCAGTTAAGTATTTTCTCTCCCCTCTCCTCTTTCTCTCTCTCATAAAACACACGAAACACGCACAACTTCTAGAAAAATAATATATTCGTTTTTACCAAAGAAATTTATTTAAAAATTTCAATAATTTTATTTTATTTGTTTGACTATCTGATTTGATTAGTTATTCCACTAATTTAGATTTGGTCATTTAAAGTCTCAACTGTTGCAATTATTCGAGTAAATAAATTTATTTCCGATATTACAAATGGGTTCCTCAAAAATTGTAATAAAATTTCAATTTTTTGTTTTACTTTTCTGTTCATCGTACTTAACTACTGAACAATTTGTTTTTTTTTCTAATGATGTATTCTCCATTTACATTGTTTTGGGTTGAAAATAAAATTGGAATTCACAACAAATCCAGAATTGAGGTTAGTACATTTTAATTTCTAAGTAAATTTGACAATTTTTAAGGTTTATAAATTCTTATTATTTCTTTTATCTTTGTTTTGAAAGAATCTTGAATTGCAAGTTAAGAATCAGCAAATAGAAGTGCAACTTGCTGAAGCTAATTTAAGGTAATTAAATCTAGAATTATATTTCTTAATTATTCATTTATCATTAATTACTTAATTAACAAATAAATTTATATTCATTTAAATATAAATCAGAGATTATGAGCTGAGCCCGGATCAAGAGCCTTCACTTCATCAACTTTCTTGGTGCGAGAGAAACTTGCAGCAGGCTTATAAGAATATGAAAGAGATAAAGGTTCAATTTTCCTTGCAATTTTTCTTAAACAAAGTTCAATTACTTCTTCCGTTTTCTTTTTTACTTGTTACAATAAATATATATTCGTATCTTTATAAAAATACAAACTTTTTTTAAATTTTTTTATCTTAGTCGTCATATAATTTATAATGGTTTACAACTCATGTTTAATCTCAATGTTTATTAGAAGCAAAAGGAGGCTATGGAGAAAGAACAAGAAATTAAATTGCTGTATAACAATCCCCAATTTGCTGGAATATCTAATCCTTCAAATAGACAGCAAGAACTGCAGTTTGAACCATGGAGAAATAACCAATTCATGTATTGTTTTATATATATATATATATATATCTTTTATCTAGTGAATGATTTGTTGTTTCTTTTATACATAGAATATATATATATATATATTCTTTCTTTTTTTACGGCAGATATCCAGAGAATGTATTCAATGAGATGCTTGGAAAAGGCAAAGGAAAACAAGTAGCATTTGGTTATGGAGGTCTAGACACCACACTAATGCAAAATAATACCTATGCTTCTGCTACTCCAACATCATCATGCGATGTCGCTCAATTAGGACTTCCAGAAAATCTAGTCCGATCATCTTATAATTCGTGGCAGGTATTCGACAAAAGATATTTAGTCTTTTTATTCTTTAAGTGTGTGATTTTTTTATTTAAACTGACAGAATATTATTTAATTGTTTAATTATTTTGAATTTTTGAAGCTAAAAGAAATTATTGTTCTATATATATATATATATATATATATATATATATATATAGCAGGATCATGAATCTGTGAAACAATCTGCTGCTCCATTTCCTCCTCAACTTCTACCCCCTTATGGCCAGAATTTGGGTGGCGACACAACCAAATTCCATCAGAATTACCCCTCTAATCATTATCTATCTTCTTTCTCTCAAAGGTAAATTAACTCATATATGTGTATATATATTACTCCTCTAATCATTATCTATCATTACGTATGGATTATAACTAACTATATGTGTGTTTATTCAGCAACTCGAACAATGTGAAGACGGCATGGGCTGATGTTAATAGCTATTGGGATATATCAAATCAACCAATGATACAAAATCAACCAAATGAAGTCCCTAATAAGAATATGGAGATTGCTGATGCTCCTCGTACGACTTTCCGAGGATCCAATGATTTCTCTGATTTGTTTCCGTCGCAGGTGAATTTTAAGTCCTCCAATTTTATTATTATTATTATCTAATTTTGAATTCTTTTTTTTTTATGTATCATTCAGTAATAACCATTGACATCTTGTATTTTGAACACTTGTAGGATTCTTTGGGAGAAAATGCACCGTGGACTAATAATTAGATCATTGTTCAAAATACTCTCATCGGCTTCATCTATTGGAGTTTATTTTGTTTTGCAAATTTAAAGTCTTCAATTTTAATTTGAACAATTATCCATCCATATGTATTATCTAGTGCTCTCTCTATGTATGTTTTGGGTAATATTTAAACATTGGCATCGTCTTTTTAATTATATTTGTTTTTTCATGTTCTCCATTTTAATTTAAAAATAAATCTTTTATTTTTATGACTACATGTATATATATATATATTTTTTTAATTCTTATTTATTTTTACCACTAATGTATCTTAAATCATGACTTATTAAGTTATAAGTGAGACACACGTCTACTAATATTTTTTATTAACACAAATTGCAATTAATAAACAAGAGCACTTAAATCTTTTATGGAAAGTAATTTTACTTTAAAATCAATATTATTTTTTAACTTTACATTTTATGGAGGTTGTCCTTATTATGAGATTATAAGAATTAATTGTGTATTTTTAACTGCACACAATTTATTTCTGATCTTTGGAAAGCTTGCTTTTAGCTCATTGAGACAGCTCAAAATTTCTCCACACGTTAATTGTATCATTATTACCTTTATTAAAATTTTAAAAGTTACTTTGGTCAATTTTGACATTTCCCTTTTTTTTTCCCTTAAAAAAAGTAATGTTTGTTTTAATTATACATTTGTATAGTTCATAAAAAGGTAGAAACGATGAGATTTTATTAAATCTAGTTTCTTTACTACGGAAATTACGGTTTATTATTATACTTTTGTATAAATCAAAAAATGTTGAAACAATTATGAATTTTTTATCGAATCTTGTTTCTATAAAGTATCGGGATAATGAGCATATCAGGGAATACTTATTGAAAAAAATTCATCTTACTTTAGAATTTAAAGCACTAAAGTTAAAGATTTTGAGGGATTGCTTGTGTGTTTGGTATTTAATCTCTCTTCTATTATAATTCAATCAACTTAGGGACAGTTATAAGTTATAACTATTTAAAGGAGAAATTGACTTTTAATGAGTTAATTTCATATTTTGTTCGGGAAGAAGAGAGATAAAGCAAGATGAATTTTGAGTACTCATTGCAATTTACTGGTAACGGTAAAGGAAAGAAAATAAAGAATATAAAGAAGTTCGGACTTTGGACCACATAAGAAGCAAGAAAATGGATCAAATTAAACTAAAGAATTTCCTTGATGTTTTGTGTGGAAAGACTTTGGATAAGGATAAAGAATGAATACATCAAATATTATACCCGATGTTTAAATAAGGGGTTGTCTAAATTACTGAAAATCTAGTGATGGTGAAAGATACATTGACTATGATGACTGGAAAATGGTTAAAGTTGAGGCAATGAAATCTTTTATGGTATCCTTTGAGAATAAGTATTATTTGGATTTAAAAGAGACTTATATGGTACCGTCTTTAGATGGAATTTGGTTTCTTTTTTTTTTTGGTAATGGGCAAAGTTGGTTATTCTTGTTCATTTAGAAATAGAAAATTTAGTCTTTTTTTTTTGTTAATTCCAAATTTGTTAATTTCAATTCTCTATTTAGATTTGATGATTTGCATTTGTTGAATCTAATTGCATCATCTAATGAATTTTCAAGAAAGGAGAAAGAATAAAGTAATGCACATGATTGAGAATTGTGTTACATTAACACAATGTTAAATAATGTATTGAAATCATCTTTGATGGTTTTGATTCTATTGTGCATGTTTAGTTATTCTATAATTCAGAATAATCAAGATAATGGTTGGTTATCTATACCCAATTACAACTCCTTTTTAAAGGAATAAAGTTTATTCTTTTTTGTTAATCTTGATTATCAATTTATGGAAATTTTGAAGTTTGATATCTTTTGGCTTTGCATAAAATCATGTTTCTTGATTTATGATGCATGATATCTTGTTTATCTTGTTTTTATTTATAGTACCTTTTGTATCTTAATTCTACAACATGATAATTAAACTCTTATTTTTATGGTAATTTTAAATCATGAATCTTGATTTAGTTTTTTTGAATCTTAAGTTTTATTTTGAAAAAAATAAATTGTGGGAAAATAAGGGTGTGGACCCCACATATATCATGTTGGAATTAATTATGGCATTATATTATGATTTTATGCACTATATATTTGGATCGTTTTTGTGATATTATATATATATTCTTGAATTCAGCTAAGTTACTCATATTTTTAGATTGATTAATTGAAACTTAAATGCTGCCAAAGTAGCTTTTTGTGTAAATTCATTGGTTTAATATAAGGTTGGTCATGTGTGCTTGTGTTTCGTGTGAATAGTAATTGGCCCAAAGGAAAGTTATTGTTTGACAGAATTTTGAACATGCATGTGGTCATATCATTTGACAAAATATTATGGGACCTCGGTTAAATTCAATTTTTTGTTAGGTTACTTATATTTTATATTGATTGCTTGATTGATTGAAACTTAATGTCGCCAAAGTGACTACTGTGTAAATTGATTAGTCCTTAAATATAAGGATAGTTATTTGTGGATAATTTCTCATGCGGATAATGATTGTCCCAAAGGAAAGTTGTTATTTGATAGAGATTTTAGACACATTGTGGTAATTAATATGTGACAATTATTGGGTTGTTCTTCCATGTGAATAATTAGTCGGTCCAAAGAAAGACTTATTGTTTGACAAGAATTTATTGTCAGTATTTGATTACTACATTTGAGAGTAACACTTAAAAAATGACATTTCTATCCAAAGACTAAATCTCAGTGTTGTGTTAGATATCTTGTGATGGGTTTTACTATTTTTTGAATTACCTTGGTTAATTTTATTAGATAGGTATTGTGAATTTATTTATTTATTTTTAATGTTTGTTCTCTATTCAGTTAATGATATGTCGGATTTATATCGTGTTTTTAAGGGGTAATTATGTTTAATTAAAAGTTTAATAGGATGTGAATATCTTGGCCAAAAATCTGATGTGAATTTTGGTTACTATATTTTTAGCATAGATTATGATTGAGATTAATTCAAGGAAAACAAATAGGTTGTCACTTAAATAACCAAAATCTAAAGCAGAGTACCTATCGTATGCAGATAGTAACATGGAAGCATCAACGATTTTACATTTATAATATCGTATAGACCCAAAGACGTTGACAACAGTTAAAAGCAATTATTAAGTATGACAAGAATTTATTAACAAAAGTTAACCCTAGGATAAGAATCAATTCATGAGATTGTTGCTAGAACATAAATAGAATTGAAACAGATATGGTTTAGGATTCTTATTCAGTTCGATGATTCAATTAGAATGACCATATTCGAAGATGTAGCTTTAAGAAGATCTAAGGCAATTATGATTAATATTAACTTTACTACCGTACCCGAGTTATCTAATGTGATTACCTCAATACGGGTCGTTGCAAGTAATCCTAAACCTTCGTAGATTAGTTATTAAGTCATCAATTTAATAAGTTAATTTTAAGATTTGCATTGATTACTAACTCGAGATTATTAGGCTGCCTAACCTCATTATGGTCGATGCAAGCTATTAGACCTAATCCAACAATTTATTAATTCTCCTATGGTCGGGTCTCCTTAACAAACCGTCAATTAATTAATTATTCTAATTATATGCTCAACTAGATTCAAACCTATGTGTCATAGCATAAATTGAATAAGAAACTAAGTTGAAAGCATAAAGCAATAATAATCACAATGATAATCACAAACAGTATCCTTCCCGGGAAATTAATAAAAGCTCTAATTGTATCATTAATAATAAAAGAATCTCATGAGATAGAGATATAGTAAATAAAGAATGAAAAAAAATAGACTTGAGAAGAGGGAAAAGAAAAGTTGTCGTCTGGTTGTCACTACTTCGACGGCGGGACTTGAGCTTCGATTCTTCTCAAACCCTACTAGCCTTCCTCCTTGTCTTGCCCACGAAATCCTCTAGAATCACACCTCTCAACTAAGCTATAGAGCTCTCCCTTATGGTCAAGGCTCAAACCCTAAGCTAAGAAGAAAAATATAATAACTAGAAAATATTTAACTATGAGGGTAATTTATGAGAATCTACCGAAGTAGAGACTCGAAATCCCTCAAATTCTTTGCACTCTGCACTCTATGGTGGGTTGGTGGTTGGTGTCAAAGGCTTGGTTGCCGCCTCTATTTATAGGAGTAGAAAAGGAGCTGAAAACAGAAAAAATTCGATGTGGGACGCCATAGTCTGTCTTCAACACGGGTGCAACACGGGCAGCAACACACCCGTGCCGCGTGTCTTCAACACGGGCTCAACACGGGCAGAAACACGCCCGTGCCGCGTGTCTTCAACACGGGGTGTAACACGGGTAGAAACAGGCCCGTGTTGAACTATTTTCCAAAAATTTCACTTTTTGTCCCCGATTTCTTCATTTCTTCAATTTCGGATTTGCATTAATTCCAAACCCAAGATTATTAGGATGTCTAACCTCAGTACGGTCGCTGTAAGTTATTAGTCCTACTCTGCCAACTCATTAAATCTCCTACGGTCAGGTTTCATTAACAAATCGTCAATTTAATTAACTATTGTAGTATCATGCATCAACCTAAGTTTCTTAGCATAAACTCAATACGAGAATCAAATAGAAAGCGTAAAACAATTAGCAATTCATAATGTATATTAAAACATATCCTTCCCGGGAATATATAAATCATTAATCCATTAATCAAAACAAAGAGTATCTTAGGGCACAGAATCATAACATATAAAGGAAAATAAATACAAGAACGAAAAAAAAAGGAAAGAGAAAGTTGTCGTGTTGCTCTCACTGCTTCCACGGACCGGCTTAATCCTCCAGACCTCGCCGAGACTTGTGCTCCGGATCCTTATCTCACTCTAAAGATCTTCAGAGATCACTTCCTCTCAACTAAACTATAGGGATATTCCTTACGGTCGAGGTACAACCCCTATACTCGAGAAGAAACAAAAATAATGAAAACTGAAAACTAGACTGAAGCTTATCACGATATTCCTATTGGCTAGGAACTCGGAAATGCTCCTGTTCCGAGTGATTCCGGTGTGCTTCAACAACTAGGGGAGTGCATCTATTTATAGGAGTGAAATAGAGTTGAAAAGAGGTAAAATTTCCATGTGGGACATTGAATTGCGCCAAAATTACCTTGAACACGCCCGTGCTTGCCTTGAACACGCCCGTGTCACGTGTCTCCGACACGTCCAGCAACACGGGCAAGAACACGCCCGTGTTGGCCTTTTTTTCCAGAAATTTCACTTTTAGTCCCCGATTTCTTCCTTTCTTCAATTTTGGTCCCTCAAACTTCCGAAATAAAAAACAGAAGGAATTTGGGTAATTTGCATTCAATTAAATCCAATTAACTCCATAATTAACTCGAATTGAACACAATTAATGTATAAAAACACGATATAAAATCGAGTTATCAACTGTTGTGACTAAATTGAGAAATTGAGAAATTTGGATAGTATCTAAAGACCATTAAAGTTATTTTGTGACAATAATTTGGTTGTGCTATTTTCTGATATATATTAGAGTAGTTTGATGTTTATTTTATATATTGAGACAAATTCTATGGTTGTGGATCCAGGAATTAAAGTCTTACCACCCAAGGTCTTTTATGAGTATATTACTCATATGGGTGTTATATGTTGTTTTGATATGATATATCATTTTAGTGGGAGTTTATGTTATAACTATAGACATGTATTACAAAATTTGGTATTTATTACTGTAGTACTTAAAGTATTAAGTAAATGTTTTATACTCTTTTTTTTTATTCAGTATGATCTCATTAAAGAATAAGGAATAGACCAGTTGAAAATTGGCATGTGGAGATCACATTGCGTGTAATTTTCATGTTACATACCATACTTGATCCATGTCATTCAGTTATTTTAATGTACTTGATCATTATTGGGTTTAGTTACGATTTTTGTGATGAATGATGGATGGATCGGTTAATGATGCATAATTGTTTGTGACACATTAAGCCCAATTGGGAGATTGTTGGATTTATTTTAATAAATCATGTGGGCTTATGTGTCAATTATGTATTTAAAGCTATCATATTTTATTAAGCCCTATTAAAGTGATCTAATAATGTTTATTGAGTTAATTTGCATCAAGAATTAGTATGAACCCACATATGTAGAAACCCTTATACCTAGACTGTGATGAGTTAGCTAGGAATAATATATATTATATTGGTTATGGTCCCCTGGAGACTACCGAGAGTTGTCTATTCTATATCCCATCAATAGAACAGAACCCTAGACTCCGATAGAACTCTTGGAAGATCATACTCCTTGTTCATAGAGGATTCCAAATATCAAGATTACTAAAGATCCGGATCTTGAAGATTAATTCAGGTACGCTTCCGCAAACACTATGGGAGAACATCAATTTAGAGACGATACAAATTTGTCTCTATATAGTATATTTTGTCTCTAAATTATTACTAGAGATGAAATGGAGACTAACATGTTGTTCGTCTCTAAACATGGCGTCTCTAAGTGCGAGACGAACTTTTGATTTGTCTCTAACAATAGAGACGAATATAATTTGTCTCTATTTTCTTTTAGTTTGTGTCTAAGTATTTTTAATGATATAATATAAAATAGAGTCATTTTGTTTTGTCTCCATTTCTTGTTCCTTCTACAAGAAACTTTTCGGCTCGTTTACTTCTTCAAAGATTTATTATGTCTTCATTATCTAGATCCACATTGCCCTTTTTTTCATCTAAATTTTGATTTTCTTGTTCTAAATTTTAGAGACGATTTATTTTTTTTCTATTTCTCTTTTGTTTGTGTGTTTTATTTGAAAGGCGTCTTATGTGGTTTTTGGCGTAATTTATGTCTACTCGGTTTATTTAGAAACTGGATGTTCCAGAATAGGACTTTGACATTTATTTAGAGACTGGATGTTCTAGTTTAGGACTACTATGCCTACTTGAGTAGATTCTGGAAGTTCCAGACAGGTATATATGTGCTAAATAATCATGGTATGATAGAAACTGGATGTTCCAACATAGGGATTACACTATTTAATTAAATAGATGTTGGATGTTCCAAATAAGACATTGTTGTGTCAATTGATATATTGAGTGGGGAATGGTTGTTCTAGTAGAAATTACATTGCATATAAATTGTATTGGGACACATTAGTTTCAAGAATGGTAGAACTCGATTGTGTTTGTGCACTCGGACGGTCATGTTCATGGGGAACTATGCCAACTTTGCTATTCATGCTCCATGCATGACCATTCATCATTCTATCCCCTATTTATCTTTAAATTCACTCATACTCTTAATTCTCTAACTCTATATCTTGCAGCTATGACACTGAAGAGAGTTCATCCTCCACCGATCGCTATCTTGATTTATTCGTTTTAGACATTTCAAATAGATCGGAATGCAACTACTGAGCGCTGCAACTCATATCCGAGAGAATTAGTACATCATGGCAGAAACATTTATTGAGCCCAAAATCTTGATAGGGTTTTAGAATTACATGATGGTCGTCAAATCGGCCAAGATCAATTCAATTAAATCAATGAGCAGTTTAGGGTGTTCACCAAGTCATTTCCCTAGGAAACCTAATCGAAATCAATTAATAAGATAATAAAAGACAGTAAAAGAGGGATTTTTAGATTGGGGAATTGTAGAAAACAATTAATTAATAAAAAGTATGCAAATATCAGATTTAGAATTTCAGTCCAGGGTAATTGATTCAATCCAAGTTCTTCCTTGTTCCTTAGTAAATTTCCGAATTAATAAACCAATTCCTTGATTGAATACTAAATGGGATGCCTAATTAGCATTCGTATCACCTACTAACAATCAACTAGAATTCGATTAAACAACAAAAGGATATCATAGACGATCGACCAATCAATCAATCCAAGTTTAATCTAAGAACTGTGATAATATCAAGGCAATTCGTCAATCAATAAAATTGTCCAAAATTGAAATCAATCGCAAATATTAAAATCTCAACTTAATCCAATCAACAATCATCAAAAGAATCAAGCAAAAACACCTCTTCAATATTTAGTCAATCGATCTAAAAATTGAATTGTTAAAGTATTGAATTCAAAATTGGAAATTAGCTTAGAACCCAGAATTTGTGTAGATTATGAACTCGGAACTTGTCTTGGAATCATTCCCCGGATTGAATCGAAACTTAGGCGGTCATCGCGATCTCCATCTCTCTTCTCTTTCTAAATCTTGAAAACTTGGTAAAGATAAGAATGTAGAGCAGGCCTATTTATAATGTTTTTTCTAACTTCTCGGAATCCTAATAGAATAATAACTTCTTACTAACTTCTCATGAGAATCCTAATAGAATAATAATAAATAAATAAAATCCTAATTAAAATAGGAGATAATTATCTTTCTCCCGATAACTAATAAAATAATAATAAAGATAAGATAATTTGAATTTATCTTCAAATATCTTGGGAATTGTTAATAGTCATCCGTTCAAATTTTAATTCTTCCTCTGAAAGATGTCTTCGTAATAATTGATGACTAAAAATAAGTCTTTTAGCTAAATTCTGCTTAATCTTTGACTTTCCACCACTATCATGAAAACAAACATAAATTCCACAAATTAGCTCAATATCTAATCTAAATGTAAGGGAATTAAATATAATAATTATGAAATTTTATGACTTATCAAGGCCCTTACAATTCTCGAGTCGGATACATAGATGCATACTCTACCATACATCCTCATTTTTAATGCGAAAGAGCTACTTACGAGGTACTAGTACGTGAATCTTCTATACTTTTTGAGCATCATGAAAAGTCTATTCTTTTAGGCTTAGTGGATATGATCATGATTTAAGTATGAAGAGAGTAGAATTGTCCTAAAATCTATTTGGGACCATATCACTGTGTATCATTATGTTTATCTTAGAGGGTCAAAAGCTTCTATTACTCATTTTGTGTTTCACTATTTGCATGTTACGCTTGCATGCTATTAATAGAAAAGAGAATATAGAAGTGATTAATGCCATAGATATATATGAGTTATCACATGTTTTTAGATGTATTCCTGTGGACATGATTAGAATATTAGCTAGAACTGCTAAGGAATATGCTACTAACACAAGTGAACGTGCTTTGAGACATTTCATTGCTAGAGTTGCGAGATTTCTCTGTATAGATATTGCAGTTGCAGCTCTCATTATGGTAAGCACATCTACTACACCTGTGAGCATCATTACCCTCCGGAACATGGACAAACATGCAAGTTGAGGATATATGGATATCTGCTAAGAATGAGATTCCACCATCGTACCACCACACCGCCACATCATTTCGATTCCAATAGCCGCTGCAACCGCCGGATGCCTAGTTTTTCTTCTTTCCCTTTTTCTTGTTTTCTTCTTTGTTTTTGTCTTTCCTTTATTTTGGTTCTGAAGATAATTATTTGATGATTATGTTGGGTTGTGCTAAAGTGATTATGAGATATATGTTAATGCTTTATCTTTTCCTTTGTCTCATTTTCTCAACATGTTCATTGAATATATGATTTAAATTAAGTATGGGGTAGTCATTTTTCACCTGCCTTAAACACCGAGGACAATGTTTATCTTAAGTGTGGGGTAGGGTGACTTTTCAGGCTAAATTTGTGAGCTAAAGTTTTCGAAATTTTCTCGAATTTCTTAGCAATTTCAAACTTTTGTGCTACTTGAGAAAAATTTTGTGAGCTTTTTGAAGTTTGATTTACTTAGCCTATGATATATGCTACTTGTTTGATTGCTAGGATCTTGAGGATTGAGTTTGATTTATTCGTAAAGATTTGATGCTAATCTAGTTGTAGGAAATCCCTGTTACCTTGAGCACATCTATTTTGGCAAATTGTTTGATTAATAGATTACTTTTGGACTTTTAGTTAAATAGTATTAGACCATTTAGATGTTGTGATGACCATTATGGTGACGTGTCACTAGTCTGTTTATTTATTTATCATTTATCCTAATAAGGGTAGTCTGCAAGTATTCTTTGCTACTTGGGAACCACCCCTGAAGGGAATTGAATGTCTGGTGCCCTAAGGTCCTTGAGATCCGGTGCCTTAGACCACTTGCAAGTTGTATCTCCGAATATAGGTCTTCCTAATTGGATCATTGGAGCTTAATTAAGATTCCTATTATTTATATTTTACTTGCTTTTCTTTTTAAATTACTAATCTCCATGAATTGAATTTAAGCCTAGGACTAATTCCCATTACACTACACTTTGTCATAATTGATAAGATACTATTAAGCTGTTATCAACGTTACTGGGATTAGACGATATTATCTATAAATTTAAAATCGTTGATGCTTCCATGTTACTATCTGCATTCGATAGGTACTTTATGTTTGTTTAAGTGACAATTTATCCTAATTAATCACAAACATAGCTGTGTAAATGCATGATAAGAAATTACACATCAGTATATCAAGTTTGTGAGTTTTGCCAAGGACATATTTCAGTGGCGATTGTATAGATAATGGGATTCCGACTATTCTAGAAGAGGTTGAATATGTCGACGCGACTTATACAACCCCTACGGGGAACACTTAAAACCCCAGCTAGAGGAATAATCCTGGATTTAGTTGGAAAACAATGCTGGAGCCATGAACTATCAAAGGAATTACCAGAATGCACTTTTTCCGCAATCACAACAATTGGCCTTACAACCTACGAGGAATTTCAACCAACCTCAAGATCCTATGCAAGAAATGAGAGATATGATGAAAGGATTGATGAGCTTAAATAAGGAAGTGGTTGAATCGAATAAAAAGATTTAGGAAAGCAATAACAAAAGGATGAGGGAAACAGAAGAAAGGCTAAGGCAAACTGAGACCTTTACAAGAAATACACACGCTTCTCTATAGACTTTGGAAAGACAAGTAGGACAGCTAACAAATCAGATCTCAAGAAGAGCTCATGGGGCATTGCCAAGCAATACCGAGAATAATCCAAAAAGAGAATGCAAGACTATAACACTAAGATTTGGTAAAATTATAGACCCTCCTATTCCAAAAATTTCTAACCCCACTATTTCTGTGTAGGAAGAAGGAGAGAGTTCCAAGAGCTCAACACCGACAAAGGTCGAAAAAGAGAAAGTAGTTGAGGAAGAGAAGATACCCACACAAGAGTATCAACCAAAAGTCTCATATCCTTCAAGATTGAAGCAAAATAAGAGAAGGAGTAGTTTGAGAAGTTTTTCAAAATTTTAGTGAAATTCATGTTAATTTACCTTTGCTTGATGTTGTTTTTGAAATGCCTAAGTACGCTAAGTTTTTAAAATAAACTTTAGTAATAAGCGAAAGCTAGACATGGATAAAGTTGTTTTAAATGAAGGTGTTTCTACTATTCTTTTAAACAAATTGCCTTTGAAACAAAAGGATCTTGGGTGTACCATGTACTACAGGAAATATTACTAACGTAAATGCTTTAGCTGATCTAGGAGCTAGTATTAATTGGATGCCATCTAGTTTATTTTATAAATTAGGATTGCATAATTTGAAAGAAACTAGAATGTGTGTACAACTTGCTGATAGAACAGTCAAAATTCCTAGGAGAATCGTAGAGGACATACTTGTTAAAGTTGATAAAGTTGTTTTCCTTGTTGATTTTGTTGTTTTTCCTATAAGTGGTGAAAGTTGTATACCATTAATTTTAGGTAGACCTTTCCTAGCTACCTCTAAGACATTGATAGATGTAAGTAGTGGTCAAATAAGATTAAGGGTAAATAACGAAGATATAACTTTTGATTTGAAATCTACCCTTAGACATCCTGCGCATTTAGATGATATCTATTTTTTTCTGTGGATTGTATTGATCACTATATGGAAATTAGCATGCCTGAGTTATTAGTTGATGATCCTGTCTTAGTTTCTTTGTTTAAAGAAAAAGAAATTAAAGTTGATTCCGATTTAATTATTGAACTTGATTATGAATATCATGACTCTAACTGTTTTTCTGAAATAGGTGATTTCAAGCTTCAAAGTGAAAAGATATCTTTGGAAGATCCACCTAATTTTGAATTGAAGACATTACCGAACCATTTGTTTTACGACATCGTAAATGAAGGTAAGAAACTTTCTATCATTTTTTCTCTGGGCTGACGGATGAACAAAGGAAATTGACCACCTGAATGCACTCAAGAAATATAAGAGAGCATTTGCTTATAAAATTGTTGATATTCCAGGTATTAATCCGACTTTTTGCTCTCATAAAATTCTGTTGGAAACTGATTATAAGCCTTGTGTGCAACCTCGGAGAAGATTAAATCCTAACATGTGTGATGTTGTGAAAAAGGAAGTTATTAAGTTGTTAGATGTTGGACTTATCTACCCTATATCCGAGAGTGAGTAGGTTATTCATGTGCAAATTGCACCGAAAAAGGGAAGGAATTACAGTTGTTAAAAATGAGCATAATGAATTAATTCCTACTAGAACTGTAACTGGTCACAAAGTTTTTATTGATTATAGGAAATTAAATACTGCAACTCGGAAAGACCATTTCCCTCTTCTTTTATTGATCAAATGTTAGAAAGGCTTTCTGGATATAAGTTTTATTGTTTTCTTGATGGGTTTTCTGGTTACTTTCAAATTCCCATTGCACCCGATGATCAACATAAAACTACATTTACATGTCCCTTTGGAACATTTGCATATAGAAGAATGCCTTTTAGATTATGTAATGCACTGCTACATTCCAGAGAGGCATGACTGCTATTTTTGATGACATGTTAGGTGATTCTATAGAAGTGTTTTTGGATGATTTCTCCGTGTTTGGTGATTCTTTTATAACTTGCTTGCGGAATTTGGAATGCATGCTTGAAAGATGTGTGAAATCAAATTTAGTTCTTAATTGAGAAAAATGTCATTTTATGGTAAAAGAATGAATTGTGTTTGGTCATAAAATTTCCCAATTAGGTATGGAAGTAGATAAGGCTAAAATTGAAATTTCTAAGCTACCTCCACCTAATTATGTTAGAGTTGTTAGAAGTTTCTTGGGTCACGCTAGTTTTTATAGGAGATTCATAAAATATTTTTCTCTAATTGCTAGACCTATGAATAATCTTTTAGGGAAAGATGTTCCTTTTGTGTTTGATGATAAATGCATGCAAGCTTTTAATAAATCGAAGGAACTTTTAACTACTGCACCTATTATAACATCACCCGATTGGAACTTGCCTTTTGAACTAATGTGTGATGCTAGTGATTATGCAGTAGGGCATATTGGATCTTGGATCTTGGGCATATTGAATATATTCTCCATCTTCACCCTCATCTTCATCATCCGTCGCATTATTTCGACGTCCTTCTTTCCCCGATCCTGGAAGAGGTAGCCATAGAGCAATCCGATAATTTATCATCTTCTCCAAATTTTTGTAGTAAATCTTTTTTTACCTCTTCCAAATATGATTGGAGTAGCTCAACTTTGGTTAATAGACCTTTCTTACTTTTAAGTCTTTGAGTAATATGCTCAAATGGACTCATTGTCATTGATGAAGATTTGTTCATGAATTCTTTGATATTCTTTAATTTTGTCCTTGATTTCATCCAGGACTTCTTGGCCAACGTATTTCTTTTTTTTGTTTCAGAATCTATCTTGAGCATGTTATCCCAGAATTTTACTAAGTTAATTCTTAGTAAACAAGGTAGACCATTGTGGTCCTGTCCTACCCTTGGTATCCATTTCCAAATCCAAGGAATAGAGAATTCAATCCAGAAGTCCATATTAAAATCAGTTGCGGTCCAAACATCTTGGGCCTCGTAATTTTTAAACATTAGGTGAAATATCCACCCATCCGATATATAAATCCTTGAATACTTCAGGAAGTATTTTGTTGACTGGGCCATATGAAACCCACCATCTAACAAACCATGAAGGGATAGGAGATTTATAAACCTCCTTACAAATTTTTATAAACCAAGAATTTTTTTCTTGGCATTTTCATATAAGAAAACTTTATCAAATGTTGTAACATAATCCCAAAAATTACATTTGAGGGACATCTTTGTTTCAGGTATATAAACCTCTTTTTCCTGGAAAGGAGTAATTCCCCATTCCTCAAATGATATAATATTCTTGATAATTATTTTGCAAAAGTTATAAACTTTAATATTTGTTCTCGTAAAATGAGATACTTCGCAACTATTAGTTGCTTTGAGAATGTTCTCATTGTATAACCTGTGTTTATAAACTGAGCAAGATATGTAACCATTAGTAAGATACTTGGTTACTAATTTCCAGGGATCATCCTTCATTCCAAAGAAAGTATGACTTCCTCATGAAGTAATTCTTCAAATGAAGCATTATTATCTTCTTCTTCAAAGACCCTTAGCATATGATTTTGGGGCTGATGAACTTGAAGAACCAATATCGATTCTTTTTGTTTCCTTATATAAAGGATCTTCATTAACTGGGATATTAACCAATTTTTTCTTACCATGAGTGAGAATAGTATCTCCTCTACCACATCGGCCTCTATAAAGGCCTCTTTCACCTCCTCGGAAGCTCATTGATAAATTACTGTAAATATTCTCTAGAAAGGATGTCGGGGAGATTATTATCAGTCCCTTTTTTTATATATAATATCAAAATCAAATGGAGCTAAAAGAGCTTGCCATCTTGCAAACATTTGTTTCGAAACATCATATTTGAAATCTTTATTAAACATAAATTTTGCAGATTTGCAATCAGTTCTTATAATAAACTTCGATTATATAAATCGGTCTGGAATTTTAGAATACATTTTACTATGGAAAGAATTTCTTTCGCAACAGTAGAATAGTTTATCCGAGTATTACTCCATTTACCCGAACAAAATCGTATTAGTTGTTCTTGTTTAGTATCGGGATAAATTTGTAGTAGAATTCCTCCATACCCCATATTAGAGGCATCGGTATCAACTAGCTTCATCCAATTTGGATTAGCCAAAGTAAGGCAAGGTAATTCCTTAACCTTTTGTTTAATTTTTTGACCATCCGAGTATGATCCGATATCCATGATTTAAGATTTTTCTTCAGCCTATCATATAAGATAGTTGTATCTGTAGCTAGGTCTTTGTAGTAAAGAGAAATATAATTCAAACTTCCAAGAAATCTCTGTAATTGAGTTTTATTAAAAATGTCATTAGGAAATTTTGAAGCAAAATCAATACCTCTTTGAATAGGAATAATATTTCCCCTTTCAAAACCTAAATCTAGAAAGCAAATTAAAAGCAAGTAAAGTAAAATCATGGATGAGATAATATTGAATATGTGAAGAACTCACTAAACACATTAGAGAGAGTGGAGGATACACTTCACAACAAAATCAAGTATCATGATTCAACTATTACAATTTCACCAAATCCGAGTCTAAGGATGAACTTCCTCAATACGTGTCATTGAAAGAAATTCATACGTGAAGAACAACTCGAATATATTAGTAAGATCAAATCCCTACTAATCATCCAAGGTCCGGTACATCAATAGGAAGACAACCTAACTAATCTAGCACTAATCGTATATCCAAGGTCCGTCTTAACAATTAGTGTTAACCCGAACCACAAAATCGAATTAGGGCTCAACTCAAGATAAACAATCAAATCAAAGCCATAATTGAAATTGCAATTCAAGTTAATAATATCATAACAATCAACTCATAATAGATCAATCTCATAGTGAAAGTATAACATGAAACCAACCACTTCTACCCTAAAGAAATGTAGGAGAAGAGAGTTCCTATTGGGTTGGTAAACTAGATTACAAGAATTATCAACAAAAATACTTGAAGAAGGTAAGAAAATAATTCCAAAACCAGTTGTCAATTGAATCCGGAAAGATCTCTACACCTCAACTTTCTTCTTGAATCCTCTTCTTGCTCCTTGAAGCTTGAATGGTTGAAGTAGCTCAAAATCCTCTTGATCAAGTCACAAAACTCTACCTCATAGACCAAGGAGAGATTTCATAACCTAACTAGAAACATTTATTCACTAAAACAATCTAGGGAATTATCTAATCAAAGTTATTCAATCAAAGTAATAGAAATTCCCCAAATTCTATACCAAAATATTTGAAATTGAAGTAGAACCCAATATGATATTCAATATCTAAGAACAATGTGAAATATAATCTGATCCCCAAGCCAATCTAATTAATGCTAAAAATTTTAGTATTTATAGATCTACTAAACCAGGGGTAAAATCGTCATTTTACATAAAAAATATTCTGGACAAAGCATCCTTACGGGCGTAGCCCTCTATGCTATACGAGCGTTTAGAGCAGTTACTCCTTACGAACGTTTGATCCAGAGTGCCACGGGCGTAAGGAAGACAGTTAATTCATACGGGCGTAATGCACACAGGGCAACGACCGTTTACTCTGCTACGGGCGTTATGTACAAAAGGGCAACAGGCGTTTACTCAGCTACGGGAAATCGTCCATGGGCGTAGCCCATTTCCAGAATGTTGCACTTTTGCCTCTGAATTTATCTTTTCTCACCAATTTGCCCCCGAAGTTACCCGAAACAGAATATTTGCAATTAAACTCAAAATCAATCAATTTATTTAAATTTAATACAATTATAATCACAAATCATGCACAATTTATATCTCAAATCATGATCATATTTGATGTTATCAAATACCCCACAACTTAAACTTTGCTTGTCCTCAAGCAAATCAAATGAAAGAAGTTTAAGAAGAAACAAACTAACACCAAATAGCTCAAAAAGCAAATTCAATTTATTTAAGATGTGCATGAATTTCCTCAAAAATTTCAACATAGACTAGTTTACTTTTCAAAGATCTCATCAACAAAGTGCTAAAGGAATAATTCACTTCTATACCTCATCAAATTTTTTTATGTCTAAATCAAGAGAACTCAATTTGAACAAAACATTTTCAACTTGAATACGAAAAACGATCATAAAATCATCTTGAGTGAAGTGTGTGCTCTATCTCAATTGATGATCCAATTGGCAAACTTTCTTTCAAAATAACTATCTAAATAGTGGTTTGGTCTATCAAAAACTTCAACAACGAGAGATAATCACAATCAAATCTCAAGAAACAAGCCACTTATTCAAAAGTAGAATTTTATTCACTTGTTTTTTTTTTTTTTTTTTTTTTTTTTTTTTAGGTTTTTATTGTTTGCTTAACAATATCAACTTTAACTACCCTTGTAGCGAGTTCCATTCTGATGAATCCCGGATCCCGAGGACCTTAGGGCACCAGGCATTCAATTCCCATAAG
This sequence comes from Cynanchum wilfordii, assembly GCA_025388415.1. Lineage (NCBI taxonomy): Eukaryota > Viridiplantae > Streptophyta > Magnoliopsida > Gentianales > Apocynaceae > Cynanchum > Cynanchum wilfordii. Next base: position 11,984 of record JAHSUH010005339.1, on the reverse strand, counting down.
AAGTGGTGCTCAAGTAGCAAAGGATACATGCAAAACAACCTTTTATTTAACAATTTATTCAACAAAAATTAAGAGTGTGGCAAGTCTCTCAAAGAATTTTTCAAGTGAAAATTCAAGTCATTTTCATTCCCAAAAGACTTAATACTATTTAAATAAGTTGTCCAAAAGTAGTCCACTAATTAGAACAAACAACCAAAAATAGCTATGTCAAAAGAAATTTTCAGGATTTTTCCTATAATCATGCTCGTACCAAGTATCAACGAGATGAAACAAATCAAATCTCGAGACTTTTAACAATCAACACATAGTTTATATCATCGGCTAAGCAAATCAAATTCCCATAAAAAGTTCACAAAACAATCTTTTCAAGTAAACTAATTATTTTGAAAATTTTGAAAATTTTTGGCATTTTGAGATAAAACGAGATAACATCGGTGTATGCACCTACCCCACAACTTGAATATTACACTGTCCTCGGTGTAAAAGCTAATACCCCACAACTTATTTTAGAAAAATAAATAAGTGCGAGAAAACTATAAAACATGAATAAGTGCGAAAAACAAGAAAAATTTATTTAAAACGGGAAAGTATACTATGAACACAAAAGATAATCACAAAAATCCAAATAAATCAAATAGTTCATGCCGAGCAAAAACAATTAAAATCATCTAAAAAGTGAATAAATAAAACAAATAAACCCTATCCGAAAAATCCGAGAATAATATAACAAACAAGATAATAAAACCTATACTGGAACATCCAGCCACTAATAAAGCGATATAGATAAATATTGAACTCCAAAAACCAAGTATGACTCGATAAAAGCGGTAAAAGGAAAGGGAAGAAAGACAAATCTTGTTTCCGAGCAAGCATGTTTGGAACTTATTTTGTTCCTTTCTTAGGAGCTTCTTCCTTCTTCAAAGACTTTTATAGGGCTCGCTTTGTCCTCCCTAACAACCTCATCTTTTGATTTATTCGATGGAATTTTGTTCGGTATCTTCACCCTCATCTTCATCATCTGTCGCATTATTTCGACGTCCTTCTTTCCCCGATCTGGAAGAGGTAGCCATAGAGCAGTCTGATAATTTATCATCTTCTCCAAATTTTTGTAGTAAATCTTTTTTTACCTCTTCCAAATATGATTGGAGTAGCTCAACTTTGGTTAATAGACCTTTCTTACTTTTAAGTCTTTGAGTAATATGCTCAAATGGACTCATTGTCATTGATGAAGATTTGTTCATGAATTCTTTGATATTCTTTAATTTTGTCCTTGATTTCATCCAGGACTTCTTGGCCAACGTATTTTTTTTTTTTGTTTCAGAATCTATCTTGAGCATGTTATCCCAGAATTTTACTAAGTTAATTCTTAGTAAACAAGGTAGACCATTGTGGTCCTGTCCTACCCTTGGTATCCATTTCCAAATCCAAGGAATAGAGAATTCAATCCAGAAGTCCATATTAAAATCGGTTGCGGTCCAAACATCTTGGGCCTGTAACTTTTAAACATTAGGTGAAATATCCACCCATCCGATATATAAATCCTTGAATACTTCAGGAAGTATTTTGTTGACTGGGCCATATGAAACCCACCATCTAACAAACCATGAAGGGATAGGAGATTTATAAACCTCCTTACAAATTTTTATAAACCAAGAATTTTTTTCTTGGCATTTTCATATAAGAAAACTTTATCAAATGTTGTAACATAATCCCAAAAATTACATTTGAGGGACATCTTTGTTTCAGGTATATAAACCTCTTTTTCCTGGAAAGGAGTAATTCCCCATTCCTCAAATGATATAATATTCTTGATAATTATTTTGCAAAAGTTATAAACTTTAATATTTGTTCCTGTAAAATGAGATACTTCGCAACTATTAGTTGCTTTGAGAATGTTCTCATTGTATAACCTGTGTTTATAAACTGGAGCAGTATATGAACCATTAGTAAGATACTTGGTTACTAATTTCCAGGGATCATCCTTCATTCCAAAGAAAGTATGACTTCCTCATGAAGTAATTCTTCAAATGAAGCATTATTATCTTCTTCTTCAGCAACCTTAGCATATGATTTTGGGGCTGATGAACTTGAAGAACCAATATCAGATTCTTTTTGTTTCCTTATATAAAGGATCTTCATTAACTGGGATATTAACCAATTTTTTCTTACCATGAGTGAGAATAGTATCTCCTCTACCACATCGGCCTCTATAAAGGCCTCTTTCACCTCCTCGGAAGCTCATTGATAAATTACTGTAAATATTCTCTAGAAAGGATGTCGGGGAGATTATTATCAGTCCCTTTTTTTATATATAATATCAAAATCAAATGGAGCTAAAAGAGCTTGCCATCTTGCAAACATTTGTTTCGAAACATCATATTTGAAATCTTTATTAAACATAAATTTTGCAGATTTGCAATCGGTTCTTATAATAAACTTCGATTATATAAATCGGTCTGGAATTTTAGAATACATTTTACTATGGAAAGAATTTCTTTCGCAACAGTAGAATAGTTTATCCGAGTATTACTCCATTTACCCGAACAAAATCGTATTAGTTGTTCTTGTTTAGTATCGGGATAAATTTGTAGTAGAATTCCTCCATACCCCATATTAGAGGCATCAGTATCAACTAGCTTCATCCAATTTGGATTAGCCAAAGTAAGGCAAGGTAATTCCTTAACCTTTTGTTTAATTTTTTGGACCATCCGAGTATGATCCGATATCCATGATTTAAGATTTTTCTTCAGCCTATCATATAAGATAGTTGTATCCGTAGCTAGGTCTTTGTAGTAAAGAGAAATATAATTCAAACTTCCAAGAAATCTCTGTAATTGAGTTTTATTAAAAATGTCATTAGGAAATTTTGAAGCAAAATCAATACCTCTTTGAATAGGAATAATATTTCCCCTTTCAAAACCTAAATCTAGAAAGCAAATTAAAAGCAAGTAAAGTAAAATCATGGATGAGATAATATTGAATATGTGAAGAACTCACTAAACACATTAGAGAGAGTGGAGGATACACTTCACAACAAAATCAAGTATCATGATTCAACTATTACAATTTCACCAAATCCGAGTCTAAGGATGAACTTCCTCAATACGTGTCATTGAAAGAAATTCATACGTGAAGAACAACTCGAATATATTAGTAAGATCAAATCCCTACTAATCATCCAAGGTCCGGTACATCAATAGGAAGACAACCTAACTAATCTAGCACTAATCGTATATCCAAGGTCCGTCTTAACAATTAGTGTTAACCCGAACCACAAAATCGAATTAGGGCTCAACTCAAGATAAACAATCAAATCAAAGCCATAATTGAAATTGCAATTCAAGTTAATAATATCATAACAATCAACTCATAATAGATCAATCTCATAGTGAAAGTATAACATGAAACCAACCACTTCTACCCTAAAGAAATGTAGGAGAAGAGAGTTCCTATTGGGTTGGTAAACTAGATTACAAGAATTATCAACAAAAATACTTGAAGAAGGTAAGAAAATAATTCCAAAACCAGTTGTCAATTGAATCCGGAAAGATCTCTACACCTCAACTTTCTTCTTGAATCCTCTTCTTGCTCCTTGAAGCTTGAATGGTTGAAGTAGCTCAAAATCCTCTTGATCAAGTCACAAAACTCTACCTCATAGACCAAGGAGAGATTTCATAACCTAACTAGAAACATTTATTCACTAAAACAATCTAGGGAATTATCTAATCAAAGTTATTCAATCAAAGAAATAGAAATTCCCCAAATTCTATACCAAAATATTTGAAATTGAAGTAGAACCCAATATGATATTCAATATCTAAGAACAATGTGAAATATAATCCGATCCCCAAGCCAATCTAATTAATGCTAAAAATTTTAGTATTTATAGATCTACTAAACCAGGGGTAAAATCGTCATTTTACATAAAAAATATTCTGGACAAAGCATCCTTACGGGCGTAGCCCTCTATGCTATACGAGCGTTTAGAGCAGTTACTCCTTACGAACGTTTGATCCAGAGTGCCACGGGCGTAAGGAAGACAGTTAATTCATACGGGCGTAATGCACACAGGTCAACGGCCGTTTACTCTGCTACGGGCGTTATGTACAAAAGGGCAACAGGCGTTTACTCGGCTACGGGCGTAAGAAATCGTCCATGGGCGTAGCCCATTTCCAGAATGTTGCACTTTTGCCTCTGAATTTATCTTTTCTCACCAATTTGCCCCTGAAGTTACCCGAAACAGAATATTTGCAATTTAACTCAAAATCAATCAATTTATTTAAATTTAATACAATTATAATCACAAATCATGCACAATTTATATCTCAAATCATGATCATATTTGATGTTATCAAATACCCCACAACTTAAACTTTGCTTGTCCTCAAGCAAATCAAATGAAAGAAGTTTAAGAAGAAACAAACTAACACCAAATAGCTCAAAAAGCAAATTCAATTTATTTAAGATGTGCATGAATTTCCTCAAAAATTTCAACATAGACTAGTTTACTTTTCAAAGATCTCATCAACAAAGTGCTAAAGGAATAATTCACTTCTATACCTCATCAAATTTTTTATGTCTAAATCAAGAGAACTCAATTTGAACAAAACATTTTCAACTTGAATACGAAAAACGATCATAAAATCATCTTGAGTGAAGTGTGTGCTCTATCTCAATTGATGATCCAATTGGCAAACTTTCTTTCAAAATAACTATCTAAATAGTGGTTTGGTCTATCAAAAACTTCAACAACGAGAGATAATCACAATCAAATCTCAAGAAACAAGCCACTTATTCAAAAGTAGAATTTTATTCACTTGTTTTTTTTTTTTTTTTTTTTTTTTTTTTTGTTGTTTTTTCTTTGCTTAACAATATCAACTTTAACTACCCTTGTAGCGAGTTCCACTCTGATGAATCCCAGATCCCGGAGGACCTTAGGGCACCAGGCATTCAATTCCCATAAGAAGTGGTGCTCAAGTAGCAAAGGATACATGCAAAACAACCTTTTATTTAACAATTTATTCAACAAAAATTAAGAGTGTGGCAAGTCTCTCAAAGAATTTTTCAAGTGAAAATTCAAGTCATTTTCATTCCCAAAAGACTTAATACTATTTAAATAAGTTGTCCAAAAGTAGTCCACTAATTAGAACAAACAACCAAAAATAGCTATGTCAAAAGAAATTTTCAGGATTTTTCCTATAATCATGCTCGTACCAAGTATCAACGAGATGAAACAAATCAAATCTCGAGACTTTTAACAATCAACACATAGTTTATATCATCGGCTAAGCAAATCAAATTCCCATAAAAAGTTCACAAAACAATCTTTTCAAGTAAACTAATTATTTTGAAAATTTTGAAAATTTTTGGCATTTTGAGATAAAACGAGATAACATCGGTGTATGCACCTACCCCACAACTTGAATATTACACTGGTCCTCGTGTAAAAGCTAATACCCCACAACTTATTTTAGAAAAATAAATAAGTGCGAGAAAACTATAAAACATGAATAAGTGCGAAAAACAAGAAAAATTTATTTAAAACGGGAAAGTATACTATGAACACAAAAGATAATCACAAAAATCCAAATAAATCAAATAGTTCATGCCGAGCAAAAACAATTAAAATCATCTAAAAAGTGAATAAATAAAACAAATAAACCCTATCCGAAAAATCCGAGAATAATATAACAAACAAGATAATAAAACCTATACTTGGAACATCCAGCCACTAATAAAGCGATATAGATAAATATTGAACTCCAAAAACCAAGTATGACTCGATAAAAGCGGTAAAAGGAAAGGGAAGAAAGACAAATCTTGTTTCCGAGCAAGCATGTTTGGAACTTATTTTGTTCCTTTCTTAGGAGCTTCTTCCTTCTTCAAAGACTTTTATAGGGCTCGCTTTGTCCTCCCTAACAACCTCATCTTTTGATTTATTCGATGGAATTTTGTTCGGTGTTGTTATGGAGTAATCATTTTTGCTTGTTCCGAAAATTGCCTGGACAATTGTCCCACTTGCATTTCTAAGTTTTGTAGCGAAGCCTATTGATTCCTGTTTTACCTTCAACAAACAATCAAGAAGGATAGAATACAACAGAACAAAGAATGAAAGAAATTACAAGATTAAAAAAAAGTCCTACTACAAACGATCTAGAGGAAAACACAAAAACAAGAAAAATTAAAGAAGGAAATCTCAATACCTACAAAACAAGAAAAGAGAGATTAGTAAGGATAAAATGATGTAAAATATAAGATTATTAAATAATGCTAATCTAATCAAAAATAAGAAAAAGAAATGAATTAAATTAATTGAATGAAAGAAAGAAGAAAAAGAATGATAAATAAGTATGGAATGAAATGTATAAGAAAGAAAGAAGTTTGAAGGAAATAAAAATGGAGGAAGAAATGAAAAGATTTAATGAGCATGTGATAACGCTAAATTTGGTAATGTTTTGGAAGGGTATTTGTGCATAATTGTTGAGGTTTATTAGAGTAAATTGAGATAAATATGTTAATTGTGCACTTAATTGTGATAATTCTGTTTTCAGGAAGTTTGTGGAGTAAATTGATTAAAAGAGCAAAGTTCAGGGACTAAATATGCAATTTCTGGAAAGATGCACAAAACCAGCCCAGGAACACGTGCTCGGTCCAAGAACACGCCCGACAAGCCATTGAACACGCCCTGTAAAGCTAGTGAACACGCGCTCGGTTCAAGAACACGGCCATACGGAAGGAAGAACACGGCCGGAGTCAACACGCGCTCGGTGATGAAACCGTCACTGAGCCCGTGTTACGTATACACCGAGCCCGTGTTTGGCGCCTGCTCCGAGAATTTTAGTGATTTTTGTGTAAAATTACTATTTTACCCCTGTTTTGGTTATCTATAAATATTGGGATTTTTATCATTAATTAAGGTTGGATAGAGGTTTGATTAGGCTTAATTGCTAAGTAATTTTAGAGGTTTGGTAGAACTTAGAGAGAGATCTATACTTTGATTTTCCAATTTTCTTAGAGATTACTCTCTACTTGTTGTAGTATTGAGTATCTTGGGATTAATTTGGTAGGTTTGCCTCGATCCGTAAGGAGATCTATTGAATATATTCTAGGGTATTTGGGCTACACAAATTGAAGATCCAAATTGAAGAAGCAAAGAAGAATCAAGAGAAGGAGTTGAAGAGGAAGAAGGTTTAATGTCTATGTTTTACTTTCCCCTTTTCTTCTATTATCCCTTGTTATTCTTTGTAATTAGTTAACCAACCTTAGGAATTCTCATCTCTACATTTCTTATAGGTAGATTTGGTTGGTCTTATTTTACAAATTACTTGAGATATTGTGATGTTCTTGGATTGAATGATTGTGGTTTTATTGATTCAAATTGTAATTTCATTGATGACTTTAGATCTGAATTTTATCTTTAGTACAAGCTTTGATTTGAGATTGTGGTTTCGGATTAACACTAATTGTTAGGCCGGACCTTGGATATACGATTAGTGCCAAGTTAATGTGATTTGTTTACTATCGATGGACCGGACCTTGGATGATTGATAGGAGATATAGTTGTGTTAACATTCAAGTGTTCTTAATCTAGGAATTTCTTGCCACGATCCGTATGGAAGAGATTCTACTTTAGACTTGAATTTGGTGGAGCTATGATACTAGATCCAAGATTATCCTATACTTGGTATTTTGTATCCTCTTATCTCACCTATATTTTACAAAGAATTCCTCCCAACCTTTTTACTTGCTTTATTCCTTTCATTGTTCATTTACCTTGCTTTCTAGGATTTAGAATTCAATCTTATCATTCTTGGTATTGGTTGATTTACTTGATGAATGATCCTTATTCACAAATCATATTCATAATTAGTTTGATTATATTTTCCACACTAGAATTTAATAGAAGTCTTAGGGAAAAACGATTTTTATAAATTTAAAATCTGAATATCACCTTATTTACTAAACTATTTCGATAGGTGCTCTGCCTTATTGAGTTATTTAATTAAGTGACAAACTTATTTTAATATTAAAGATTATTATTATTTTTTTAGTATTATTTATTCGATTATTTATATTATTTATATTAATATTTTATAACTCAAATAACACATCGGATTTTTGGCGCCGTTGCCGGGGAATCCTATTAATTTTCGTGATGTTTTTCCTCTAAGTTCGTTTGTAATTTTTGGGAAAAATTTTCATCAACGGTGTGAAATTTATAACGAATTAATTTTGATATGATTTGTTTTAAGATATCATTCTCAAGTAACTTTTACTTTTCATGTCTAATTCTTAGAATATCTTTTATCTCTTTGATAGATCTTGGATATTTGATAGATCGATTTTAATTCAATTAGTTTAGATGTTTCTTTTTCATTTGTTTCTTATTCTTAGTTGAGTAGTTTTTTTTTTTTTTTTTTTTTCTTATGTTACTTGTATTTTGTTTCTCTTGTTTTCATTTTGATTTGTTTTCTTAGAATTTCTTTTGCTTAGATTATAGACTTTTGGATTTAGATCTTAGGTTAGATGATTTAGTAACATGATTTTTAGGTTTAGTTAGTGTTTTGGTTAGTTTAGATCCCTTAGGTAAACTTTTACTTAGAGATTTTGGTTAGATATAGTTTAGATATTTTGGATTTAGGTTAACTTTAGTTGATTTAGATTAGATAGCTTAGTTAGTTTAGTGCTTTAGATTAGGTTAGCTTTTGATTCTTTAGATCCTTATCCTTTAGAATAACTTAGATCTTTGGTTTAATATCTTAGTTTGATCTTTAGTTTAAGAATTTTAGATCTAATTGTTTTTCCTACTTTCTAACTTGACTTAGTTTGTTCTAATCCTTCTAACTTTCTCTAACTAGATTTTTAGGTATGGTTAGTGTTAGATTTAACTAGTTTTCTAACTTGACTCTTTCCTTGATTGATTTCTATTTCATGATCTTAGTTGTATTTCCATATTTTCATTCCATGATTCTTGGTAGTTGTTATAGATATTATCTTGATTTTTAGGTATTATGCTAGAGTAGTTTAGTTTACTTCTCTTCTTAATCTTAGTTTCATTACTTGTCATTTACTTGTTTTGCATCTTCTTTAGTTGTCTTACATTTCTTAGTTAGTTTTGCATGATCTTATTCATTTTATCTTCTTTCCTTTATTTTCTTTAAGAGCTTTCTAGTTTAGTTAGTATTCTAATAATATCTTCAATTCATGAAGACTATTATCTAGATACTTTCTTTTGTTAGGAATTGATGTTTTATGTTTTTCTTATTTTCTATCTTTTATATGTTAGCCTTACTTTGCATTTGATATAAGTTTTGGTATAGCTTTTCTTTTAAGTTCTTCTTTTGAAATTTTTGTTAGATTTTGCATGTAGTAGGTTTTTAAATAAAAGGTCACCATTATTATTATTTTGATTTACAATTTTTAGGAATTTATCTAGTAATCATTGAATTGTTTAGGTAATAAACATGTATAGCTTTCTTTTGAATAGTAGGCATTCTTAGAAACTAATTCTAAGAAATGCTAGTTTAGTGACCAACATTTCTAGTTTAGTTATTTAATTTACTTCATTAGCTTCGTTACATTTCATTTTCAGATTTCAAGTATTTTGTATTGATTGTTTTTGTATATGAATTAGTTAGTTTGCATGCTTTGTTTTTCTTGCAATTAATTCAAAATATTCGGATGAATATGTATATGATGTTTTGTCTATTATACTTGATTTTCCATTAGCTAGATTTAGGTATTTTAGTTATTATTAGTTTGCATGATCTTCATGATATCTAGATAGATTACATGTTAGCTATATGGCTAGAATAAATTGTATGACTTTTTGTAACTTTTTGCATGTTTTGCATGGCATATCGGTTAATATTTTCTAATAGAATAGTACTGCATGATTTGATTTTTACAGTAGGTAATTTTTGCATGTTTCTGCATGGCATATATATATGTATGTACTATAATTGCACCTTGTAGTTTTCAGTAGTTCATATATAATTATATATATGTACAGCTTTGGTGAAATTCTTCCAGATTTAGTCCTTGTTTGCTTGCTGAATTTTCTTTTGTTTTCAAAAATTTCGTCCAGTACTTCTTCTTGCATACACCTTATTAGATTAAGTTGATGTATATATAATGTATTTCAATTTCCAGTAGGTAGAATTTTGTTTTTTGTGTTCTTTGATTCTGCTTGGTTAATTTAGATTAGCAAATGCATGATTTTCCTTGTTTTTATTTTCATTTTCCAGTAGGTTAGTGTATGGTATCTTTTGTGAATTCAGTTTTTGCATGATATTGTAAATAATGGTTTATAGATTTGTTAGTTGTTGTAATTGCATTTCTTTTTGTTCTTCATGAAGAGCATATAGTTTGTATGTATATGTTTCACTTCTATCATATAGACATTTTGCATTGTCAAATTAGAAATTCAAAAGCATGAACATTTTTGTTCTATTTTCCAGTAGCTATATGTTTTTTGTATACTTTTGTGCACTGCATTTTCAATAAAAGTTTTGGTCAGTCCAGTAGCATGTTGTTTGTACTGCTGCTGAAATTTTTAATCCAGAAATTTATTGTATGTTTGGTTTTGTTCTGTTTTTGCTGAAAATTTTGGGTAGTACAGTGGCAGATTTTTACATCACTACTGCCTTATATTTAATCCAGTAGTTGTTACATATTTTGTTCTGTTTTTGTACAAAATTTCAGTGAGTTTTCTTCAATGCTTTTAATGAAAGTGCCCAGAATTTTGTGAGTTGCAGTCTGTTTTGGTCATTCTAAAAATTCCAGCATGCATTCTCCTCTGTTTTGAAGAGAAATCCAGTAGCTATGAAGGTTAATTCCTCTGTTTTATTCAAAATTCCAGTAGCTAATTATTGTGTATCTCTGTATTTCCTCTGTTTTGTACAAATTCCAGAACTGGAATTTTTATTTTCCCTGCTTTTTCCCTGTTTTTTTTTCTACCCGAGAGCATGTTAAATTTTCTTTTCATTTTCACTTCTTCAAATTAATTTCCAGAATTCATTTCTTATCCATTTCTTTTCCTTTTCTATTTAATCTTGCATGCTTATTAAATCTTTTCATTTCCTTCTCCATTTTTATTTCTTTCAATCTTCTTTCTATTTTATACATTTCATTCCATCATTCTTTTATTCTTTCATTCTTTTTCTTCTTTCTTTCATTCAATTAATTTAATTCATTTTCTCTTCCTTATTTTTGAATAGATTAGCATTATTTAATAATCTTATATTTTATTTTCTTTTATCCTTACTAATCTCTCTTTTCTTGTTTTGTAGGTATTTTGATTTCTTTCTCTTATTTTTCTTGTTCTTTAAATTTCTTTCCTAGATCGTTTGTAGTAGGACATTTTTAATCTTGTAATTTCTTTCTTTCTTTGTTTTGTTGTATTATATCCTTCTTGATTGTTTGTTGAAGGTAATACAGGAATCAATAGGCTTCGCTACAAAACTTGGAAATGAAAGTGGGACATTTGTCCGGACAATTTTCAGAACGAGCAAAAATGATTACTCCCTAACAGCACCAAACAAAATTCCATCGAATGCATCGAAAGATGAGGTTGTTAGGGAGGACAAAGCGAGCCTTATAAAAGTCTTTGAAGAAGGAAGAAGCTCCTAAGAAAGGAACAAAATAAGTTCCAAGCATGCTTGCTCGGAAACAAGATTTGTCTTTCTTCCCTTTCCTTTTTACCGCTTTTATCGAGTCATACTTGGTTTATGTACTATTTGATTTATTTGAATTTATATGATTATCTTTTGTGTTCATAGTTTACTTTCCCGTTTTGAATATAATTTTCTTGTTTTTATTTATTTTTTTTTTTTTTTTAGTTTTTCGCACTTATTCCCGTTTTGTATTTATAGTTTTCTCGCACTTATTTATTTTTCAAATAAGTTGTGGGGTATTAGCTTTTACACCGAGGACAGGGAATTTTTCAAGTTGTGGGGTAGGTGTGTGTGCTCGTTTTATCTCAA
>JAHSUH010005337.1:0-20813 GCA_025388415.1 Cynanchum wilfordii | reverse complement strand
ATTTTGAGTTATATATAAATAATAAAAATAATATAAATAATCTAATAAATAATACTAAAAAATAATAGTAATCTTCAAGATTAAAATAGGTTTGTCACTAATAAAATAACTCAATAAAGGCAGGCACCTATCAAAATAGTTTAGTAAATAAGGTGATATTCGATTTTAAATTTATAAAAATCGCTTTTTCCCTAAGACTTCTATTAAATTCTAGTGTGGAAAATATAATCAAACTAATTATGAATATGATTTGTGAAAAAGGATCATTCAACAAGTAAACCAACCAATATCAAGAATGATAAGATTGATTTCTAAATCCTAGAAAGCAAATTAAAAGCAAGTAAAGTAAAATCATGGATGAGAGAATATTGAATATTTGAAGAACTCACTAAACACATTAGAGAGAGTGGAGGATACACTTCACAACAAAATCAAGTATCATGATTCAACTATTACAATTTCACCGAATCCGAGTCTAAAGATGAACTTCTTCAATACGTGTCGTTGAAAGAAATTCATACGTGAAGAACAACTCGAATATATTAGTAAGATCAAATCCCTACTAATCATCCAAGGTCCGGTACATCAATAGGAAGACAATCCAACTAACCTAGCACTAATCGTATATCCAAGGTCCGGCTTAACAATTAGTGTTAACCCGAACCACAAGATCGAATTATAGCTCATCTCAAGATAAACAATCAAATCAAAGCCATAATTGAAATTGCAATTCAAGTTAATGAAATCATAACAATCAACTCACAATAGATCAATCCCATAGTGAAAGTATAACATGAAACCAACCACTTCTACTCTAAAGAAATGTAGGAGAATAGAGTTCCTATTAGGTTGGTAAACTAGATTACAAGAATTATCAACAAAAATACTTGAAGAAGGTAAGAAAATAATTCCAAAACCAGTTGTCAATTGAATCCGGAAAGATCTCTTCACCTCAACTTTCTTCTTGAATCCTCTTCTTGTTCCTTGAAGCTTGAATGGTTGAAGTAGCTCAAAATCCTCTTGATCAAGTCACAAAACTTCTACCTCATAGACCAAGGAGAGATTTCATAACCTAACTAGAAACATTTATTCACTAAAACAACCTAGGGAATTATCTAATCAAAAGTATTCAATCAAAGTAATAGAAAATTCCCCAAAGTCTATACCAAAATATATGAAATTGAAGAAAAACCCAATATGATATTCAATATCTAAAAACAATGTGAGAAACTAATCCACAAGCCAACCCTAATACAACCCTAATCCCACCTAATCCAACCTCAAATAATGGTAAAAATCCCAATATTTATAGATAACCAAAACAGGGTAAAATAGTAATTTTACACAAAAATCTCTAAAATCTCGGAACAGGGCGCCAAACACGGCGCTCAAGGTGTTATACGCACCACGCTCGGCGTGGCAGGTTTATCACCGAGCGCGTGTTCTTCCGGCCGTGTTGTTCCTTCTTCTTGGCCGTGTTCATTAACTAAGCACGTGTTCCTTAGCTTGGCAGGGCGTGTTCGGTCTTCATGAAGGGCGTGTTCTTGGGCTGAGCACGTGTTGATGGACTGGATTTGTATTTCTTTCCGGAAATTGCATATTTAGTCCCTAAACTTTGCTCTTTTGATCAATTAACTCCACAAACTTACCGAAAAGCGAATTATCACAATTAAGTGCACAATTAACATATTCATCTCAATTTACTCTAATAAACCTCAACAATTATGCACAAATACCCTTCCAAAACATTATCAAATTTAGCGTTATCAGTCCCACATCGAAATTTCGCTTCTTTTCAGCTCTACTTCACTCCTATAAATAGATGCACCCCCTCGGTTGTTGAAGCACACCGGAATCACTCGGAACATGAGCATTTCCGAGTTTCTAGCTAGATAAGGATCCAGTACAAGTCTAGAGGATTAAGCCCGGCAGTGGAAGCAAGTGAGAGCAACACGACAACTTTCTCTTTCCTTTTCTTTTCGTTCTTGTGTTTCTTTTCCTTTATATGTTATGATTCCGTGTCCTAGGATTCTCTTTATTTAGATTGATTGATTAATGATTTATACATTTCCGGAAAGGATACGTTTTAATATACATTGTGATTTGCTTATTGTTTTACGCTTTCGATTTGATTCTCGTATTGAGTTTATGCTATGAAACTTAGGTTGATGCATGATACTACAATAGTTAATTAAATTGACGGTTTGTTAAGGAGACCCAACCATAGGAGATTTAACAAATTGCCAGATTATGTCTAATAATTGCGGCAACCATACTGAAGTTAGGCAGCCTAATAATCTCGAGTTCATAATCAATGCAAACCTTAAGATTAACTTATTAAATCCACGATTTAATAATTAATGTACAAAGGTTTAGGATTACTTGCGCAACCATATTGAGGTAATCACTTTAGATAACTCGGGTATGGTAGTAAGATAATTTGAATTCATAATTGCCTCGGATCCGTTTTCAAACTGAACATTCGAACACTGTTCACATTAATTAATCATACATACTTCATTAGAGATCTTAGTCAATTATTTTATATTCTTGTTTTAAATATTCTTTAAACAAACATATCTGAATTGAATGGACACCTAGAACTAATTCCCCGAACCTTAAAGATTGTCATAATTGGTAGAAACTAACCAGCCGTTACCAACGTTCCCGAGGATACGATAATTATAAATTTAAAATCGTGGTACTCCTGTGTTACTATCCGGCATGCGATAGGTACTTTGCCTTAGTTGTGTTTGATTATGTGGCACTGTTTTGTGAGATTATCTGCTTTATATGATACTATATTTTACTCACTCAAAACACACACCAGATTTTTGGTGTCGTTGCCGGGGATGCTAAAATTCATAACATTTTTAAAATTCTTGAACAAAATTTTAGAAACTTTATGATTTGGTAACGGTAGTGTCTATCCTTTATGACTTGATTATTGGAATTAGACCTCACTTTCCTAAGTATACGGTTTCCTAAATTGTTAATTTTAAAAATTATTTAGAATTAAATAATTAAGGTCATCTAGTTTTAGAAAATTCATTCTAAAACCATACTAGGAAAAACTCTAGAGATTATCTAGGGTCGATAAAAAAAAAAAAAAAATTTAAACTCTAGAGATTATCTAGGGTCGATACAAAATTTATTTTTCGAACTCTTTTTCTTGCCTTCTTCTTATCTTATTGAAACATCATGCCTAATCTATCTTTTGTATTATCAAAAACTGAAAATTTTTGACTTCATCGTGCTAGGATCCACCTAAATTGAAACCGAAAGGGCTGGCCAACCCATTTCTACTATGGATTCTTAAGATGAAGGTAAGAAATTCCTTGATTAAAATTGCAATTTGAATGAGAAACGAAAGGAAGTTGTAAATCGAATGCAATCAAGAGGTACAAAGGAGCTTTTGTTTATAAAATTGTTGATATTCCAGGTACCAATCCTAGCTTTTGCTCTTATACATGTTCTATTGTTTTCTAGATAGTTATTCTAGTAATATTATATTCTTAACATGATAAGAGAGTTGATAGATGATTTCCTGTGTTTGGTATACATTCATGCATTGCTTGTGAAATATGGAATCTATGTTATAAAGATGCATGAAAACAACGCATATGCTAAACTGGAAAAGTTATTCCTTTTGTGTTTGATAAGACATTTTTGCATGAATTTTATTAAAGGAATTCTTTCACTACTGCACTCATTATAACATCCCCCGATTGAAATTTGCTATTTGACATGTGATGTTAGTAATTATGCAGTAGGAGTTGTTTGAGGACAAGGATATGCTATGAATTTCCAAATGATATACTATTCTAGATGTTGTATATGCATTTGATATATTTGATCTTGTCTAACACTATTATGTACACTAATCACCCTGCTCTCACTTGTTGAATTATAATGCATTTTGTGTACATTGGATAGAATCCTAAAAATTGAATGAATTTGATGAATATGATAGATTCAATGAGCTTTAAATGGAAAAATAGGATTTGGCATGATAAACAGTTTAAAGGAATTTCAACTTGAGGATAAAATGTTATTATATTCACATTTGAAAATGTTTTCAGGATGTTTTAAAGCTATTGGACAGACTCCTTCATTATCAAACAAGTCTCACCATGGTAGCTTGTGAAATAATGAACGAGGGTGAAACATCATTCAAAGTGAACAGACAAAAGTTGAAGTTTTACAGGGAATTGTTCGAAGATATCGAACATGCAATCCTTCCGAGGAGGAAAGGCAGTCCAACTTAATGACAGTAAAGAAGAGCTTATAGGGAGGTAACCCTATGTTTTTGTTTTCGTTGTTTTGTTTTTCTTGTTCTTGTTTTTCTTTGTTTCTCTTTTGTTTGTGTGCTTTATTTTTAAGGTGTCTTACGTGGTTTTTGGCGTAATTTATGTCTACTCTGTTTATTTAGAAACTGGATGCTCCATAATAGGATTTTCACGTTTATTTAGAGACTGGATGTTCTAGTTTAGGACTACTATGCTTACTTGAGTAGATTCCGGAAGTTCCAGACAGGTTCATATGTGCTAAATGATCATGGCATGCTCCAACATAGGGATTATTTTCTTTTATTTGCTAGATGTTGGATGTTCCAGATAGGATAATGCTATGTTAATTGATGTATTGTGATGTGTTATTTGAGTTATATATAAATAATAAAAATAATATAAATAATCGAATAAATAATACTAAAAATAATAAGAATCTTAAGATTAAAATAAGTTTGTCACTAATAAAATAACTCAATTAGGCAGAGCACCTATCGAAATAGTTTAGTAAATATGGTGGTATTCGGATTTTGAAATGCTTTATGCATACAATATCTATATCTATACATTGAACATTAGATACAGTAAAGAGATGAGATATACATCTAATGTATCTATATGTACTAAATGCTATGCAAAATCAAAAAGAACAAAGAATAAGACAAGTTGTAAAATATACATACATAAATATAAGCTATGCAAAAGCATGCAAATGCAGATTATAAAAACAAAACATGCAATACTAACCTATTAGAACATAATAACCTAATTCTAACTACTAGAATACAGAAATTAAGGAGAAATCCAAGTAATAATATTTACCTAAATCACCATGCAAACTATACCTAAGTAAAAGCTATACAAACTGTACTACTACAAAATAATATGCAGTTTGGTAAAACCATCAAAACAACTAAAACATAAGCTAAGTAAAAGAAAACAAAGAGCAACGTATTCATGTAAGCATAAAACAAAACATGCAACTTCATGCAAGTCTACTAAATAACATGCAAAGAAAAGCAAAACATGCTAACTAACTAAATCATATTAAAAAACAATTAATACAAAATACTTGAAATCTGAAAATGAAATGTAACAAAGCTAATGAAGTGAATTAAATAACTAAACTAGAAATGTTGGTCACTAAACTAGCATTTCTTAGAATTAGTTTCTAAGAATGCATACTACTCAACAAAAAGCTATACATATTTATTTCCTAAAGAATTAAAAGAATACTAGTTAAATTCCTAAAGATGCAAATCTAAAAATAACAATGGTGACCATTTGTTGAAAAATTTACTATATGCAAAATCTAACAAAAATTTCAAAAGAAGAAATTAAAAGCAACGCTATACCAAAACTTATATCAAATGCAAGGTAAGGCTAACAAATAAAAGATAGAGAATAAGAAAAACATATAACATCAATTCCTAACAAAAGTAAGTATCTAGATAATATTCTTCATGAATTGAAGATATTATTAGAATACTAACTAAACTAGAAAGCACTTAAAGAAAATAAAGGAAAGAAAATAGAATGACAAGAACATGCAAAACTAACTAAGAAATGTAAGACAACTAAAGAAGATGCAAAACAAGTAAATGACAAGTAATAAAACTAGGATTAAGAAGAGAAGTAAACTAAACTACTCTAGCATAATACCTAAAAATCAAGATAATATCTATAACAACTACCAAGAATCATGAAATGAAAACATGGAAATACATCTAAGAACATGAAATAGAAATCAATCAAAGAAAGAGTCAAGTTAGAAAACTAGTTAAATCTAATACTAACCATACCTAAGAATCTAATTAGATCAAGTTAGAAGAGATTAGAACAAACTAAGTCAAGTTAGAGATTAGGAAAAACAATTAGATCTAAAAATTCTAAACTAAAGATCAAACTAAGATGTTAAACCAAAGATCTAAGTTACTCTAAAGGATAAGGATCTAAAGAATAAAAAACTAACCTAATCTAAAGCACTAAACTAACTAAGCTATCTAATCTAAATCAACTAAAGCTAAACTAAATCCATAATATCTAAGCTATATCTAACCAAAATCTCCAAGTAGAAGTTTACCTAAGAGATCTAAAATAACCAAAATACTAACTAAACCTAAAAAATCATGATACTAAATCATTTAACCTAAGATCTAAATCCAAAAATCTATAATCTAAGCAAAATAAATTCTAAGAAAAACAAATCAATAAGAAAGCAAGAGAAACAAATTACAAGTGACAAAAGAAAACTACTAAAGTAAGAAAAATAGAAGAATCAAAGAAAATCAAAATTAAACTACTCAACTAAAAATAAGAAACAAATGAAATTGAAACATCTAAACTAAATGAAATAAAATCGATCAAGCAAATATCCAAGATCTATCAAAGAAATCAAAGATATTCTAAGAATTAGACATGAAAAGTAAAAGTTACTTGAGAATGATATCATAAAACAAATCATATCAAAATTAATTCGTTATAAATTTCACACCGTTGCTGAAAATTTTTCCCAAAAATTACAAACGAACTTAGAGGAAAAACATCACGAAAATTAATAGGATTCCCCGACAACGGCGCCAAAAATCCGATGTGTTATTTGAGTTATATATAAATAATAAAAATAATATAAATAATCGAATAAATAATACTAAAAATAATAAGAATCTTAAGATTAAAATAAGTTTGGCACTAATAAAATAACTCAATTAGGCAGAGCACCTATCGAAATAGTTTAGTAAATATGGTGGTATTCATTTTTAAATTTATAAAAATCGTTTTTCCCTAAGACTTCTATTAAATTCTAGTGTGGAAAATATAATCAAACTAATTATGAATATGATTTGTGAATAAGAATCATTCAACAAGTAAACCAACCAATATCAAGAATGATAAGATTGATTTCTAAATCCTAGAAAGCAAATTAAAAGCAAGTAAAGTAAAATCATGGATGAGGTAATATTGAATATGTGAAGAACTCACTAAACACATTAGAGAGAGTGGAGGATACACTTCACAACAAAATCAAGTATCATGATTCAACTATTATAATTTCACCGAATCCGAGTCTAAAGATGAACTTCCTCAATACGTGTCGTTGAAAGAAATTCATACGTGAAGAACAACTCGAATATATTAGTAAGATTAAATCCCTACTAATCATCCAAGGTCCGGTACATCAATAGGAAGACAATCCAACTAACCTAGCACTAATCGTATATCCAAGGTCCGGCTTAACAATTAGTGTTAACCCGAACCACAAGATCGAATCATAGCTCATCTCAAGATAAACAATCAAATCAAAGCCATAATTGAAATTGCAATTCAAGTTAATGAAATCATAACAATCAACTCACAATAGATCAATCCCATAGTGAAAGTATAACATGAAACCAACCACTTCTACCCTAAAGAAATGTAGGAGAAGAGAGTTCCTATTAGGTTGGTAAACTAGATTACAAGAATTATCAACAAAAATACTTGAAGAAGGTAAGAAAATAGTTCCAAAACCAGTTGTCAATTGAATCCCGGAAAGATCTCTTCACCTCAACTTTCTTCTTGAATCCTTTTCTTGTTCCTTGAAGCTTGAATGGTTGAACTAGCTCAAAAATCCTCTTGATCAAGTCACAAAACTCTACCTCATAGACCAAGGAGAGATTTCATAACCCAACTAGAACACTTATTCACTAAAACAACCTAGGGAATTATCTAATCAAAGTTATTCAATCAAAGTAATAGAAATTCCCCAAAGTCTCTACCAAAAATATATGAAATTGAAGGAAAACCTAATATAATATTCAATATCTAAGAACAATATGAAATGTAATCCGATCCTCAAGCCAATCTAATTAAGGCTAAGAATTCTAGTATTTATAGATCTACTAAACTAGGGGTAAAATCGTCATTTTACATAAAAAATATTCTGGACAGAGCATCCTTACGGGCGTAGCCCTCTCTGCTATACGGGCGTTTAGAGCGGTTACTCCTTACGGGCGTTTGATCCAGAGGGCCACGGGCGTAAGGTAGACAGTTAATTCTCACGGGCGTAAGGAACACAGGGCAACGGGCGTTTCATTCGATACGGGCGTTATGCACAAAGGGCAACGGGCGTTTACGCAGATACGGGCGTAATACATCTTCACGGGCGTAATGAATTTCCATTATTGCGCTTTTGCTTCGAATTTATCTTTTTTACCAATTTGCCCCAAAGGTTACCCGAAACAGAATATTTGCAATTAAACCCAAAATCAATCAAATTATCTCAATTTAATACAATTATTATCACAAATCATGCACTATTTATATCTCAAATCATGATCATATTTGATGTTATCATATTGCGTGGATAATGGTTAATCCAATAGAAATTACATTACATGTAAATTGTATTGGAATACACTAGCTTCGAAAATGGTTGAAACTTGATTGTGTTTGTGCACTCGCACTATCTTGTTCATGGGGAACTGTGCAAATTTTGCTACTCATGGCTATTCATTACTCTATCCCCTATTTATCTCTAAATTCACTCAACTCTCTTTCTATATCTTTGTATACATATAGTTGCTATCTCAATTTATTCATTTCAAGTAGATCGGAACATAGCTATTAAACGCTACAACTCATTTATGAGAGGATTAGTACATCATGGCAGAAGAATTGATTGGGAGACTCTTGCAATTCTTGAGTTGAATACACATATGAATTAATTGATGCATACTCTACAACTGCATCTTTAATGCGAGAAGAGCTACTTACGAGGTACTAGTATGTAAATCTTCCATACTTTTTGAGCATCATAACAAGTCTATTTCTTTAAGGCTTGGTGGATATGATCATGATTTAAGTATGAAGAAGAGTAGAATTGTCCTTAAAATCTATTTGGGACCATATCACTGTGTATCATCCTGTTTATTCTAGAAGGTCAAAAACTTCTGTTTCGATTCTGTATTTCACTGTTTGCATGTTATGCTTGCATGTTATTAATAGAAAGGAGAATATTGAAGTGATTCATGCCATTGACATAAATGAGTTATCACATGTTTTTAGACGTATTCCTGTGGACATGATTAGAATATTCGCTAGAACTGCTAAGGAATATGCTACTAACACTCATAAATGTGCTTTAAGACTTAACATCATTAGAGTTACAAGATTTCTTGGTATAGATATTGCAGCTACAACTCAAAGTATGGAAAGCTCATCTACTACACATGTGACCATCACTACCCTCCGAAACTTAAGGGAGACATACAAGTTGAGGGTGAGGTTCCATCACCGCATCACCACACCGCCACATCATTTTGATTCCAACAACTGCTACAACCACTTGGATACCTAGTTTTTCCACTTTCCTTTTTTTTTATTTTTCTTTTTTCGTTTTTGTTCTTTTTGCTTTGTTTTCTTGTTGGTGTTTTCTATTTTAGGATATTACTTAGTTTTGGGCATCTATTGTATTTGCTTTGTTTTATTGTGCTAATAGATGTTTCAGATTAAGTGTGGGGTACTCGTTTTTCACCTACCTTTAACACTGAGGACAGTGTTCATTTTAAGTGTGCGGTAGGGGGTGAATTTTATGGTTTTCTGGGCTAAATTTTTCGAATTTTCTCAAATTTTATGGTAATTTTAAACTTTTTGGGATATCCGATAAACATTTGAAGTATGATTTACTCCTCCTATGATAAAAAATATTTGTTTGATTGTAAAAGTCTTGAGGATTGAGTTTGATTTATTCATAGAAACTTGATGCTAGTCTAGTTGTAGGAAATCCCTGTTATCTTGAGCACATCTATTTTGACGAAATTGGTTGATGATGGATCACTTTTGGACTTTTAGTTAAATAGTGTTAGACCATCTGCATGTTGTGATAGCTGTTATGGTGACTTGATATGGGTTTGAGAAGCATGTCACTAGTTTATTTTTCCCTTATTTATTTTAATAAGGGTAGTTTGCAAGTGTTCTTTGCTACTTAGGAATCACTCCTGAAGGGAATTGAATACCTGGTGCCCTAAGGTCTTTGAGGTCTGGGAGCCACCGGAGTGAGACCTGCTACAAGGGTAGTTAAAGTTAACATGGTTAAGTAAACGCTTATACCCTCTGCATTGAAAAAAAAACATATATATATGTGTTTGAAAAAAAAGAGTATATATATATATATATAAAAAAAGAGAGTAATAAGTGTGGCATTGTGACTTGATCCCTAGATGGTTAATTATAATTAGCTGTTGTGACGTCTAAGTGATCAACATACTATCTTTCTACTAGTTTGAAGGGAAGTCTATTGTTTGGATGATGAGTCAGATTAGAACACACACTACACCCAGAGAAATTCTATGATTAGATGTGTGTTGATTTAATATGGATATTTTGAATTATTTCTTCTTGATTTTCACATGATACATTTGATGAGGCATTATGAGTAATTCACTCTTTGATAGTCTATTCCGATTTTCCGAACAGTTTAAATTGTTGAACACCTCATGTGCTTAATTGATGAACATGATTAGTTGAGTTATATGTGTTTTCTTGGACTATATTTAGTAGTTTGCTTGAGGACAAGCAAAGACTAAGTGTGGGGTATTTGATAACACGATTTTATATCGTGCTTTTATACATTAATTGTGTTCAATTCTAGTTAATTATGGAGTTAATTGGACTTAATTGAATGGAAATTACGAAAATTCTTTTTGTTTTCGATTTCGAAGTTTTAGGGACCAAAATTGAAGAAAGGAAGAAATTAGGGACTAAATTGCATTTTAAGAGTAACGCATGCAACATCGTGCCACATATGCGAAGCAACCTTGTGCCACACAAGTGTCGTGCCACAATACGCGGCACCGGGTGCCACAACGCGGGCAGCACCATGTCGCAACGCGCGCAGTATCGTGCCGCTATGGCCTAGTAAATGTCCCACATTGAAAAATTTCTGTTTTCCAGCCCAACTCACCCCTATAAATAGAGGCATCATGTGCAAGCTTTGACACACCAGAATCACTCGGAACCGGAGCATTTCCGAGTTTCTAGTTAATAGAAATTTTGTGATAAGCTCCAGTCGAGTTTTCGGTTTTCATTTTTCTTTCTTCTCGAGTGTAGGGTTGAGCCTCCACCATAAGGGATACCCTATAGTTTATTTGAGGGGAGAGATAGTTGAAGGTCTTTAGAGCGAGATAAGGACCCAGAGTACAAGTCTCGGCGAGGTCCGGAGGATTAAGCTAGCCCGTGGAAGCAGTGAGAGCAACACGACAACTTTCTCTTTCCTTTTCTTTTCGTTCTTGAGTTAATTTTCCTTTATATGTTATGATTCTGTGTCCTAGGATTATCTTTATTTAGATTGATTAATTAATGATTTATACATTTGCATAAAGGATAAGTTTTAATATACATTGTGACTTGCTTATTGTTTTACGCTTTCGATTTGATTCTCGTATTGAGTTTATGCTTTGAAACTTGTGTTGATGCATGATACTAAAATAGTTAATTGAATCAACGGTTTGTTAATGAGTCCCCACCATAGGAGATTTAACAGATTGCCAGATTAGAACTAATAACTTTTGGCCACCATACTGAGGTTAGAAATCGTAATAATCTCGGGTTTGGAATCAATGCAAATCTTAAGATTATGTTGTTGAATTGACGCCTTAATAACTAATCTAAAAAGGTTTAGGATTACTTGCAACCACCATATTTAGGTAATCATTCTAGATAACTCGGGTATGGTAGTAAGACAATTTGAATTCATAATTGCCTTAGATCCGCTTGCTAGCTACACATTCGAACATTGTTCAACTTAATTAATCATACGTACTTCATTAGAGATCTTAGTCAATTATTTTCTATTCTTGTTTTAAATATTCTTTACACAAACATATCGGAATTGAATGGACACCTAGGACCAATTCCCGAAACCTTAAAGATTGTCATAATTGGTAGAAACTAACCAGCCATTACCACCGTTCCCGAGGATACGATATTTTAAATTTAAAATCGTGGTACTCCCATGTTACTATTTGCATGCGATAGGTACTCTGCCTTAGTTGTGTTTGATTATGTGACACTGTTTTGTGAGATTATTTGCTTTATATGATACTATATTTTACTCACTCAAAACACACACCAGTTGTATTTTGGTTGAAAATATGTAAGTACTTTGTTTTGCATATTCTACCTTACTTTGTATATAATTGAATAGTTTGTATGGATTTGCAAGCTTCAATTCCTTTCTCGTTGTATGTGGTTTAGTAGGTTAGTATGAAAAAAAAAACTATAATGTTATGTCTCATAATTCCATAGTTTTCACGACCTCACCATATATATCATATCATATATATTGCATTCCAAGAAGTTAGCATAGTTTCATAGTTTGCATGATATGCTTTGCATGTCTTTGGCTTTATTAGTAGTAGTACATAGTTAGATGAACATACCTCATTTCATTATGTATGGATTTAGTAAGTAGGTTGCTTGGTATTTTGGTTATTAGTATGATCGATTTTATAGCTTTGAAAGAATAAATGAGTTCACTACTTTTACTATAGATTGTATGGAATAATTGTATGTTTTTGCACTTCTTTTACATGATAATTGTAGGATACATATATACATATTTTGCAAGCCAGTGTGTAAGTCTTTGCATGCATATTTTTGAAGTTTCATTAAAGATTTTTAACATGATTTCTTATTGATTTCAAGTTGCATGAATTTGATAAAATTGCATATAGCCTTAAAAGCTGATTGCATGTATATCTTATTATTTTTCCATTTCCAGTAGCTAGGTGTATTTGTACACTGCATTTTTGCTGACTATTCGGGCAGTGCAATAGCAATTTATATGCACCACTGTTGTTGTGTATTAAATCCAGTAGATACTTGCATGTTTTACTATGTTTTGTGTGAAATTCCAGTAAGAAACCCTTACTGCCTCTGTTGTAATTTTTCCAGTAAACTTTAGTATGCAAACTGCTCTGTTAAATTTATAAATTCCAGTAGGCTGCTCCTTCATTCCTCTGTTTTTCAGAAAAATTCCAGTAGCTTCACTATGTACAACTCTGTTTTTGTACAAATTCCAGTGGCTACATTTCATTTCCCCCTGCAGTCTCCTCTGTTTCTATTCCACCCGACAACATGCATTATTTTTGTTTCAATCTCTTTTCCTTAAAATTTTTCATCTAGTTTGCTCTAAATTCACTTCTCTTCTATTTCTTTTTCTTTTCTGCATGCTATTTAATTATTTCTCTTTCTTCCTTCCATTTTCACTTTTAAAAGTCTCTTTCATTCTTCATTCAATTTATTCTTTCCCAGCATTCTTAACTCTTTTTCTTCTTTCTTTCATTTAATTCATTCTCTTCACTTGTTTTGAATAGATTAGTATTATTCACTTATTTAATAATTTTATATTCTTTATTCATTATTTTGACTAATCTTTCTCTTTTCTTGTTTTGTAGATATTGTGATTTCCTTCTCTAATTTTTCTTGTTTTTGTGTTTTCTAATAGATCGTTTGTAGATGTTTTTAATTGTAATTTCTTTTATAATTGATGTTTTATGTTCTCTTTCTCTCTTAATAATTTCAATAGTGCATGACTAGATCTTCTACCCCACAACTTAGGGAACAAGTAGACGATCCAGAAGATATTATTCGTCTTGCACGTAGAGAACAAAGAAGGAAGGAAAATGGAATGGCAAACAGAAGACCAGCATTGGAAACCTACATTAAAGCTCACTCCATTCCATTGAGCAATTCTATAAGACTTCCGGAGAATTGCACGTTTGAACTCAAACCGAGTGTTCTTCAACTTTTCACTTTGAGGCTACAATTTGGAGGTCTTCCTTAGAAAGCCCTTTGGAACACTTGGTGGAATTTACCTCCTTTTGTGATGGCTTTAAAGGGAAATCTACCGTTGAATAAGCTATCTTGAGCATTCTCGTACACTTTGAGGGATCGGGCAAAAAGATGGTTATTGCAACTCCCGGCGGGATCTATTTCAACTTGAGAGGAGTTGAGCTGAGCTTTCCTCGCTGAATATTACTCTGCTTGCTAAGATGTTGGAGTTTCGAAAAGCGATCTCAAGTTTTGCACAACATATTACTCTAGTACGATTATGCCCCCAACACGGCCTATCCGAGACTCTTATGATGTAACAATTCTACGGAGGTATGAATGAGTTGGGTAAGCAAATCCTCGATGGCTTAAATCCTTAGGGAGGATTCAACGGGATGAATGGAGTGGATGCTAGGGCAGCCCTTGAGCGTATGTATCGCACGAACAAAAATTGGCGCACTAGTGTCCGGGCAAAGCCCGTTAGAAGCTCGGTTCATGTTGCTTCCTCTTCTTCTCTCGATGATAACTCTACTTTTTGTAGAGTTATTGTTATTTCTTAAGCTTGATTTGATTTAAGAATGAGTGATGTAACTTTTATTTTGGGTAGTTTTGTGTCTATTTCTACTAATTGTTTATGTGATTGTTTTATTTAGGGAAATGGCTGAAATTCAGGGTAAACGAGTGAAGTTCAAAGGCTAAATTGAAGACGAGACAAATTTGAGGGACTTAAGTTGAAGAAATAGAAAAGATGCAAAATTGGATTAAAAAGGAACTTGGGCTATACAAATTGTAAGAGGCCAAGCAAATCAAATGGGCTAAAGAAATTGAAAGGAATAGAAGAGAAGAAAAGAGGCCTAATTACATAAGGTAATTAAGTGAAGAAAAAGTCAAGACAAGATGATCCGGTAGGAGGAATTGCAATTCAATTAGGAATTAACGGAATTTGAGGAAAGAAAGTGGAGAATACTTCTCGGTAGTGGCAGCAAGAAAATCGGATAGTGGGGCACTGAATTTGGGGAGAAAAACATAAGGAATTTAAGAGATTTGGGGAGAGAAGAGTAGAAGGGAGCGAAGTCTGTACTGGTGAACAGAACGAGAGCAAATTAATACGGAAGAAATTCTGTAATTAGCTAGATTCTGAAGTGGGCAATACGAGAGCTATAAAACACACGCGAGAGGAGGAGAGAAAAATACAGAAGACATTTTGTAACTTGCTGAATTTTGGAGCAGAGCAGTGCGTGATCAACCGATGAATCGAGAAGAAATTCTCGAGCTGTTTTAAAGGCAATCCTGATTTGATTCAAGAAGAAAGGTACTGATTTGATTTACGGCAAGAAGGGAAGATTTAGATGTTTTTGATTTAAGAAATTAATTCTGAATTTCTTCTTCTTCTCTTAGTAATTGTTGTAATCGTCTATCTTGTTCTTGCTGAATTTTTTAGAATGATTATGGATTTGATTTTGTGCTTTCTTAATTTTGGAATCATGAGCTAAGTTGCCATACACTAGGCTAGTTGGAACCTTGTTATGCAATCTTTTGATTTGTGGATATTGAAGCTATAGATTGTTATGTCAATTCATTCAAGTGATTATCAATTTATTTGTTGCTATTGATTGATCACCTTTAGTTAACACGATAACTCGATTTTATATCGTGTTTTTATACATTAATTGTGTTCAATTCGAGTTAATTATGGAGCTAATTGGAATTAATTGAATGAAAATTACGCAAATTCTTTCTGTTTTTGATTTTTGAAGTTTTAGGGACCAAAATTAAAGAAAGGAAGAAATCGGGGACTAAATTGTAATTTTCTGGAAAATAAGTTAGCACGGGCGTGTTTCTACTCGTGTTGCACCCCGTGTTGCAGCTAGCACGGGCGTGTTTCTGCTCGTGTTTGAGCCCGTATTGGAGACACGCGACACGGGCGTGTTCAAGGCGGTTTTGGCGCAATTCAATGTCGCCCATGGAAAATTTACCTCTTTTCAACTCTATTTCACTCCTATAAATAGATGCACTCCCTCAATTGTTGAAGCACACCAGAATCACTCGGAACAGGAGTATTTCCGAGTTTCTAGCCAATAGGAATTTCGTGATAAGCTCCAATCGAGTTTTCGGTTTTCATTTTTTTTCTTTCTTCTCGAGTGTAGGGTTGAGCCTCGACCATAAGGGATACCCTATATTTAGTTGAGAGGGAGTGATCTCTGAAGATCTCTAGAGCGAGATAAGGATCCGGAGTACAAGTCTCGGCGAGGTCCGGAGGATTAAGCCAGTCCGTGGAAGTAGTGAGAGCAACACGACAACTTTCTCTTTCCTTTTCTTTTCATTCCTGTATTACTTTTCCTTTATATGTTATGATTCCGTGTCCTAGGATTCTCTTTATTTAGATTGATTAATTAATGATTTATACATTTCCGGAAAGGATACGTTTTAATATACATTATGAATTGCTTATTGTTTTACGCTTTCGATTTGATTCTCGTATTGAGTTTATGCTATGAAACTTAGGTTGATGCATGATACTACAATAGTTAATTAAATTGACGGTTTGTTTACGAGACCGGACCATAGGAGAATTTACAAATTGCTAGATTAGGTCTAATAACTTGCATCGACCATAATGAAGTTAGGAAGCCTATTAATCTCGAGTTATTAATCAATGCAAATCTTAAGATTAACTTATTAAATTCATGACTTAATAATTAATCTACAAAGATTTAGGATTACTTGCAACGACCCGTATTGAGGTAATCACTTTAGATAACTCGGGTATGGTAATAAGACGATTCAAATTTATAATTGCTTTAGATCCATTTGCAAATTGAACTTTCGAACATTATTCACCTTAATTAATCATACGTACTTCATTAGAGATCTTAGTCAATTATTTTCCATTCTTGTTTTAAATAGTCTTTGAACAAACATACATGAATTGAATGGACCCATAGGACTAATTCCCCGAACCTTAAAGATTGTCATAATTGGTAGAAACTAACCAGCCGTCACCAACGTTCTCGAGGATACGATAATTATAAATTTAAAATCGTGGTACTCCCGTGTTACTATCTGTATGCGATAAGTACTCTGCCTTAGTTGTGTTTGATTTTGTGACACTTGTCTTGTGAGATTATTTGCTTTATATGATACTATATTTTTACTCACTCAAAACACACACCAGATTTTTGGCGCCATTGCCGGGGACGCTAAATTCATAATATTTTTGAAATTCCGCGCAAAATTTTAGAAATTTTATGATTTGGTAACGGTAGTATTTATCAATTAAGACGCAATTAGTGGAATTAGATCCTACTTTCTTGGTATAGGATTTCCTAAAGTAAATAATTAAGGTTATCCAAATTTTAGAAAATTCATTCTAAAATCATACTAAGAAATTTTCTAGAAATTTTTGTTTTAAAAAAAAAAAAAACCAAAAATATTTAACCTTCTATCTTCGAACTTCTAACTATATTTGCATCTTATCTATCTTTGTACTCTTTGTTTGCAGTTGTATGACTCGATCCTCTGGGGCTGAACTCCGAGAAAGGCTTGACAATCCCAAAATCTTAATCCGCAGAGCGAGAGGTACAAGGAGAAAACTAATCTTACCAGAAATGGCAGCTCAACCACCACCACCACCGATGGAAACTTACATCCAGCCGCAGAACATACCTATGTGCAGTGCTATAAGGTTGCCCGAAGGAGATAGGTATGACTTGAAACCAGGAATTCTGCAACTAGTAATCACAAGGTCACAATTCGGAGGATTACCATCCGAGGACCCAATGGAACATTTATCCGAGTTTGTTGCGCTGTGTGATGCTTTTAAAGGGGATAGAGCAAAGAAATGGTTACTCCGAGTCCCTACGGGTTCAATTACAACATGGCACCAACTGAGCAAAGCATTCTTAACCGAGTACTACCCATCTGCTAGAATCTTGGAAATGAGGAAAGCAATATCAAGTTTCTCCAAAGCGGAGGGATGAAACTGTTGTCGACGCTTGGGAAAGAATGAAGGAGTTATTAAGAGCATGCCCTCAACATGGATTTCGTGCACTACTCGTATTACAATAGTTCTACGGAGGAATGAACGAGCGGGGAAAGAAAATATTGGATGGGCTGAACCCTCAAGGAGGTTTTAATGGAATGAATGAAATAGATGCAACTAATGCATTGGAAAGGATGAGCAAAACTAATAAGAATTGGAGGACAAGTGTAAGGGCGAAACCTCGGAAACAGCTAGCTAACATGGCAAACTCCTCTTTGGACGAGTAAATTGAGAGTATAAAGGCTCAATTTAATAATCAACTGACTGCTCTTCAAGGAAGAAACGTTCAAACGGTATATCAAGTCTGTGAGTTTTGTCAAGGACCGCATTTCAGTGGTGATTGTTTTGGCAATGGAATTCCGACTATTCCGGAAGAAATAGAGTATGTGGATGCTGTTAATACAACACCTACAAGGAATTCTTATAACCCCAATTGGAGGAATCATCCCGGGTTTAGTTGGAAGAATAATGTTGGAGCCATGAATTATCCAAGGAATTACCAGAATGCTCCTTTCTCGCAATCACAACAATTGAAATTACCACCAGCGAGAAATTTCAATCAACCTCAAGACCCTATGCAAGAAATGAGGGAGATGATGAAGGGTATAATGAACTCAAATAAGGAAATAATTAAATCGGGTAAAAAGATTCAGGAGAGTAATGAACAAAGAATGAGAGAAGCAGATGAGAGGATGAGACAGACAAATGAAAGGTTGAGGCAGACTGAGACCTTTGCCAGAAACACACAAGCCTCTCTACATACTCTAGAAAGATAAATGGGACAGCTGGCAAATCATATTTCAGGAAGAGCTCATGGTGCATTACCAAGCAATACTGAGAACAACCTAATAAGAGAATGCAAGACTTTAACTCTGAGATCCGGTAAAATTCTAGACCCTCCTATTCAAAAAATTACTAACCCTACTATTTCGTGGGGAAGAAGAAGGAGAGTGTTCTAAGGACTCAACGCCGACGGAAGTCGAAAAAGAGAAAGTAGCCGAGGAACAAAAGATACCCACACAGGAGTATTAACCGAAGGCCCCATACCCTTCGAGATTGAAGCAAAATAAAGAGAAGGAGCAGTTTGAGAAGTTTCTACAAATTTTTAGTCAAATTCATGTTAATTTACCTTTGCTTGATCTTGTTTCGAAATGCCTAAGTATGCTAAGTTTTTAAAAGAAATTGTTAGTAATAAGCGAAAGCTAGACATGGATAAAGTTGTTTTAAATGAATGTGTTTCTGCTATTCTTTTAAACAAGTTGCCTTCAAAACAACAAGATCCTGACAGTTTTACTTTACCATGCACTATAGGAAATATTACTAACATAAATACCTTAGCTGATTTAGGAGCTAGTATTAATTTAATGCCATCTAGTCTATTTGATAAACTAGGATTGCATAATCCGAAGGAAACCAGAATGTGTGTACAACTTGTTGATAGATCAGTCAAAATCCCTAGGGGAATTATAGAGGACATACTTGTTAAAGTAGATAAATTTGTCTTCCCTGCTGATTTTGTTGTGATGGATATGAGTGGTGAAAGTAATATACCATTAATTCTAGGTAGACCTTTTCTAGCTATCTCGGCATTGATAGATGCAAGCAGTGGTCAGATAAGATTGAGGGTGAACAATGAAGATATTACTTTCAATTTGAAATCTACTCTTAGACACCCTGCACATTTAGACGATATCTGTTTTTCTGTGGATATTATTGATCATTATGTGGAGAATAACATGCCTAAATTATTGTCCGATGATCCTGTCTTAGTTACTCTATGTGAAGAAGAAGAAGCTGAAGAGGATTCGAAAATCCTATCACTGAAGATAATGAGGAATCCCATAATTCTAACCAGTTTTTTCAAATAGGTGATTCGAACTCAAACATGAAAAGATATCTTTCTAAGATCCACCTGATTTGGAACTGAAGGTATTGCCAAACCACTTGTGTTACGACTTCCTAGATGAAGGTAAGAAACTTCCTATCATTCTTTTCGCTGAATTGACGAAAGAGCAAAGGAAGTTTAACTCTGGACGCACTCAAGAAGTACAAGAGAGCATTTGCCTATAAGATTGTTGATATTCCGGTATTAATCCAAGTTTTTGCTCTCATAAAATTCTGTTGGAAACCGATTATAAGCCTTGTGTGCAACCTCGGAGGGAGGTTAAATCCTAATATGTGGGATGTAGTGAGAAAGGAAAAAGTGATTAAATTATTAGATGTTGGACTTATCTACCCTATATCCGATAGTGAGTGGGTTAGCCCCTGTACGGATAATACCCATAAAAGGGAGGAATTATGGTTGTGAAAAATGAGCATACTGAATTAATTCCTACTAGAATTGTAACTGGCCAAATAGTTTGTATTGATTATAGAAAATTAAACACCGCAACTCGAAAAGACCACTTCCCTCTTCCTTTTATTGACCAAATGTTAGAAAGGCTTTACGGACATATGTTTTATTGCTTTTCGACGGGTTTTCTGGTTACTTCAAAATTCCTATTGCACCCGATGATCAACATAAAACTACTTTTACATGTCCCTTGGGAACATTTGCATATAGAAGAATGCCTTTTGGATTATGTAACGACCGCTACATTTCAAGATGTAGCCACGACCGCTATTTTGAAGACATGTTTGGTGATTCTATGGAAGTATTTGCGGATGAT
>JAHSUH010005336.1:0-19863 GCA_025388415.1 Cynanchum wilfordii | reverse complement strand
TTTAAAAAAAAAATTTTAATATTCAAAATAAAGTATGGGAGATAAACAATGTATGTGGTCAACTTCAATCCAAATTCTACTAAACTTTGACCACTTTTGAAACAACGCAATCAAAATATTTGATTCATTTTTATGTTATTTAACTACTTTTGGGCCTTAAACGTTGAAAATTGACTTCAAATAAATTTTAAAATTAAAAAATAAGTATGCGAGATAAACAATGTTTGTGGTCAACTTCAATCCAAATTCTACTAAACTTTGACCACTTTTGAAACAACGCAATCAAAATATTTTTATTCATTTTTATGTTATTTAACTACTTTTCGGGCCTTAAACGTTGAAAATGAAATCAAATAAATTTTAATATTAAAAATAAAGTATGCGAGATAAAAACATTTGTTGTGTGGTCAACTTCAATCCAAATTCTACTAAACTTTGACCACTTTTGAAACAACGCAATCAACAATATTTGATTCATTTTTATGTTATTTAACTACTTTTCTTTTTCGCCTTAAACGTTGAAAATGAAATCAAATAAATTTTAATATTAAAAATAAAGTATGCGAGATAAACAATGTTTGTGGTCAACTTCAATCCAAATTCTACTAAACTTTGACCACTTTTGAAACAACGCAATCAATATATTTGATTCATTTTTATGTTATTTAACTACTTTTGGGCCTTAAACGTTGAAAATGAATTCAAATAAATTTTAATATTAAAAATAAAGTATGGGAGATAAACAATGTTTGTGGTCAACTTCAATCCAAATTCTACTAAACTTTGACCACTTTTGAAACAACGCAATCATTATATTTGATTCATTTTTATGTTATTTAACTACTTTTACTTAAACGTTGAAAATTAATTCAAATAAATTTTTATTATCAAAGATAAAGTATGGGAGATGAACAGTGTTTGTTGGTCAACTTCAATCCAAATTCTACTAAACTTTGACCACTTTTGAAACAACGCAATCATTATATTTGATTCATTTTTATGTTATTTAACTACTTTTAAGCCTTAAACGTTGAAAATGATTTCAAATAAAATTTTAATTTCAAAGATAAAGTATGGGAGATAAACAATTGTGGTCAGGTTAGTCTTCAACTTCAATCCAATTCTACTAAACTTTGACCACTTTTGAAACAACGCAATCAAAATATTTGATTCATTTTTATGTTATTTAACTACTTTTATGCCTTAAACGTTGAAAATTAATTAAAATAAATTTTTATTTTAAAGATAAATGTATGGGAGTGAAAAAAAAAAAAATATTTGACCACTTTTAATAAAAATTTCAATAAATATTTGATTATTTTTATGTTATACTTTAACTCTTAAAGTGAAATTGAATTTAATTATTTTAAAACAACGCGGGAATCAAAATATTTGATTCATTTTAAACTTATTTTTTTACTATCAAATTTTTTTAATTTTATGTTATTTAACTACTTTTGAGCTTTAAAGGTGAAAAAAAAAAAAAAAAAAAAAGTAAAGATAAACAATGTATGTGGTCAACTTCAATCAAAATTCAACTAAACTTTGACCACTTTTGAAACAACGCAATCAAAATATTTGATTCATTTTTATGTTATTTAACTACTTTTGGGCCTTAAACGTTGAAAATGAATTCAAATAAATTTTAATATTAAAAATAAAGTATGGGAGATAAACAATGTTTGTGGTCAACTTCAATCCAAATTCTACTAAACTTTGACCACTTTTGAAACAACCAATCAAAATATTTGATTCATATTTATGTTTTTATTTAACTACTTTTGAGCCTTAAACGTTGAAAATGAATTCAAATAAATTTTAATATTAAAAATAAAGTATGGGAGATAAACAATGTTTGTGGTCAACTTCAATCCAAATTCTACTAAACTTTGACCACTTTTGAAACAACGCAATCCATTATATTTGATTCATTTTTATGTTATTTAACTTCTTTTACTCCTTAACGTTTTGAGTTAAATGAATTCAAATAAATTAATATTTTTAATTAAAGATAAAGTATGGGAGATAAACAATTGTTTGTGGTCACACTTCAATCCAAATTCTACTAAACTTTGACCACTTTTGAAACAACGCAATCATTATATTTGATTCATTTTTATGTTATTTAACTACTTTTGGGCCTTAAACGTTGAAAATGAATTCAAATAAATTTTAATATTAAAAAAAAAAATATGGGAGATAAAACAATGTTTGTGGTCAACTTCAATCCAAATTCTACTAAACTTTGACCACTTTTGAAACAACGCAATCAATATATTTGATTCATTTTTATGTTATTTAACTACTTTTGAGCCTTAAACGTTGAAAATGAATTCAAATAAATTTTAATATTAAAAATAAAAGTATGGGAGATAAACAATGTTTTGTGGTCAACTTCAATCCAAATTCTACTAAACTTTGACCACTTTTGAAACAACGCAATCAATAATATTTGATTCATTTTTATGTTATTTAACTACTTTTGAGCCTTAAACGTTGAAAATGAATTCAAATAAATTTTAATATTAAAAATAAAGATGGGAGATAAACAATGTATGTGGTCAACTTCAATCCAAATTCTACTAAACTTTGACCACTTTTGAAACAACGCAATCAAAATATTTGATTCATTTTTATGTTATTTAACTACTTTTGAGCCTTAAACGTTGAAAATGAATTCAAATAAATTTTAATATTAAAAATAAAGATACGAGATAAACAATGTATGTGGTCAACTTCAATCCAAATTCTACTAAACTTTGACCACTTTTGAAACAACGCAATCATAATATTTGATTCATTTTTATGTTATTTAACTACTTTTGCTACTTAAACGTTGAAAATGAATTCAAATAAATTTTAATATTAAAAATAAAGTATGGGAGATAAACAATGTTTGTGGTCAACTTCAATCCAAATTCTACTAAACTTTGACCACTTTTGAAACAACGCATTCAATAATATTTGATTCAATTTTATGTTATTTAACTACTTTTTAGCCTTAAACGTTGAAAATGAATTCAAATAAATTTTAATATTAAAAATAAAGTATGGGAGATAAACAATGTTTGTGGTCAACTTCAATCCAAATTCTACTAAACTTTGACCACTTTTGAAACAACGCAATCATTATATTTGATTCATTTTTATGTTATTTAACTACTTTTGTGCCTTAAACGTTGAAAATGAATTCAAATAAATTTTTATTTTAAAAATAAAATATGGGAGATAAACAATGTTTGTGGTCAACTTCAATCCAAATTCTACTAAACTTTGACCACTTTTGAAACAACGCAATCATTATATTTGATTCATTTTTATGTTATTTAACTACTTTTGAGCCTTAAACGTTGAAAATGAATTCAAATAAATTTTAATATTAAAAATAAAATATGGAGATAAACAATGTTTGTGGTCAACTTCAATCATTCAAATTCTACTAAACTTTGACCACTTTTGAAAC
The DNA here is from genome assembly GCA_025388415.1 of Cynanchum wilfordii. NCBI lineage: Eukaryota > Viridiplantae > Streptophyta > Magnoliopsida > Gentianales > Apocynaceae > Cynanchum > Cynanchum wilfordii. The sequence continues at coordinate 16,400 of JAHSUH010005336.1, read as the reverse complement.
AACGCAATCATTATATTTGATTCATTTTTATGTTATTTAACTACTTTTATGCCTTAAACGTTGAAAATGAATTCAAATAAATTTTAATATTAAAAATAAAGTATGGGAGATAAACAATGTTTGTGGTCAACTTCAATCCAAATTCTACTAAACTTTGACCACTTTTGAAACAACGCAATCAATATATTTGATTCATTTTTATGTTATTTAACTACTTTTGGGCCTTAAACGTTGAAAATGAATTCAAATAAATTTTAATATTAAAAATAAAGTATGCGAGATAAACAATGTTTGTGGTCAACTTCAATCCAAATTCTACTAAACTTTGACCACTTTTGAAACAACGCAATCAAAATATTTGATTCATTTTTATGTTATTTAACTACTTTTGAGCCTTAAACGTTGAAAATGAATTCAAATAAATTTTAATATTAAAAATAAAGTATGGAGATAAAACAATGTTTGTGGTCAACTTCAATCCAAATTCTACTAAACTTTGACCACTTTTGAAACAACGCAATCAAAATATTTGATTCATTTTTATGTTATTTAACTACTTTTCGGCCTTAAACGTTGAAAATGAATCAAATAAATTTTAAATATTTTAAAAATAAAGTATGCGAGATAAACAATGTTTGTGGTCAACTTCAATCCAAATTCAACTAAACTTTGACCACTTTTGAAACAACGCAATCAAAATATTTGATTCATTTTTATGTTATTTAACTACTTTTGCTTCTTAAACGTTGAAAATGAATTCAAATAAATTTTAATATTAAAAATAAAGTATGCGAGATAAACAATGTTTGTGGTCAACTTCAATCCAAATTCTACTAAACTTTGACCACTTTTGAAACAACGCAATCATTATATTTTATTCAACTTTTTTTTATGTTATTTAACTACTTTTGAGCCTTAAACGTTGAAAATGAATTCAAATAAATTTTAATATTAAAAATAAAGTATGGGAGATAAACAATGTTTGTGGTCAACTTCAATCCAAATTCTACTAAACTTTGACCACTTTTGAAACAACGCAATCATTATATTTGATTCAATTTTATGTTATTTAACTACTTTTAGGCCTTAAACGTTTAAAATGAATTCAAATAAATTTTAATTTTAAAAATAAAGTATGGGAAAATAAAATGTTTGTGGTCAACTTCAATCCAAATTCTACTAAACTTTGACCACTTTTGAAACAACGCAATCATTATATTTGATTCATTTTTATGTTATTTAACTACTTTTATGCCTTAAACGTTAAAAATGAATTCAAATAACTTTTAAATTTAAAAATAAAAATAGGAGGAAATAACAATGTTTGTGGTCAACTTCAATCCAAATTCTACTAAACTTTGACCACTTTTGAAACAACGCAATCATTATATTTGATTCATTTTTATGTTATTTAACTACTTTTGGGCCTTAAACGTTGAAAATGAATTCAAATAAATTTTAATATTAAAAATAAAATATGGAGGAGAAAAACAATGTTTGTGGTCAACTTCAATCCAAATTCTACTAAACTTTGACCACTTTTGAAACAACGCAATCAAAATATTTGATTCATTTTTATGTTATTTAACTACTTTTGAGCCTTAAACGTTGAAAATGAATTCAAATAAATTTTAATATTAAAAATAAAGTATGGGAGATAAACAATGTATGTGGTCAACTTCAATCCAAATTCTTACTAAACTTTGACCACTTTTGAAACAACGCAATCAAAATATTTGATTCATTTTTATGTTATTTAACTACTTTTGGGCCTTAAACGTTGAAAATGAATTCAAATAAATTTTAATATTAAAATAAAAATAAGGCGAGATAAACAATGTATGTGGTCAACTTCAATCCAAATTCTACTAAACTTTGACCACTTTTGAAACAACGCAATCAAAATATTTGATTCATTTTTATGTTATTTAACTACTTTTGGGCCTTAAACGTTGAAAATTGAATTCAAATAAATTTTAATATTAAAAAAAAAAGTAAGGGATAAACAATGTATGTTTGTCAACTTCAATCCAAATTCTACTAAACTTTGACCACTTTTGAAACAACGCAATAAAATATTTGATTCATTTTTATGTTATTTTAAACTACTTTTTGACTTAAACGTTGAAAATGAATTCAAATAAATTTTAATATTAAAAATAAAGTATGCGAGATAAACAATGTTTGTGGTCAACTTCAATCCAAATTCTACTAAACTTTGACCACTTTTGAAACAACGCAATCAAAATATTTGATTCATTTTTATGTTATTTAACTACTTTTCAGCCTTAAACGTTGAAAATGAATTCAAATAAATTTTAATATTAAAAATAAAGTATGCGACATAAACAATGTTTGTGGTCAACTTCAATCCAAATTCTACTAAACTTTGACCACTTTTGAAACAACGCAATCATTATATTTGATTCAACTTTATGTTATTTAACTACTTTTTTGGGCCTTAAACGTTGAAAATGAATTCAAATAAATTTTAATATTAAAGATAAAGTATGGAGATGAACAATGTTTGTGGTCAACTTCAATCCAAATTCTACTAAACTTTGACCACTTTTGAAACAACGCAATCATTATTTTTTTTTTATTTTTTTTTATTTAACTATTTTTTGGCCTTAAACGCTTTAAATGAATTTCAAATAATTTTTAATTTCAAAGATTAAGTATGGGAGATTAACAATGTTTGTGGTCTACTTCAATCCAAATTCCAAAAACTTTGACCACTTTTGAAACCAAAACGATTTTTTTTTTTATTCATTTTTATGTTATTTAACTACTTTTATCCCTTAAACGTTAAAAATTAATTCAAATTAACTTTTTAATTCAAAGATAAATATGGAAGATGAACAGTGTCTCGTGGTCAACTTTAATCCAAATTCTACTAAACTTTGGCCACTTTTGAAACAACGCAATCATTAATATTTGATTCATTTTTATGTTATTTAACTACTTTTGAGGCTTAAACGTTGAAAATGTATTCAAATAAATTTTAATTTCAAATTAATAAAATATGGGAGAAAAACAATATTTGTGGTCAACTTCAATCCAAATTCTACTAAACTTTGACCACTTTTGAAACAACGCAATTAAAATATTTGATTCATTTTTATGTTATTTAACTACTTTTGAGCCTTAAACGTTGAGAATGAATTAAAATAAATTTTAATATTAAAGATAAAGTATGGGAGATGAACAATGTATGTGGTCAACTTCAATCCAAATTCTACTAAACTTTGACCACTCTTGAAACAACGCAATCAAAATATTTGATTCATTTTTATGTTATTTAACTACTTTTGGGCCTTAAACGTTGAAATTGACTTCAAATAAATTTTAATATTAAAAATAAAGTATGCGAGATAAACAATGTATGTGGTCAACTTCAATCCAAATTCAACTAAACTTTGACCACTTTTGAAACAACGCAATCAAAATATTTGATTCATTTTTATGTTATTTAACTACTTTTCTGCCTTAAACGTTGAAAATGAAATCAAATAAATTTTAATATTAAAAATAAAGTATGCCAGATAAACAATGTTTGTGGTCAACTTCAATCCAAATTCAACTAAACTTTGACCACTTTTGAAACAACGCAATCAAAATATTTGATTCATTTTTATGTTATTTAACTACTTTTCAGCCTTAAACGTTGAAAATGAATTCAAATAAATTTTAATATTAAAAATAAAGTATGCGAGATAAACAATGTTTGTGGTCAACTTCAATCCAAATTCTACTAAACTTTGACCACTTTTGAAACAACGCAATCATTATATTTGATTCAACTTTATGTTATTTAACTACTTTTGGGCCTTAAACGTTGAAAATGAATTCAAATAAATTTTAATATTAAAGATAAAGTATGGAGATAAACAATGTTTGTGGTCAACTTCAATCCAAATTCTACTAAACTTTGACCACTTTTGAAACAACGCAATCATTATATTTGATTCAACTTTATATTATTTAACTACTTTTTGGCCTTAAACGTTTAAAATGATTTCAAATAAATTTTAATATTAAAAAATTAAGTGTGGGAGATTAACAATGTTTGTGGTCAACTTCAATCCAAATTCTACAAAACTTTGACCACTTTTGAAACAACGCAATCTTAATATATTTGATTCATTTTTATGTTATTTAACTACTTTTATCCCTTAAACGTTAAAAATTAATTCAAATAACTTGTTATTTCAAAGATAAATATTGGGAGATGAAAAATGTTTGTGGTCAACTTTAATCCAAATTCTACTAAACTTTGACCACTTTTGAAACAACGCAATCATTATATTTGATTCATTTTTATGTTATTTAACTACTTTTGGAGCTTAAACGTTGAAAATGTATTCAAATAAATTTTAATTTCAAAGATAAAATATGGGATAAAAACAATATTTGTGGTCAACTTCAATCCAAATTCTACTAAACTTTGACCACTTTTGAAACAACGCAATTAAAATATTTGATTCATTTTTATGTTATTTAACTACTTTTGAGCCTTAAACGTTGAGAAATGAATTAAAATAAATTTTAATATTAAAGATAAAGTATGGGAGATAAACAATGTATGTGGTCAACTTCAATCCAAATTCTACTAAACTTTGACCACTTTTGAAACAACGCAATCAAAATATTTGATTCATTTTTATGTTATTTAACTACTTTTGGGCCTTAAACGTTGAAAATGACTTCAAATAAATTTTAATATTAAAAATAAAGTATGCGAGATAAACAATGTATGTGGTCAACTTCAATCCAAATTCTACTAAACTTTGACCACTTTTGAAACAACGCAATCTAATATATTTGATTCATTTTTATGTTATTTAACTACTTTTCGGCCTTAAACGTTGAAAATGAATTCAAATAAATTTTAATATTAAAAATAAAGTATGCGAGATAAACAATGTATGTGGTCAACTTCAATCCAAATTCAACTAAACTTTGACCACTTTTGAAACAACGCAATCAAAATATTTGATTCATTTTTATGTTATTTAACTACTTTTCTCCTTAAACGTTGAAAATGAAATCAAATAAATTTTAATATTAAAAATAAAGTATGCGAGATAAACAATGTTTGTGGTCAACTTCAATCCAAATTCTACTAAACTTTGACCACTTTTGAAACAACGCAATCAAAATATTTGATTCATTTTTATGTTATTTAACTACTTTTGAGCCTTAAACGTTGAAAATGAATTCAAATAAATTTTAATATTAAAAATAAAGTATGCGAGATAAACAATGTTTTTGTGGTCAACTTCAATCCAAATTCTACTAAACTTTGACCACTTTTGAAACAACGCAATCAATTATATTTGATTCAACTTTATTTTATTTAACTACTTTTTAGCCTTAAACGTTTAAAATGAATTCAAATAAATTTTAATTTCAAAGATAAAGTGGGAAATTAGTATTTTTTGTGGTCAACTTCAATCCAAATTCTACTAAACTTTGACCACTTTTAAAAAACCAATTCATCATATTTTTTTTTTTTAATTTATATTTTACTATTTTCTTAAATTGAAAATGAATTAAATAAATTTTAATTTTAAAAAATTATGATTTGTGGTCAACTTATCCATTTATAAACTCCTTTTGAAACAACGCAATCATTATATTTGATTCATCTTTATGTTATTTAACTACTTTTTAGCCTTAAACGTTGAAAATGAATTCAAATAAATTTTAATTTCAAAGATTAAAGTGTGGAGATAAACAATGTTTGTGGTCAACTTCAATCCAAATTCTACTAAACTTTGACCACTTTTGAATTTTTTTTTTTTTTTTTTTTTTTTTTTTTTTTTAAACAAATTAATTTTAAATTTAATTTTTTTAAATAAATATGGGGTTAAAAATGTTTGTGGTCTTCTTATCAATTCTATTAACTTTACTTTTAAGATTATATTATTACTCAAGGTTAAAATTCAAAATAATTTTTAATTTCAAAGATAAATATGGGAGATAAAAAATGTGTGGTCAACTTCAATCCAAATTCTACTAAACTTTGACCACTTTTGAAACAACGCAATCAATATATTTGATTCATTTTTATGTTATTTAACTACTTTTGAGCCTTAAACGTTGAAAATGAATTCAAATAAATTTTAATTTCAAAGATAAAGTATGGGAGATAAACAATGTATTTGTGGTCAACTTCAATCCAAATTCTACTAAACTTTGACCACTTTTGAAACAACGCAATCAAAATATTTGATTCATTTTTATGTTATTTAACTACTTTTGAGCCTTAAACGTTGAAAATGAATTCAAATAAATTTTAATATTAAAAATAAAATATGGGAGATAAACAATGTATGTGGTCAACTTCAATCCAAATTCTACTAAACTTTGACCACTTTTGAAACAACGCAATCAAAATATTTGATTCATTTTTATGTTATTTAACTACTTTTGGGCCTTAAACGTTGAAATTGAATTCAAATAAATTTTAATATTAAAAATAAAGTAAGCGAGATAAACAATGTATGTGGTCAACTTCAATCCAAATTCAACTAAACTTTGACCACTTTTGAAACAACGCAATCAAAATATTTGATTCATTTTTATGTTATTTAACTACTTTTCTGCCTTAAACGTTGAAAATGAAATCAAATAAATTTTAATATTAAAAATAAAGTATGCGAGATAAACAATGTTTGTGGTCAACTTCAATCCAAATTCTACTAAACTTTGACCACTTTTGAAACAACGCAATCAAAATATTTGATTCATTTTTATGTTATTTAACTACTTTTCCGCTTTAAACGTTGAAAATGTAATTCAAATAAATTTTAATATTAAAAATAAAGTATGCGACATAAACAATGTTTGTGGTCAACTTCAATCCAAATTCTACTAAACTTTGACCACTTTTGAAACAACGCAATCATTATATTTGATTCAACTTTATGTTATTTAACTACTTTTGAGCCTTAAACGTTGAAAATGAATTCAAATAAATTTTAATATTAAAGATAAAGTATGGAGATGAACAATGTTTGTGGTCAACTTCAATCCAAATTCTACTAAACTTTGACCACTTTTGAAACAACGCAATCGTTATATTTGATTCAACTTTATATTTTTTAACTATTTTTTAGCCTTAAACGTTTTAAATGATTTCAAATAATTTTTAATTTCAAAGATTAAGTGTGGGAGATTAACAGTGTTTGTGGTCTACTTCAATCCAAATTCCAAAAAACTTTGACCACTTTTGAAACAACGCAATTAGTATATTTGATTCATTTTTATGTTATTTAACTACTTTTATCCCTTAAACGTTAAAAATTAATTCAAATAACTTGTTATTTCAAAGATAAATATTGGGAGATGAAAAGTGTCTGTGGTCAACTTTAATCCAAATTCTACTAAACTTTGGCCACTTTCAAACAACGCAATCATTATACTTGATTCATTTTTATGTTATTTAACTACTTTGGAGGCTTAAACGTTGCAAATGTATTCAAATAAATTTTAATTTCAAAGATAAAATATGGGAGAAAAACAATATTTGTGGTCAACTTCAATCCAAATTCTACTAAACTTTGACCACTTTTGAAACAACGCAATTAAAATATTTGATTCATTTTTATGTTATTTAACTACTTTTGAGCCTTAAACGTTGAGAATGAATTAAAATAAATTTTAATATTAAAGATAAAGTATGGGAGATGAACAATGTATGTGGTCAACTTCAATCCAAATTCTACTAAACTTTGACCACTCTTGAAACAACGCAATCAAAATATTTGATTCATTTTTATGTTATTTAACTACTTTTGGGCCTTAAACGTTGAAATTGACTTCAAATAAATTTTAATATTAAAAATAAAGTAACCGAGATAAACAATGTATGTGGTCAACTTCAATCCAAATTCAACTAAACTTTGACCACTTTTGAAACAACGCAATCAAAATATTTGATTCATTTTTATGTTATTTAACTACTTTTATGCCTTAAACGTTGAAATTGAATTCAAATAAATTTTAATATTAAAAATAAAGTATGCGATAAAAAACAATGTTTGTGGTCAACTTCAATCCAAATTCTACTAAACTTTGACCACTTTTGAAACAACGCAATCAAAATATTTGATTCATTTTTATGTTATTTAACTACTTTTCTGCCTTAAACGTTGAAAATGAATTCAAATAAATTTTAATATTAAAAATAAAGTATGCGAGATAAACAATGTTTGTGGTCAACTTCAATCCAAATTCTACTAAACTTTGACCACTTTTGAAACAACGCAATCATTATATTTGATTCAACTTTATGTTATTTAACTACTTTTGAGCCTTCTTAAACGTTGAAAACAAATAAATTTTAAATATTAAAAATAAAGTATTAATAAACAATGTTTGTGGTCAACTCAATCCAAATTCTACTAAACTTTGACCACTTTTGAAACAACAATCATTTTTTGATTATTTATTTTTTTTTAACTTTTTTTGGGCCTTAAACGTTGAAATGAATTTAAATAAATTTTTAAATTAAAGATAATATGGAGATGAACAATGTTGTGGTCAACTTCAATCCAAATTCTACTAAACTTTGACCACTTTTGAAACAACGCAATCATTATATTTGATTCAACTTTATATTTTTTAACTATTTTTTAGCCTTAAACGTTTAAAATGATTTCAAATAATTTTTAATTTCAAAGATTAAGTGGGGGATAAATAATGTGTTTGTGGTCTACTTCAATCCAAATTCCAAAAAACTTTGACCACTTTTGAAACAACGCAAATTAGTATATTTGATTCATTTTTATGTTATTTAACTACTTTTATCCCTTAAACGTTAAAAATTAATTCAAATAACTTTTTAATTTCAAAGATAAATATTGGATGGAGATGAAAATGTTTGTGGTCAACTTTAATCCAAATTCTACTAAACTTTGGCCACTTTCGAAACAACGCAATCATTATATTTGATTCATTTTTATGTTATTTAACTACTTTGGAGGCTTTAAACGTTGCAAATGTATTTCAAATAAATTTTAATTTCAAAGATAAAATATGGGAGAAAAACAATATTTGTGGTCAACTTCAATCCAAATTCTACTAAACTTTGACCACTTTTGAAACAACGCAATTAAAATATTTGATTCATTTTTATGTTATTTAACTACTTTTGAGCCTTAAACGTTGAAAATGAATTAAAATAAATTTTAATATTAAAGATAAAGTATGGGAGATGAACAATGTATGTGGTCAACTTCAATCCAAATTCTACTAAACTTTGACCACTCTTGAAACAACGCAATTTTCCAAAATATTTGATTCATTTTTATGTTATTTAACTACTTTTGGGCCTTAAACGTTGAAATTGACTTCAAATAAATTTTAATATTAAAAATAAAGTAAGCGAGATAAACAATGTATGTGGTCAACTTCAATCCAAATTCAACTAAACTTTGACCACTTTTGAAACAACGCAATCAAAATATTTGATTCATTTTTATGTTATTTAACTACTTTTCTGCCTTAAACGTTGAAAATGAAATCAAATAAATTTTAATATTAAAAATAAAGTATGCGAGATAAACAATGTTTGTGGTCAACTTCAATCCAAATTCTACTAAACTTTGACCACTTTTGAAACAACGCAATCAAAATATTTGATTCATTTTTATGTTATTTAACTACTTTTCGCCTTAAACGTTGAAAATGAAATCAAATAAATTTTAATATTAAAAATAAAGTATGCGACATAAACAATGTTTGTGGTCAACTTCAATCCAAATTCTACTAAACTTTGACCACTTTTGAAACAACGCAATCATTATATTTGATTCAACTTTATGTTATTTAACTACTTTTGGGCCTTAAACGTTGAAAATGAATTTAAATAAATTTTAATATTAAAGATAAAGTATGGAGATGAACAATGTTTGTGGTCAACTTCAATCCAAATTCTACTAAACTTTGACCACTTTTGAAACAACGCAATCGTTATATTTGATTCAACTTTATATTTTTTTAACTTTTTTTTAGCCTTAAACGTTTTAAATGATTTCAAATAATTTTTAATTTCAAAGATTAAGTGTGGGAGATTAACAGTGTTTGTGGTCTACTTCAATCCAAATTCCAAAAAACTTTGACCACTTTTGAAACAACGCAATTATTATATTTGATTCATTTTTATGTTATTTAACTACTTTTATCCCTTAAACGTTAAAAATTAATTCAAATAACTTGTTATTTCAAAGATAAATATTGGGAGATGAAAAGTGTCTGTGGTCAACTTTAATCCAAATTCTACTAAACTTTGGCCACTTTCGAAACAACGCAATCATTATACTTGATTCATTTTTATGTTATTTAACTACTTTGGAGGCTTAAACGTTGCAAATGTATTCAAATAAATTTTAATTTTTAAAAGATAAAATATGGGGAAAAAAACAATTTTGTGGTCAACTTCAATCCAAATTCTACTAAACTTTGACCACTTTTGAAACAACGCAATTAAAATATTTGATTCATTTTTATGTTATTTAACTACTTTTGAGCCTTAAACGTTGAGAATGAATTACTAAACTTTGCAGTTATTACGAAAGCGGAGCATATTACATCATAGGAAAAAATATAGATTTTTACATATTGGTTTAGTCCAGATTCTTGTTAAACCATTATTTCGATTAGGATTAGATATTCCTATCCTTCTAATGATTAGAGATGCTAGACATACGAATTTTGAGCATTCGTTATTAGCTATCCTTGAATCAAATATAGCAAATGGCCCTTGTATAGTAATCGTTATCCAAACTTTTCTGTTGATTTAACCGATGAAAATATTCAGAAAACTCTAACCGTTAATTTACAAACAAAGAATATATCGTTTGATAGATCTAAGTCTATAGGTTTAATATATCGTGTTTATTATAAAGTAATGAATACCTTAGCACCAAATTCTAAAATTGAAAGTAAAACAGGTGAATCTTTAGTATTTGAATCTAATACTGATCATACTAATACGTTTATTCCTAAACGAATCTCTTGGAATCAATTATTAAAAAATGATAATACTTGGAATCTTGAAAATATGTCAACTAAGTATAAAGATATAGGTGAATCTAGTAAGCTATCTAAAATTACTGAATTTAAAGATGGATCGGTTGAAATAAACTTTAGTAAAAGACAAAATTCTAAACGAATTGTTGAATCGGATGACAAAGGTAAAATTAAATTACATAGTGTAGATTTTGAACCTACTATTCTAAACCTAAGTATAAACATTACTCTAAAGAATATTCAAAAACTTATTCGAAGAAACCCTATAAGAAAACATTTTCTAAAAAACCTGTTGAACAAAAAAGATAATCCTAGGCATTATTCTAAATTAAAATGTTTTAAATGTGGTAAAATAGGACATACTTCTAAATATTGTCGTTTAAAGGATAAAATTAATACTTTGGCTATAGATGATGAACATAAAAAACAAATTTTTGAATTAATAGATCAAGATCAAACTGATAATGATATTGCTAGTTCGGATGAAGAGTATAATGAACAAATTAATGAATTAATAGATTCATCTAGTAATGAAAGTGATCAAGATAATTGTGTTAATAATATAGGAATCCGTTATTCTAACATTAATGTAATTTCGGCAGATGATAAACAATTCTTTTTGACATTAATAGATAAAATAGAGGATAATGAAGTTAAAACTGAATATTTATTAAAATTAAAAGATATGATTATTACTGATATTCATAAACATGAAATTAAACCTTTTAATTTTAAAGATGTAACAGATAAATTCAAATCTAAGCAAGTAACTATAAATGATTTACAAAAAGAAATAAATGATCTAAAACTTGAAGTAAAAGAATTGCAATTAAAGATAGGAATATTAAGTAAAATTGAAAAAGAAAATCTGAATAAAGGAAAACAAGTAATTACTGAAAATATAGAGGAAGATGAGCATGATTATATAGCATTAATTTCTAGAATTAATATGCAACGTTGGTATATACAAATTAAAATTAAAATTCAAAATGAAGTAGTAATTGAAACTGTAGCTTTAGTTGATAGTGGTGCTGATCATAATTGTATTCAGGAAGGATTAGTACCTACAAGATTCTTTGAAAAAACAAAAGAAAGATTAAATTCTGCTAGTGGATCTAAACTTAAAGTTAAATATAAATTAAGTAATGTGTTAATTTGTAATAAGCAAATTTGTTTTAAAAATACATTCATTCTAGTTAAAGATTTATCACAACGAATTCTATTAGGAACACCTTTTTTAACACAGATATATCCTTTTACAGTAAGTAAAAATGGAATTATGACAAATGTTTTAGGTGAAGATATTCTTTTTAAATTTGTTACTTCTCCTTCCGAAAAGGAAGTAAATAATTTAAAGGCCAATTCAAATGAATAAGGAATTACTTGAGTATTGTAAAAAAGAAATTCAAAGTTTATTAGATAAGAAGTTAATTCGACATTCCAAGTCTCCTTGGAGTTGTGCTGCATTTTATGTAAATAATGCTGCTTGAAAAAGAAAGAGGTACACCTCGTTTAGTTATTAATTATAAACCTTTGAACAAAGCCTTACAATGGATTAGATACCCCATCCCTAATAAAAGAGATTTATTAAAACAAACTTATGGTGCAAATGTTTATTCTAAATTTGATTTAAAGTCTGGATTTTGGCAAATACAAGTAGATGAAAAAGATAAATATAAAACTGCATTTACTGTCCCTTTTGGACACTTTGAGTGGAATGTGATGCCATTTGGTTTAAAAAATGCTCCTTCCGAATTCCAAAATATGATGAATGATATATTTAATCCTTATACTGAATTCTGCATTGTTTATATTGATGATGTGCTTATATTCTCAAAGTCTATTGATCAACATTTTAGGCATCTACATATATTTTATAAAATTGTTAAGCAAAATGGTTTAGTCTTATCAAAACCAAAGATGAAGTTATTTTTAACAACATGTAGATTTCTTGGTCATGAATTAAGTCAAGGTACTTATAAGCCAATCTGTAGAGTTAAAGAATTTGCATCTAAATTTCCAGATGAATTAAAGGAGAAACAACAATTGCAAAGATTTTTAGGTTGTCTAAATTATGTTTCGATTTCATTAAAAATTTAAGGATTATTATTGAACCCTTATATAAAAGATTAAGAAAAAATGCTTTGCCATGGTCTAATGAACATACACAAGTAGTTAAAAAGATTAAAGAAACTGTTCAGAGTTTGCCATGTCTCGGGATTCCACATCCGGACGCCCTCATGGTTGTAGAAACGGATGCATCCGAGCAAGGCTACGGAGGCATCTTGAAACAAAAACTACCCGATACAAAAACTGAACAATTGGTAAGGTACCATTCAGGTATCTGGATTTCTTCTCAGAAAAACTATTCTACAATTAAAAAAGAAATTTTATCTATTGTTTTATGCATTACTAAATTTCAAGATGATTTAATTAATAAAACTTTTATTTTACGTATTGATTGTAAATCGACAAAGATGTTTTAGAAAAGGATGTTAAAAATTTGGTTTCAAAACAAATTTTTGCTAGATGGCAAGCCATTCTATCGGCTTTTGATTTTACTATAGAGTTTATTAAAGGAGAATCAAATTCTTTGCCGGATTATCTGACAAGAGAGTTTTTGCAGGATCGCAATGAGTAATTTCAGACCTCGTGGTCTTCGACCCGAGCATAATCCTGAGCAAAATCGTTTTTCTTCTCTATCAGCAGATAAAGCCTTATCTTTGCGACCATCGTCACCTCAATATCAAAATAGATTTGTGAGCAAAACATTAACACCTTATAAGCCAACTTCTTCTTCTTCTCCTCAAGCAACACCTTCACCAAGAGCCCCATTTAAGCGGTTATTTTCAAACTTAGCTGATTTCCCTTCTTCATCTTCAGCAGAATCAACTTCGCAAAATACTCCTTCTTCTCCAATTGATTCTAAAAATGGATGGGTAGAAAAATTCACTGCCCCTATCATTGAATTAGATGAAGAATTGGAAGGATTAAATTATAAAGATTTGATTGATTATGTCTTTATTAAAGGTTTCTATTTTATTACTCCCGATGTGATGAGAACAAGAGATTGGTACGAAGCAGTGCTTGCTATATACCGAATCTGTTCTTATAGAAAATGCCTATCAAGATGATCGTGATAAGCCTGGTATGCAGAGAATTGCTTACTCGAAGTGTACGATTAAGAATATTTATTCTATGAAGACCCGGACATTTCCGTCCATGGTTGCGCCGATTGTTTTTCCGGCAGAAATGAAGATGTTGCCCTCAACTTTTAACTATATTGATTATATTCAAGCATGGAAGAACTTCCTCTTTATTCGACCTTTTTCTCATACCCGGTTCTTTCAGCTGAAAACAGATTTACCTGAGCAGATTCCAGCATGGTTCTATTCATGGTGGGCACAATTTGGTATAAATAGGCAGATATTACCAACAGATAAGCTGAAACGTTTGATGGAATTTATGGATCGGACAAAACCTACCGATCCTAGTTCATTAAATTTGACAACTATGCAGAAAGAACTTATGTTCTTTTTCAAGATGAAATTTCCCTGGATTATTGAATGGTCATTCACTAAAGTTCCTGATAAATATCAACAGACTGTTCCGAGCAGGATGACTAAGATTAAATGGTGGAAGCAGTATGATGAGCAACGAAAAAAGGAAAGCACTCCTTTTTCTGTTAATCAGAAATTTGAACAAAAATTAAAAAAGAAACAAGAAATGGAAGCATTGAAGAAAAGGTTAGATCGGGTTTATGAAGAAATATTGTCCGAAGATTCGTCTGAGCATAATGAATCCGATCTACCGGGTTATGGACAACAACAGGACTTTTTTAGCAGATGATCATGACTGAACCAAATCAAGATTATTCCAGTTTACTTAGCCAATTAGAGACTCTACAACAAGCAAATCCAAAATGAGCATCGGTTTTCTCGGGTTCGACTCCAAAGAGCCCAAAATCAAATTAATCTTCTACAAGATATGAATCAAAGGTCTACTTCAAGAAATGCGCAATTAACTCTCATTAATGAGACCTTAACCAATCGCATTATGCAACTTGTTCAAGAAGGACAAATATTGAGATTACGTATTATTCGACTTGAGCAACAATTGACAAGCACTCAGCAGACAGCCTCTACATCACAAAGCATTCAGCCGACAAGAAATCGTGGAAATCGTGATACACTCAATCAACCTGACTAAAGGACTATATGACAAACAATCAAACATCATGGCAGACAACTTTTAGCAAAGTCACTTTACTTTTTAAAAGTAGATTACTTTTTCTTTATTAAAGCTACTTTATGTAAAGTTTTAATTATTGTCCTTTCAATTATCAATGTAAGCATATGATGTAATTCTCTTCTCTATTTAAGAGAAGTTTTTCAATGAATTAAGCAGATCCGATTTTGTGCAAAAATTTCCGATTCTCTCTCTAGCTTGTAAGTATTATGTTTCAATATAGTTGAATAATGCTAAGTATATTGTCCGGAGGACATAAACGAATAAGTGTTTATACACTATATCGTTTATAATTCGAAGAAATCAATATAGAGCTCATACCTCTGATTTTTAGTTGATTATCTTTGAGCCTCGTCAAGATACGTACTTAGTTATTATTAGTTGTTATTTGAGTTATTTGAGATCCTGAAGATTCAAATACTAAAGATTCACCTGTTTTACTTTCAATTTTAGAATTTGGTGCTAAGGTATTCATTACTTTATAATAAACACGATATATTAAACCTATAGACTTAGATCTATCAAACGATATATTCTTTGTTTGTAAATTAACAGTTAGAGTTTTCAGAATATTTTCATCGGTTAAATCAACAGAAAAGTTTGGATAACAGTTACTATACACAGGGCCATTTGCTATATTTGATTCAAGGATAGCTAATAACGAATGCTCAAAATTCGTATGTCTAGCATCTCTAATCATTAGAAGGATAGGAATATCTAATCCTAATCGAAATAATGGTTTAACGGCAATCTGGACTAAACCAATATGTAAAAATCTATATTTTTTCCTATGATGTAATATGCTCTGCTTTCGTAATAACTGCAAAGTTTCAGTTTCATTTTTAATGCTAAATGTATGTTCGGATGTATGAATAGCATAATCAGCAAACATATCAAAAGTACCTTTCTTGTAGAAAGTAGAAATATTCATTTTCGGAATACTCCAGTTATGCAAATTTTGTTCAATATGAGATATATGTATTTCAGTAGAATTTACTTCAGAAATAGATTCAGTTTCTAGAGACCTAAGTTCATTATCTTCTTCTAAGTTTTTCTTAAACAATTTAATTGCTTTAGACATCATTTTACACAATGTTTACTTACCGATGTTC
>JAHSUH010005334.1:0-44653 GCA_025388415.1 Cynanchum wilfordii | reverse complement strand
ATTCTTCGTTGATTTGAAACATTACTATTGGGAAAGATCCTTTCTTGTTTCCATTATTTGTGCGAGATCAAATTGTTAGAAGGTGTGTATACGGAGAAGAATGCATGAAAATCATAGATCTCTGTCACAAGGGACCTGCTAGGGCCGTTTAGACAGCTGATTAACACCGCAAGGAAGGTGATAACTTCGTTTTTTTTTTTTTTTTTTTACATTTATTGTGTGTTCAATTCGAGTTAATTGGATTTAATTGAATGGAAATTACGCAAATTCTTTCTGTTTTTGATTTCAGAAGTTTTAGGGACCAAAATTGAAGAAAGGAAGAAATCAGGGACTAAAAGTGCAATTTTTGGAAAAAAAGGATCAACACGGGCGTGTTGATGGCCGTGTTGAGCCCGTGTTGATGATACGCGACACGAGCGTGTTCTGCGCCGTGTTGCGGCCCGTGTTTAAGGCAATTTTGGCGCAATTCAATGTCCCACATGGAAATTTTACCTCTTTTCAACTCTATTTCACTCCTATAAATAAATGCACTCCCCCAGTTGTTGAAGCACACCAGAATCACTCAAAACAGGAGCATTTCCGAGTTCCTAGCCAATAGGAATTTCGTGATAAGCTTCAGTCTAGTTTTCAGTTTTCATTATTTTTCTTTCTTTTAGAGTGTAGGGGTTGAACCTCGACCGTAAGGAATATCCCTATAGTTTAGTGATTTAAATATCCCTCGACCCTATACTCTTTATTTTGATTGATTGATTAATGATTTATATATTCTCGGGAAGGATATGTTTTAATATACATTATGAATTGCTTATTGTTTTACGCTTTCGATTTAATTCTCGTATTGAGTTTATGCTATTAAACTTAGGTTGATGCATGATACTACAATGGTTAATTAAATTGACGATTTGTTAATAAACCCGACCGTAGGAGATTTAATGAATTGCCATATTAGGACTAATAACTTACATCGACCGTACTGAGGTTAGGCATCCTAATAATCTTGGGTTTGGAATTATTGCAATTCTAAAGGTTATGTTATTAAATTGACGCCTTAATAACTAATCTAAACAGGTTTAGGATTACTTGCAACGACCAGTATTGAAGTAATCATTCTAGACAACTCCGGTATGGTAGTAAGATAATTCGAATTCATAATTTCCTTAGACCCATTTGCAAATTGAGCTTTCGAACATTGTTCACCTTAATTAATCATACGTACTTCATTAGAGATCTTAGCTAATTATCTTTCCATTCTTATTTTAAATATTTTTTAAACAAACATATCTGAATCGAATGGACACATAGGACTAATTTCCTGAACCTTAAAGCTTGTCATAATTGGTAGAAACTAACCAGCCGTTACCAACGTTCCCGAGGATACGATATTTATAAATTTAAAATCGTGGTACTCCCGTGTTACTATCTGCATGCGATAGGTACTCTGCCTTAGTTGTGTTTGATTATGTGACACTGTTTTGTGAGATTATTTGCTTTATATGATACTATATTTTTACTCACTCAAAACACACACTAGATTTTTGGCGCCGTTGCCGGGGATGCAAAAATTCATAATATTTTTAAAATTCCCGATCAAAATTTTAGAAATTCTATGATTTGGTAACGGTAGTATCTATCCTTTATGATTTGATTACTGGAATTAGACGTCACTTTCCTAAGTATACGGTTTTCTAAATTGTTAATTTTAGAAATTATCTAGAATTAAATAATTAAGGTCATCTAGTTTTAGAAAATTCATTCCAAAACCATATTAGGAAAAACTCTAGAGATTATCTAGGGTTATAAAAAAAAAAAAAAAAAAAAAAAAAAAAAAAAAAAATCATGCCTAATCTATCTTTGATATTATCAAAATTTGAAAATTTTCAACTTCATCGTGCGAGGATCTACTTGAATTGAAACCGAAAGGGCTGAACAACCCATTTCTAATATGGATTCCTAAGATGAAGGTACGGACTTCCTTGATTATAATTGCAAATCTCAGTAAGGAACAAAAGAGATTGATTCCGGATGCACTAAAAGAGGTACAAAAGAGCTTTTGCTTACGATTACTGACAATCCAGGTATCAATCCTAGCCTTTGCTCTTATACATGTTCTATTGTTTTTTGGATAGTTGTTCTAGCTATATTATTTCTTAACATGATAAGAGAGTTTAAGGGAGTTTATAGATGATTTCCTATGATGTATATACGTTCATGCATTGTTTGTGATATCTAGAATCTATGTTTTAAAGATGCATGAAAACTACGCATATGCTTAACTGGAAAAGTTATTCCTTTTGTGTTTAATAAGGCATTTTTGCATGAATTTTATTAAAGGAATTCTTTCACTATTGCACTCATTATAACATCCCACTGATTGAAATTTGTAATATGACATGTGATGTTAGTAAATATGCAGTAGGAGTTGTTTGAGGACAAAGGTATGTTATGAATGTCTAAATGATATACTATGCTAACTGTTGTATATGCATTTGATATATTTGACACCCTGCACTATTATGTACATTGATCACTCTACACTCACTTGTTGAATTATAAAGCATTTTGTGTACATTGGATGGAATGCTAAAATTGAATGAATTTGATAAATATGGAAATTCAATGAACTTTAAACAGAAAAATAGGATTTGGCATGATAGACAATTTAGAAGAATTTCAACTTGAGGATACAATGTTATTATATTCACATTTGAGAACATTTTCAGGATGTTTTAAAGCTATTGGACAAACTCTTTCGTTATTAACAAGTCTCGCTATGGGAGCTTGTGAAGTATTGAATGAGGATGAAACATCATTCAAGGTGAACAAATAGAAGTTGAAATTTTACAGGGAATTGTTCGAAGATATCGAACATGTAGTCCTTCCGAGGAGGAAAGGCGGTCTAGCTTAATGACAATAAAGAAGCGCTTATAGGGAGGCAACCCTATATTTTTGTTTTCGTTGTTTTTGTTTTGTTTTGTTTTTCTTGTTCTTGTTTTTCTTTGTTTGTCTTTTGTTTGTGTGCTTTTTTTAAAGGTGTCTTATGTGGTTTTTGGCGTAATTTATGTCTACTCTGTTTATTTAGAAATTGGATGCTCCGGAATAAGATTTTCACGTTTATTTAAGAGACTGAATGTCTAGTTTTGGACTACTATGCTTACTTGAGTAGATTCCCGGAAGTTCCGCAGGTTATATATGTGCTAAATGATCATAGCATGATAGAAACTGGATGTTCCAACATAGGGATTACACGTTTTAATTAAATAGATGTTGGATGTTCCGGGATAAGATATTGTTGTGTCAATTGATGTATTGAGTGAATAATGAATGTTCCAGTAGAGAAATTTTACTGCATATAAATTGTTTGGAACACATTAGCTTTAAAAATGGTAGAATTGGATTGTGGCATGTGCACTGCACGACCGTGTTCATAGCTATTCATTACTCTATCCCCTATTTATCTCTAAATTCACTCAACTCTCTTTCTCTATCTATGTATACATATAGTTGCTACCTTGCAGCTGTGACACTGAAGAGAGTTCATCCTCCACCGATCGCTATCTCGATTTATTCATTTAAAATATTTCAAGTAGATCGGAACGTAGCTACTGAACGCTACAACTCATTTATGAGAGGATTAGTACATCATGGCGGAAGAATTGATTAGGGAGACCCTTGCAATTCTTGAGTTGAATGCATAGATGAATTAATTGATGCATACTCTATAAATGCATCTTTAATGCAGAAGAGCTACTTACGAGGTACTAGTATGTAAATCTTTCATACTTTTTGAGCATCATAAAAATTCTATTTCTTTTAGACTTGGTGGATATGATCATGATTTGAGTATGAAGAGTTTAGAATTGTCCTTAAAATCTATTTGGGACCATATCATTGTGTATCATTCTTGTCATCTTAGAAGGTCAAAAGCTTCGCTTTCTCATTCTGAGCTTAATTGTTTGCATGTTATGCTTGCATGCTATTAATAGAAAAGAGAATATAGAAGTAATTAATGCCATAGACATAAATGAGTTATCACATGTTTTTAGACGTATTCCTGTGGACATGATTAGAATATTCGCTTTGAACTGCTAAGGAATATGCTACTAACACTCGTGAAAGTGTTTTGAGACATAACATCATTAGAGTTGCTAGATTTCTTGGTATAGATATTGCAGCTGCAACTCTCAGTATGGAAAGCACATCTCTTTCACTTGTGACCATCACTACCCTCCGGAACATGGACAGACATACAAGTTGAGGGTATATGAATATCTACCGAGGATGAGGTTCCATCACCGCACCACCACACCGCCACATCATTTCGATTTCAGCAGCCGCTGCAACCACTGGATACCTAGTTTTTCTTCTTTCCCTTTTTCTTGTTTTCTTTTTCATTTTTGTTCTTTTTGCTTTGTTCTCTTGTTGGTGTTTTCTATTTTAGGATATTACTTAGTTTTGGGCATCTATCGAATCTTCTTTGTTTTATTGTGCTTAGATGTTTCGGATTAAGTGTGGGGTACTCGTTTTTCACCTACCTTTAACACCGAGGACAGTGTTCATTTTAAGTGTGGCGTAGGGGTGAATTTTCTGGTTTTCTAGGCTAAATTTTTCGAATTTTCTCAAATTTCCTAGCAATTTCAAACTTTTGTGCTACTTAAGAAAAATTTTTAAGCTTTTGAAGTTGATTTACTCCGCCTATGATAAAAACTACTTGTTTGATTGCTAGAGTCTTGAGGATTGAGTTTGATTTATTCGTAAAGATTTGATTCTAGTCTAGTTGTAGGAAATCCCTGTTATCTTGAGCACATCTATTTTGACAAAATTTTTTGATTAGTGGATTACTTTTGGACTTTTAGGTAAATAGTGTTAGACCATCTAGATGTTGTGATAACTGTTATGGTGACTTGATAGGGGTTTGAGAACCATGCCACTAGTTTATTTTTCTGTCATTTATTTTAATAAGGGTAGTTTGCGAGTGTTCTTTGCTACGTAGGAACCACTCCTGAAGGGAATTGAATGCCCGGTGCCCTAAGGTCTTTGAGGTCTGGGAGCCACCGGAGTAAGACCTGCTATAAAGAGAATAATAAGTGTGGCATTGTGACTTGATCCCTAGATGGTTAATTATAATTAGCTGTTGTGACGTCTAAGTGATCAACATACTATCTTTCTACTAGTTTGAAGGGAAGTCCATTGTTTGGATGATGAGTCAAATTACAACACACACCACACCCCAGGAGATTCTATGATTAGATGTGTGTTGATTTAATATGGATATTTTGAATTATTTTTTCTTGATTTGCACATGATACATTTGATGAGGCATTAGGAGTAATTCACTCTTTGATAAGCTTGCTAATTTGGAAATGTATTTGACAAGTTTGAATTGTTGAGATTTTGTGAACACTTTTCGAGCCTAGTTGATGGGCATGATTAGTTGAGTTATATGTGTTTTCTTGGACTATATTTAGTAGTTTGCTTGAGGATAAACAAAAGATTAAGTGTGGGTATTTGATAACTCGATTTTATATCGTGTTTTTATACATTAATTGTGTTCAATTCGAGTTAATTATGGAGTTAATTGGATTTAATTGAATGGAAATTACGCAAATTCTTTCTGTTTTTGAGTTCAGAAGTTTCAGGGACCAAAATTGAAGAAAGGAAGAAATCGGGGACTAAAAGTGCAATTTTTGGAAAAAAAAGATCAACACGGGCGTGTTCCTGCCCGTGTTGCTGGCCGTGTTGCGCTGGCACGGGCGTTTTGATGGCCGTGTTGAGCTCGTGTTGATGATACGCGACACGGGGGTGTTGCAGCCCGTGTTCAATGCAATTTTGGCGCAATTCAATGTCCCACATGGAAATTTTACCTCTTTTCAACTCTATTTCTCTCCTATAAATAGATGCACTCCCCCAGTTGTTGAAGCACACCAGAATCACTCGGAACAGGAGCATTTCCGAGTTCCTAGCCAATAGGAATTTTGTGATAAGCTTCAACCTAGTTTTCAGTTTTCATTATTTTTCTTTCTTCTCGAGTATAGGGGTTGAACTTCGATCGTAAGGAATATCCCTATAGTTTAGTTGAGAGGAAGTGATCTCTCGAAGATCTTTAGAGCGAGATAAGGATACGAGCACAAGTCTCGGCGAGGTCCTGGAGGATTAAGCCGTCCTTGGAAGCAGTGAGAGCAACACGACAACTTTCTCTTTCCTTTTCTTTTCGTTCTTGTATTTCTTTTCCTTTATATGTTATGATTTTGTGTCCTAAGATACTCTTTATTTTGATTGATTAATGATTTATATATTCCCGAGAAGGATATGTTTTAATATACATTATGAAGGATATGTTTTACATTATGAAACTTAGGTTGATGCATGATACTACAATAGTTAATTAAATTGACGATTTTTTAATGAAACCCGACCGTAGGAGATTTAATGAGTTGCCAAATTAGGACTAATACCTTACGCCGCCCGTATTGAGGTTAGACAACTTAATAATCTTGGGTGTGGAATTAATGCAAATCTTAAGGTTATGTTATTAAATTGACGCCTTAATAACTAATCTAAAAAGATTTAGGATTACTTACAACGACCAGTATTGAGGTCATCATTCTAGACAACTTAGGTATGGTAGTAAGATAATTCAAACTCATAATTGCCTTAGATCCATTTGCAAATTGAACTTTCGAACATTCTTCACCTTAATTAATCATACGTACTTCATTAGAGATCTTAGCTAATTATCTTTCCATTCTTGTTTTAAATATTCTTTAAACAAACATATCTGAATCGAATGGACACATAGGACTAATTTCCTGAACCTTAAAGTTTGTCATAATTTGTAGAAACTAACCAGCCGTTACCAACGTTCCCGAGGATACGATATTTATAAATTTAAAATCGTGGTACTCCCGTGTTACTATCTGCATGCGATAGGTACTCAGCCTTAGTTGTGTTTGATTATGTGACATTGTTTTGTGAGATTATTTGCTTTATATGATACTATATTTTTACTCACTCAAAACACACACCAGAAGGTGTTAGAAGCCGGATTCTACTGGCCCACGATCTTCAAGGACGTTGTATCCCACATACGGGTTTGTGATGCATGTCAAAGAACATGTAACATTTCTTCTAAGGATGGTATGCCCCAAAGAGGAATTAAAAGTGTTGAAATTTTTTATATTTAGGGTATAGACTTTATGGGACCATTTCCTTCTTCATATGGAAATAAATACATTTTAGTAGCCGTTGAATATTTTTCTAAATGACCCGAGGCTCGGCATTACCTATTAACGATGCTAAAGTTGTGTGCAGATTTCTCAGAAAATTATTTGTTAGATTTGGTTGTCCAAGAGCTTTAATAAGTGACAGAGGAACTCACTTTTGCAACTCCCAGCTGGAGAATGTACTGAAAAGATATGGAGTTCATCACAAGCTTTCCACTGCCTATCATCCACAAACGAATGGGCAAGTTGAGGTAACCAACAGAGGTATAAAAAGGATTTTAGAGAAAACTGTAGGTATACATAGAAAAGATTGGTCTAGAAATCTTGATGATGCATTATGGATTTAGGACTGCATTTAGAACATCTACAGGATTTTCTCCTTACCATTTAGTTTATGAAAAAGCATGCCACTTACCTGTAGAAATAGAACATAAAGCATATTGGGTATTGAAAAAGTGAAATCTAGATGATGAGCTAATTGGAAAAGATAGGATGTTGCAAATAAATGAGCTTGATGAATGGAGATATAATGCATATGAGAATTCTTTGAATTTCAAAATGAAAAGTAAAATTGTCCATGATAAGAAACTCAGAAGTTTAAAGAATTTTCAACCTGGTAACAAAGTGTTATTATTTAACTCCCGTTTAAGAATGTTTCCAGGAAAATTGCGTAGCTTTTGGTCAAGTCTATTTACTATCAAAGTAGTATCACCCTATGGAGCTTGTGAAATAGAGGATACAGATGAGAAAATTTTCAAGGTAAATGGTCAAAGGTTAAAATTCTACAAATAACCATTTGAGGTGGGCAATACAGAGGAATATTTCGATTGATAGAAGGCAGTCCAACTAAACGACAAAAACGAAGCGCTTTCGGGGAGGAAACCTTGTGTTTGTTTTGTTTTCCCTTTTTCTGTTTTATTTATTTCATTTTTGCTTCATTTAATTCTTTTCTATCTTGTTTTTTGTTTTTCTATTTTTAGGTCACTACTTAGTCTTAAACATCTTTCTTCTTTACTTTGTCTTATATGTTCATAGATGTTTTAGATTACGTGTGGGGTGTTTCATCTAAACCTACCAACAACACTGAGGATAGTGTTCATTTCAAGTGTGGGGTAGGGGTGAATTTCTGGGGCTAAATTTTTTGAATTTTCTCGAATTTTATGGCAATTTTAAACTTTTTGGGATATCCGATAAACTTTTGAAGCATGATTTACTCTGCCTATGATAAAAACTATTTGTTTGATTGTAAGAGTCTTGAGGATTGAGTTTGATTTATTCATAGAAACTTGATGCTAGTCTAGTTGTAGGAAATCCCTGTTATCTAGAGCACATCTATTTTGGCAAAATTGTTTGATTGATGGATCACTTTTTGACTTTTAGTTAAATAGTATTAGACCATCTAGATGTTGTGATAGTTGTTATGGTGACTTGATAGGAGTTTGAGAAGCATGGCACTTAGGAATAAGGGTAGTTTTAATAAGTGTAGTTTGCAAGTGTTCTTTGCTACTTAGGAATCACTCCTGAAGGGAATTGAATGTCCGGTGCCCTAAGGTCTTTGAGGTCTGGGAGCCACCGGAGTGAGACCTGCTACAAGGGTAGCTAGCTAAATTTAACATGGTTAAGTAAACACTTATACCCACTGCATTGAAAAGAAAATATATATATATATATATATATATATATGTTCGAAAAAAAAAGAAAAAAAAGAGAAGTAATAAGTGTGGCATTGTGACTTGATAGATGGTTAATTATAATTAGCTGTTGTGATGTCTAAATGATTAACATACTATCTTTCTACTAGTTTGAAGGGAAGTCTGTTGTTTGGATGATGAGTCGGATTAGAACACACACTACACCTACGGAGATTCTATGATTAGATGTGTGTTGATTTAATATGGATATTTTGAATTATTTCTTCTTGATTTGCACATGATACATTTGATGAGGCATTATGAGTAATTCACTCTTCCATTCTGATTTCTGAACAGTTTGAATTGTTGAACACCTAGTTATATGTGTTTTCTTGGACTATATTTAGTAGTTTGCTTGAGGACAAGCAAAAGACTAAGTGTGGGGTATTTGATACGGTTTTATATCATGTTTTTATACATTAATTGTGTTCAATTTGAGTTAATTATAGAGTTAAATGGACTTAATTGAATGGAAATTACGCAATTTCTTTCTGTTTACGATTTCAGAAGTTTTAGGGACCAAAATTGAAGAAAGGAAGAAACCAGGGACTAAAATTGCAATTTTTGGTGCAACATGGGCGTGTTGGAGACACATGATACGGGCATTTTGAAGGCAACTTGGGCGTGTTTCAATGTCCCACATTGATATTTTACTTCTTTTCAACTCTATTTCACTCCTATAAATAGATGCACTCCCTCGGTTGTTGAACCACACCGGAATCACTCGGAACAGGAGCATTTCCGAGTTTCTAGTTAATAGAAATTTCGTGATAAGCTCCATTCGAGTTTTCACTTTTCGTTTTTCTTTCTTTCTTTCCCTATAGTTTAGTTGAGGGGAGTGATAGTTGAAGATCTTTAGAGCGAGTGATGAGCTATTTTTGTATATAAAAATAGTATAAATAATCGAATAAAATAGTACTAAAAATAATAAGAAATCTCAAGAATAAAATAGGTTTGTCACTTAGATAATAAACTCACCTAGGCAGAGTACCTATCGTATAGTTTAGTAAATAAAAGTAAGTATCAAGATTTTAATATTTATAAAAATTGTTTTCCCCAAGACGTCTATTATGAAATAGTGTGGAAAAATATAATTAGGTCAACTATGATAATGTTTTGGAATTATGAATCAATCTCAAGTAATTCAACCAAAATCAAGAGTGATAACATTGAATTCTAATTTCCTAGATAGCAAAGTAAAACAAAGTAAAGTAGATGGAAAGCAAGTAATATGGATGGTAGAAACTATAGGGAAAATCATAGGTAAAATGGAGGATACAAACTACTAAGGGCAAGATTAATCATGAATTAACTATCATAATCTCACCAAATTCAAGTCTAAAGATGAACTTCCCCAATACAGTTCGTTGCAAGAAATTCATAAATGAAGAGCACTTGAATGTTGACAAGATCAAATCTCCTATCAATCATCCCGATTCCGGTCCATCAATAGGAAACCTAACCACATCAACTTGGCACTAATCGTATATCCTGGTTCCGGCCTAACAATTAGTGTTAACCCTAAACCACAATTCCAAATCAAAGCTCAAACTATAGATAAAATTCAGATCCAAAGCTAAGATAGAAATTGCAATTGAAATTAATAAAACTACAACAATCATCAATGAAAATCATAAAATGCCCAAAGTAATAAGTAACATAAAACCAACCATTTCTACTGATATGTCGATTTATATCATGTTTTTAAGGGGTAATTATGTTTAATTTAAAGTCTAATTAGACTTAATTAAATGGAAATTACGCAAATTTGCTCTATTTTCGCTTTTTGGAAGTTTCCGGACGAAATTGAAGAAATAAATAAATCGGGGACTAAAGTGCAATTTTTGGAAAAAAGGTTCAACACGGGCGTGTTCCTACCCGTGTTGCACTTGGCACGGGCGTGTTGAGCCCGTGTTGAAGACTGGTGTGTGTTTTGAATGAGTAAAATATAGTATCATATAAAGTAAATAATCTCACAAAACAGTGTCACAAAATCAAACACAACTAAGGCAGAGTACCTATCGCATGTAGATAGTAACACGGGAGTACCACGATTTTAAATTTATAAATATCGTATCCACGAGAACGTTGGTGACGGCTGGTTAGCTTCTATCAATTATGACAATCTTTAAAGTTCAAGGAATTAGTCCTATGTGTCCATTCAATTCAGATATGTTTGTTTAAAGAATATTTAAAACAAGAATGAAAAACAATTAACTAAGATCTCTAATGAAGTACGTATGATTAATTAAGTTGAACAATGTTCGAATGTGTAGCTTGCAAGCGGATCTAAGGCAATTATGAATTCGAATTATCTTACTACCATACATGAGTTATCTAAAATGATTACCTCAATACTGGTCGTTGTAAGTAATCCTAAACCTTTTTAGATTAGTTATTAAGGCGTCAATTTAATAACATAACCTTAAGATTTGCATTAATTCCAAACCCAAGATTATTAGGATGCCTAACCTCAGTACGGTCGTTGTAAGTTATTAGTCCTAATCTTGCAACTCATTAAATCTCCTACGGTCGGGATTTATTAATAAATCGTCAATTTAATTAACTATTGTAGTATCATGCATCAACCTAAGTTTCATAGCATAAACTCAATACCCTTATGGTTGAGTAGATTCTCAAAAATTATCCTCATAGTTAAATATTTTCTAGTTTTTATATTTTTCTTATTAGCTTTAAGGTTTGAGCCTCAACCATAAGGGAGAGCTCTATAGCTTAGTTGAGGGGTAGGATACTAGAAGATTTCTTGGGCAAGACAAGGAGGAAGGCTGATAGGGTTCGAGAAGAATCGGAGGTCAAGTCCCGCCGTCGAAGTAGTGAGAACCAGATGACAACTTTTCTTTTCCCTCTTCTCAAGTCTATTATTTTTCGTTCTTTATTTACTCTATCTCTGTCTCATGGGATTCTTTTATTATTAATGATAAAATTAGAGTTATTATTAATTTCCCGGGAAGGATACTGTTTGTGATTATCATTGCGATTATTATTGCTTTATGCTTTCAACTTAGTTTCGTATCCAATTTATGCCTTGACACATAGGTTTGCATCTAGTTGAGTATATAATTGGAATAATTATTAATTGACGGTTTGTTAAGGAGACTCGACCATAGGAGAATTAATGAATTGCCGGATTAGGTGTAATAACTTGCATCGACCATAATGAGGTAAGGTAGCCTAATAATCTCGAGTTAGTAATCAATGCAAATCTTAAGATTAACTTATTAAATTGATGACTTAATAATTAATCTACAAAGGTTTAGGATTATTTACAACGACCCGTATTGAGGTAATCACATTAGCAATCTATTAAATCTCCTATGGTGGGGACTCATTAACAAACCTTCAATTCAATTAACTATTGTAGTATCATGCATCAACCTAAGTTTCATAGCATAAACTCAATACGAGAATCAAATCGAAAGCGTAAAACAATATGTAATTCACAATGTATATTAAAACGTATCCTTTCCGGAAATATATAAATCATTAATCAATCAATCAAAATAAAGAGTATCTTAGGACACAAAATCATAACATATAAAGGAAAAGTAACACAGGAATGTAAAGACAAGGAGAGAGAAAGTTGTCGTTTTGCTCTCACTGCTTCCACGGACCGACTTAATTCTCAAGATCTCGCCAAAACTTGTACTCCGGATCCTTATCTCGCTCAAGAGATATTCAAAGATCACTCCCTCTCGACTAAACTATAGGGTATCCCTTATGGTCGAGGCTCAACCCTACACTCGAGAAGAAAGAAAAAATGAAAACTGAAAACTCGATTGGAGCTTATCGCGAAGTCTCTATTAGCTAGAAACTCGGAAATGCTCCTGTTCCGAGTGATTTTGGTGTTTTTCAACAATTGAGGGGGTGCATCTATTTATAGAGGTGAAGCAGAGCTGAAAAGCGGTGAAATTTCAAAGTGGGACATTCAAATGCACCAAAGCTGCCTTCAACACGCCCGTGTTGAAACAATTGCAATTTAATCCCTAATTTCTTCCTTTCTTCAATTTTGGTCCCCGAAACTTCCGAAATCGAAAAAATAAATAATTTGCGGAATTTCCATTCAATTAAGTCCAATTAACTCCATAATTAACTCGAATTGAACACAATTAATGTATAAAAACATGATATAAAATCGAGTTATCAAATACCCCACACTTAGTCTTTTGTTTGTCCTCAAGCAAACTACTAAATATAGTCCAAGAAAACACATATAACTCAGCTCATCATGTTCATCAATTAAGCACAGGAGGTTCAACAATTCAAACTGTTCAGAAAATCAGAATGGACTATCAAAGAGTGAATTACTCATAATGCCTCATCAAATGTATCATGTGAAAATCAAGAAGAAATAATTCAAAATATCCATATTAAATCAACACACATCTAATCATAGAATCTGGGTGGGGTGTGTGTTCTAATCGACTCATCATCCAAACAACAGACTTCCCTTCAAACTAGTAGAAAGATAGTATGTTGATCACTTAGACGTCACAAACACTAATTATAATTAACCATCTATGGATCAAGTCACAATGCCACACTTATTACTCTTTTATATATATATATATATATATATATATATATATATATATATTCTTTTTTTTCCATAAATATATATTTTTTTCTCAATGCAGTGGGTATATATTTTTTTCTCACTCCGGTGGCTCCCATACCTCAAAGACCTTAGGGCACCGGGCATTCAATTCCCTTCAGGAGTGATTCCTAAGGAGCAAAGAACACTTGCAAACTACCCTTATTAAAATAAATGACGAAAAAAATAAACTAGTGGCATGCTTCTCAAACTCCTATCAAGTCACCATAACAACTATCACAACATCCAGATGGTGTTATATTTATATATAAAAATAATATAAATAATTGAATAAAATAATACTAAATATAATAGGAATTCTCAAGATTAAAATAGAATTGTCACTAAGAAAATAAACTCAACTAGGCAGAGAACCTATCGAAATAGTTTAGTAAATAAAGGTAGTATTCCGATTTAAATATTTATAAAATTGTTTTCTGGTGTGTGTTTTGAGTGAGTAAAAATATAGTATCATATAAAGCAAATAATCTCACAAAACAAAGTGTCACATAATCAAACACAACTAAGGCAGAATACCTATCGCATGCAAATAGTAACACGTGAGTACCACGATTTTAAATTTATAAATATCGTATCCTCGGGAACGTTTTAGTTTCTACCAATTATGACAATCTTTAAGGTTCGGGGAATTAGTCCTATGGGTCCATTCAATTCAGATATGTTGTTTAAAGAATATTTAAAACAAGAATAGAAAGATAATTAACTAAGATCTCTAATGAAGTACGTATGATTAATTAAGTTGAACAATGTTCGAAAGTTCGGTTTACAAACGGATCTAAGGCAATTATGAATTCGAATCGTCTTACTACCATACCCGAATTATCTAAAGTGATTACCTCAATATGGTTGTCGCAAGTAATCCTAAACCTTTGTAGATTAGTTATTAAGTCGTCAATTTAATAAGTTAATCTTAAGGTTTGCATTGATTATGAACTCGAGATTATTAGGCTGCCTAACTTCAATATGGTTGCCGCAAGTTATTAGACCTAATCCGGCAATTCGCTAAATCTCCTATAGTTGGGACTCATTAACAATCCGTCAATTTAATTAACTATTGTAGTATCATGCATCTACCTAAGTTTCATGGCATAAACTCAATACGAGAATCAAATCGAAAGCGTAAAACAATAAGCAATTCATAATGTATATTAAAACGTATCCTTCCCGGGAATATATAAATCATTAATCAATCAATCAAAATAAAGAGTATCTTAGGACACAAAATCATAACATATAAAGGAAAAGAAATGCAAGAACGAAAAGAAAAGGAAAGAGAAAGTTGTCGTGTTACTCTCACTGCTTCTACGGGCTGGCTTAATCCTCCAAACATCGCCGAGACTTGTACTCCGGATCCTTATCTCGCTCAAGAGATATTCAAAGATCACTCCCTCTCAACTAAACTATAGGGTATCCCTTATGGTTGAGGCTCAACCCTACACTCGAGAAGGAAGAAAAATGAAAACTGAATCTCGACTAGAGCTTATCACGAAATTCCTATTGGCTAGGAACTCGGAAATGCTCTTGTTCCGAGTGATTCTGGTGTGCTTCAACAACTGGGGGAGTGCATCTATTTATAGGAGTGAAATAGAGTTGAAAAGAGGTAAAATTTCCATGTGGGACAATGAATTGCGCCAAAAATCACTTCAACACGGGCTGCAACACGGCCAGGAACACGCCCGTGTCGCGTATCATCAACACGGGCTCAACACAACCATCAACACGCCCGGGGGCAACACGGCCAGCAACACGGGCAGGAACACACCCATGTTGATCCTTTTTTCCAAAAATTACACTTTTAGTCCCTAATTTCTTCCTTTCTTCAATTTTGGTCCCCGAAACTTCCGAAATAAAAAATAGAAAGAAATTGCGTAATTTCCATTGAATTAAATCCAATTAACTCCATAATTAACTTATAAAAATGCGATATAAAATCGAGTTATCAAATACCCCACACTTAGTCTTTTGCTTGTCCTCAAGCAAACTACTAAATATAGTCCAAGAAAACACATATAACTCAACTAACCATGTTCATCAATTAAGCACAGGAGGTGTTCAACAATTCAAACTTGTTTAGAAAATCGGAATGGACTATCAAAGAGTGAATTACTCCTAATGCCTCATCAAATGTATCATGTGCAAATCAAGAAGAAATAATTCAAAATATCCATATTAAATCAACACACATCTAATCATAGAATCTCCCCGGGTGTAGTGTGTGTTCTAATCTGACTCATCATCCAAACAATAGACTTCCCTTCAAACTAGTAGAAAGATAGTATGTTGATCATTTAGACGCGTCAACAACTAATTACAATTAACCATCTAGGGATCAAGTCACAATGCCACATTTATTACTCTCTCTTTTTTATATATATATATATACTCTTTTTTTTTCAAACATATATATATATATATATATTTTTCTTTTCAATGCAGTGGGTATAAGCGTTTACTTAACCATGTTAACTTTAACTACCATTGTAGCAGGTCTCACTCCGGTGGCTCCCGGACCTCAAAGACCTTAGGGCACCGGGCATTCAAATCCCTTCAGGAGTGATTCCTAAGTAGCAAAGAACACTTGCAAATAAAAAATAGAAAAAATAAATAGTGGCATGCTTCTCAAACTCCTATCAAGTTACCATAACAGCTATCACAACATCCAGATGGTCTAACACTATTTAACTAAAAGTCCAAAAGTGGTCCATCACCAAACAATTTCGCCAAAATAGATGTGCTCAAGATAACAGGATTTCCCTACAACTAGACTAGCATCAAGTTTCTATGAATAAATCAAACTCAATCCTCAAGACTCTTACAATCAAACAAATAGTTTTTATCATAGGCGGAGTAAATCATACTTCAAAAGTTTATCGGATATCCTAAAAAGTTTAAAATTGCCATAAAATTTTAGAAAATTATAAAAAATTTAGCAAAATTTAGCCCACAGCAGAAATTCACCCCTACCCCACACTTAAAATGAACACTGTCCTCGGTGTTGTAGGAGATGAAAAACCCCACACTTAATCTAAAACATCTATGAACAAATAAGACAAAGCAAAGCGAAAAAGATGTTTAAGACTAAGTAGTGTCCTAAAAATAGAAAAACAAGAAAAAAAAAAAAAAAAAAAAACACACAAACAAGAAGAAAAAACAAAAAAAAAAAACCACAAAAACAGGGAAGAGAAAACAAACACAGGGGTTGCCCCCACGAAAGTGCTTCGTTTTTGTCATTTAGCCGGACTACCTTCTATCAATCGAAATATTCTTCTTGGAGTGGCCTTCTTGAATGGTTCTCTATAAAACTTCAATCTCCTGGCCATTTACTCTAAAAAGATTCTCCATCTGCATTTACTATTTCACAAGCTCCATAAGGTGATACTTCCTTAATGGTAAATGGACCGTCCAATAACTATTCAATTTTCCCGGAAACATCTTCAAACGGGAGTTAAATAATAACACTTGGTCACCAGGATGGAAATTCTTTAAACTCCTGAGTTTCTTATCATGCAAAATTTTACTTTTCATTTTGAAATTCAAAGAATTCTCATACGCATTATATCTCCATTCATCAAGCTCATTTATTTGCAATATCCTATCTTTTCCAATTATCTCATCATCTAGATTGCACTTTTTCAATGCCCAATATGCTTTATGTTCTATTTCAACAGGTAAATGACATGTTTTTCCATAAATTAAACGATATGGAGAAAATCATGTAGATGTTCTAAATGCAGCCCTAAATGCCCATAATGCATCATCAAGCTTTGTAGACCAATCTTTTCTATATACACCTACAGTTTTCTCTAATATCCTTTTTATACCTCTATTTGTTACCTCAACTTGTCCATTTGTTTGTGGATGATAGGCGGTGGAAAGCTTGTGATGAACTCCATATCTTTTCAGTACCTTCTCCAGCTGGGAGTTGCAAAAAAGAGTTCCTTTGTCACTTATCAAAGCTCTAGGACAACCAAATCTAGCAAATAATTTCCTGAAAAAATCTACACACAACTTTAGCATCGTTAGTAGGTGATGTGAATTTTGGTTACTATATTTTTAGCATAAATTATGATTGAGATTAATTCAAGCAAAACAAATAGGTTATCACTTAAATAACCAAAATCTAAGGCAGAGTACCTATCGTATGCAGATAGTAACATGGAAGCATCAACGATTTTACATTTATAAAATATCGTATAGACCCAAAGACATTGACAACAGTTATAAGCAATTATTAGATATGACAAGAATTTATTAGCAAAAGTTAACCCTTGGATAAGATTCAATTCATGAGATTGTTGCTAGAACATAAATAGAATTGAAACAGATATGAATTCAGTTCGATGATTCAATTAGAATGACCATATTCGAAGATGTAGCTTTAAGCGATCTAAGGCAATTGTGATTAATATTAACTTTACTACCGTACCCAAGTTATCTAATGTGATTACCTCAATATGGTTGTTGCAAGTAATCCTAAACCTTTGTAGATTAATTATTAAGTCGTGAATTTAATAAGTTAATCTTAAGATTTGCAATGATTATGAACTTGAGATTATTAGGCTGCCTAACTTCAGTATGGTTGCCGCAAGTTATTAGACCTAATCCGGCTATTCATTAAATCTCCTATGGTTGGGACTCATTAACAAACCGTCAATTAATTAATTATTCCAATTATATGCTCAACTAGATGCAAACCTATATGTCATGGCATAAATTGAATAAGAAACTAAGTTGAAAGCATAAAGCAATAATAATCACAATGATAATCACAAACAGTATCCTTCCCGGGAAATTAATAAAAGCTCTAATTGTATCATTAATAATAAAAGAATCCCATGAGACAGAGTTAAAATAAATAAAGAATGAAAAATAATAGACTTGAGAAGAGGGAAAAGAAAAGTTGTCGTTTGGTTGTCACTACTTCGACGGCGGGACTTGACCTCCGATTCTTCTCGAACCCTACTAGCCTTCCTCCTTGTCTTGCTCACGAAATCTTCTAGAGTCACACCTCTCAACTAAGCTATAGAGCTCTCCCTTATGGTTGAGGCTCAAACCCTAAACTAAGAAGAAAAATATAATAACTAGAAAATATTTAACTACGAGGGTGATTTCCGAGAATCCACGGGAGTGGAGACTCGAAATCCCCTCGAATTCTCTAAACTCGGCCTCTCTGGTGGATTGGTGGTGTGTTCCAAAGGCTTGGATGCTGTCTCTATTTATAGGAGTAGAAAAGGAGCTGAAAACGGTGAAAATTCGATGTGAGACGCAAAAAGCGACCCTCAACACGCCCGGCAAGAACACGGGCTGAACACGCCCGTGCCGCGTGTCTTCAACACGGTCGGCAACACGGGCTGAACACGCCCGTGCCAAGCCAACACGCCCATCAACACGGGCACGAACACGCCCGTGCCAAGCCAACACGCCCATCAACAAGGGCATGAACACGCCCGTGTTGATCATTTTTTTCCAAAAATTGCACTTTTAGTCCCCGATTTCTTCATTTCTTCAATTTCAGTCCTGAAACTTCCAAAAGGCGAAAACAGAGCAAATTTGCGTAATTTCCGTTTAATTAAGTCTAATTAGACTCTAAATTAAACATATTTAAACATAATTACCCCTTAAAAACACTATATAAATCTGACACATCAGTAGGTAATGCGTGAGCCTCGGGCCATTTAGAAAAATATTCAACGGCTACTAAAATTATTTATTTCCATATGACGAAGGAAATGGTCCCATAAGGTCTATACCCCAAATATCAAAAATCTTAACACTTTGAATTCCTCTTTGGGGCATACCATCCTTAGAAGAAATGTTACTTGTTCTTTGACATGCATCACAAACCTGTATGTGGGATACAACGTCCTTGAAGATTGTGGGCCAATAGAATCCGGCTTCTAACACCTTCCTTGCAGTGTTATTAGCAGCTAAATGGCCTCCAGTAGGTCCCTTGTGACAGTGATCTATGATTTTCGTGCATTCTTCTCCGGATACGCATCTTCTAATAAACTGATCTGCACAAATACGAAACAAGAAAGGATCTTCCCAAAAGTAATATTTCAAATCAGCGAAGAATTTTTTCTTTTGCTGATAAGTCATATCACTGGGGAATTTCTTTAGCAGCAAGATAGTTAGCAATATCGGCAAACCACGGAAGAGAACTATCAACATAATTCAACATTTGTATCAAATATAGACTCTCATCGGGGAATTTGTCGGATATCACGGACTCATCAATAGATTCTAACTCGGGATTCTCTAACCTAGACAAATGATCAACAACTAGGTTTTCAGCTCCTTTCTTATCCCTTATCTCGATGTCAAACTCTTGTAAAAGTAAAACCTATCTAATCAACCTAGGTTTGGCATCAGATTTGTTAAACAAATATTTGAGTGCAAAATGATCAGTATAAACAA
The DNA here is from genome assembly GCA_025388415.1 of Cynanchum wilfordii. Lineage (NCBI taxonomy): Eukaryota > Viridiplantae > Streptophyta > Magnoliopsida > Gentianales > Apocynaceae > Cynanchum > Cynanchum wilfordii. The sequence goes on along the minus strand of JAHSUH010005334.1, from coordinate 24,692 downwards.
TTGTTATAGACAAAACACGATATGACCTAAATTTGTCAAATGCATACACAACAGCCAACAATTCTTTCTCAGTAGTAGTGTAATTCTCTTGAGCATCCGTCAAAGTTTTACTAGCATAGTATATCACATAAAACTTCTTATCATGCCTTTGTCCTAAAACAACACCTCTTTGCATAATCACTAGCATCACACATCAATTCAAAAGGCAAGTTCCAATCGGGTGATGTTATAATAGGTGCAGTGGTTAACAATTCCTTCAGTTTATTAAAAGCTTTCATGCATTTCTCATCAAACTCAAAAGGAACATCTTTCCCTAAAAGATTATTCATAGGTCTAGCAATATGAGAAAAGTCTTTTATGAATCTTCTATAAAAACCGGCGTGACCTAAGAAATTTCCTGACACTTTAATACGATTAGGTGGAGGTAGCTTAGAAATAACTTCAATCTTAGCTTTATCTACTTCCATACCTAAACGGGAAATTTTGGACCAAGTACAATTCCTTCTTTTACCATAAAGTGACATTTCTCCCAATTAAGCACTAGATTCGATTTTATACATCTTTCAAGCATGCATTCCAAATTTCGCAAGCAAGTCATAAAAGAATCACCAAACACAGAAAAGTCATCCATAAATACTTCAATAGAATCACCTAACATGTCTCGAAAGATGTCTTCTAATGTTTGAGCTCGGAATCACCTATTTCGGAACTCGGTTAGAATTATGGGATTCCTCATTATCTTCAGTGATAGGATTTTCGAATCCTCTTGACTTCTTCTTCTTCACATAGAGAAACTAAGACAGGATCGTCGGACAACAATTTAGGCATGCTATTTTCCACATAATGATCAATAATATCCACAGAAAAACAGATATCATCTAAATGTGCAGGGTGTCTAAGAGTAGATTTCAAATTGAAAGTAATATCTTCGTTGTTCACCCTCAATCTTATCCGACCACTGCTTACATCTATCAATGCCTTAGAGGTAGCTAGAAAAGGTCTACCTAGAATTAATGGTATACTACTTTCACCACTCATATCCATCACAACAAAATCGGCAGGGGAAGACAAATTTATCTACTTTAACAAGTATGTCCTCTATAACTCCCCTAGGGATTTTGGTGATCTATCGGCAAGTTGTACATACATTCTGGTTTCCTTCAGATTATGTAATCCTTGTTTATCAAATAGACTAGATGACATTAAATTAATACTAGCTTCTAAATCGGCTAAAGCATTTATGTTAGTAATATTTCCTATAGTGCATGGTAAAGTAAAACTGCCAAGATCTTTTTGTTTTGAAGGCAACTTGTTTAAAAGAATAGCAAAAACACATTCATTTAAAACAACTTTATCCATGTCTAGCTTTCGCTTATTACTAACAATTTCTTTTAAAAACTGAGCATACTTAGGCATTTTAGAAACAACATCAAGCAAAGGTAAATTAACATGAATTTGACTTAAAATTTGTAGAAACTTCTCAAACTGCTCCTTCTCTTTATTTTGCTTCATTCTCGAAGGATATGGGGCCTTCGGTCGATACTCCTGTGTGGGTATCTTTTTGTTCCTCTGCTACTTTTTCTTTTCGACTTCCGTCAGCGTTGAGTCCTTGGAACTCTCTCCTTCTTCCTGCACATAAATAGTAGGGTTAGTAATTTTAGGAATAGGAGGGTCTAGAATTTTACCAGATCTCGGAGTCAAAGTCTTGCATTCTCTTATTGGGTTGTTCTCGGTATTGCTCAGTAATGCACCATGAGCTCTTCCTGAAATCTGATTTGTCAGCTGCCCCATTTGTCTTTCTCGAGTTTGTAGAGAGGCGTGTGTGTTTTGCAAAGGTCTCGATCCGCCTCAACCTTTCATCTGTTTGTCTCATCCTCTCATCTGCTTCTCTCATTCTTTGTTCATTACTCTCCTGAATATTTTTTACCCGATTCAATCATTTCCTTATTTGAGTTCATTATCCCCTTCATCATCTCCCTCATTTAGGGTCTTTAGGTTGATTGAAATTTCTTGCAGGTGGTAATGTCGGTTGTTGTGATTGCGGGAAAGGAGCATTCCGGTAATTCCTTGGATAATTCATGGCTCCAGCATTATTCTTCCAACTAAATCCAGGATGATTCCTCCAATTGGGGTTATAAGAATTCCCCGTAGGTGTTGTATTAGCGGCATCCACATACTCCATTTCTTCGGAATAGTCGAATTCCATTGCCAAAACAATCACCACTGAAATGCAGTCCTTGACAAAACTCACAGACTTGATATACCGTTTGAACGTTTCTTCCTTGAAGAGCATTCGGTTGATTATTAAATTGAGCCTTTATACTTTCAATTTGCTCGTCCAAAGAGGAGTTTGCCATCCGGTTCCGAGGTTTCGCCTTTACACTTGTCCTACAATTTTTATTTGTTTTGCTCATCCTTTCCAATGCATTAGTTGCATCTATCTCATTCATTCCATTAAAACCTCCTTGAGGGTTCAGCCCATCCAATTTTGCTTTCCTCGCTCGTTCATTCCTCCGTAGAACGCTGACATGTCCGAGTAGTTCACGAAATCCATGTTGAGGGCATGCTCTTAATAACTCCTTCATTCTTTCCCAAGCGTCGACAACGGTTTCATCCTCCTTTGCGAGAAACTTGATATTGCTTTCCTCATTTCCAAGATTCTAGCAGTTAGGTAGTACTCGGTTAAGAATGCTTTGCTCTGGTTGGTCCCATGTTGTAATTGAACCGGTAGGGACTCGGAGTAACCATTTCTTTGATATATCCCTTAGAGTGTATGGGAATAAGGTCAGCATCACCAACTCAATAGGACTATCCCCTTTAAAAGCATCACACAGCGCAGCGAACACAGATAAATGTTCCATTGGGTCCTCAGATGGTAATCCTCCGAATTGTGACCTTGTGATTACCAATTGCAGAACTCCTGGTTTCAAGTCATACCTATCTCCTTCGGGCAACCTTATAGCACTGCACATAGGTATGTTCTAGGGTGGATGTAAGTTTCCATTGGTGGTGGTGGTGGTTAATTTGGCAAATATAGTTAGAAGTTCGAAGATAAAAGGTTAAATATTTTTGTTTTTTTTTTTTTTTTTTTTTTTTTTTTTTGATTTATATAATATTCTAGATAATTTCTAGAAAATTTCTTAGTATGATTTTAGAATGAATTTTCTAAAACATGGAAAACCTTAATTATTTAATTTAGGAAATCCTATACCAAGAAAGTAGGATCTAATTCCATTAATTGTATCTTAATTGATAAATACTACTGTTACCAAATCATAAAATTTCTAAAATTTTTGCGCGCGGAATTTCAAAAATATTATGAATTTAGCGTTCCCGACAACGGCGCCAAAAATCCGTGTGTGTGTTTTGAGTGAGTAAAAATATAGTATCATATAAAGCAAATAATCTCACAAAACAGTGTCACATAATCAAACACAACTAAGGCATAGTACCTATCGCATGCAGATAAATTTATAAATATCGTATCCTCGGGAACGTTAGTGACGGCTGGTTAGTTTCTACCAATTATGACAATCTTTAAGGTTTGGAGAATTAGTCTTATGTATCCATTCAATTCGGATATGTTGTATAAAGAATATTTAAAACAAGAATGGAAAGATAATTAACTAAGATCTCTAATGAAGTATGATAACTCAATTTTGTATCGTGTTTTTATATATTAATTGTGTTCAATTCGAGTTAATTATGGAGTTAATTGGACTTAATTGAATGAGAATTACGCAAATTCTTTCTGTTTTCGATTTCGGAAGTTTCAGGGACCAAAATTGAAGAAAGGAAGAAATCGGGGACTAAATTGCAATTTATGAGTAACGCGTGCAACATCGTGCCACACACGCGCAGCACTATGCCATACAAGTGCCGTGCCACAACGGGCCAGCACCGTGCCGCAACGGGCCAGCACTGTGCCGCAACGGGCCAGCACCGTGCCCGCCAGGGGCGCCAACGTGCCGCCAGCACCGTGCCGCTATGGCCTAGTAAATGTCCCACATTGGAAAATTTCTGTTTTCCAGCCCATCTCTACCCCTATAAATAGATGCATCATGTTCAAGCTTTGGCACACCGGAATCACTCGCAAGGGAGGCATTTCCGAGTTCCTAGCCAATAGGAATTTCGTGATAAGCTCTAGTCTAGTTTCGGTTTTCATTTTTCTTTCTTCTCGAGTGTAGGGTTGAGCTTCGACCATAAGGGATACCGTATAGTTTAGTTGAGGAGTGGTAGATGAAGATCTTCGGAGCGGGATAAGGATCCGGAGGGGTCTGGATTAAGCCAGTCCGTGGAAGCAGTGAGAGCAACACGACAACTTTCTCTTTCCTTTTCTTTTCGTTCTTGTATTACTATTCCTTTATATGTTATGATTCTGTGTCCTAGGATTCTCTTTATTTAGATTGATTAATTAATGATTTATACATTTCCAGAAAGGATACGTTTTAATATACATTATGAATTGCTTATTGTTTTACACTTTCAATTTGATTCTCGTATTGAGTTTATGCTATGAAACTTAGGTTGATGCATGATACTACAATAGTTAATTAAATTGATGGTTTGTTAAGGAGACCCGACCATAGGAGAATTAATGAATTGCCGGATTAGGTGTAATAACTTGCATCGACCATAATGAGGTTAGACGGCCTAATAATCTCGAGTTAGTAATCAATTCAAATCTTAAGATTAACTTATTAAATTCACGACTTAATAATTAATCTACAAAGGTTTAGGATTACTTGCAACGACCCGTATTGAGGTAATCACATTAGATAACTCGGGTACGGTAGTAAGACGATTCGAATTCATAATTGCCTTAGATCTATTTGCAAATTGAACTTTCAAACATTGTTCACCTTAATTAATCATACGTACTTCATTAGAGATCTTAGCCAATTATTTTCCATTCTTGTTTTACTTATTCTTTAAACAACATACATGAATTGAATGGACACCTAGGACTAATTCCCCGAACCGTAAAGTTTGTCATAATTGGTAGAAACTAACCAGCCGTCACCAACGTTCCCGTGGATATGATATTTATAAATTTAAAATCGTGGTACTCCCGTGTTACTATCTGCATGCGATAGGTACTCTGCCTTAGTTGTGTTTGATTTTGTGACACTGTTTTGTGAGATTATTTGTTTTATATGATACTATATTTTACTCACTCAAAACACACACCAGATTTTTGGCGTCGTTGCCGGGGATGCAAAAATTCATAATATTTTTAAAATTCCTGATCAAAATTTTAGAAACTTTATGATTTGGTAACGGTAGTATCTATCCTTTATGACTTGATTAGTGGAATTAGACCTCACTTTCCTAAGTATAAGGTTTCCTAAATTGTTAATTTTAGAAATTATCTAGAATTAAATAATTAAGGTCATCAAGTTTTATAAAATTCATTCTAAAAGCATACTAGGAAAAACTCTAGAGATTATCTAGGGATTATTAAAAAAAAAAAAAAAAAAAAAAAATCATGGCCTTATTTAATTTTTGGTATTATCAAAAATTGAAAATTTTTGTTTTCATCGTGCGAGGATCCACCTAAATTGAAACCGAAAAGGCTGGCCAACCCATTTCTACTATTGATTTATAAGATGAAGGTAAGAACTTCCTTGATTATAATTGCAATCTGAATGAGAAACAAAAGGAAGTTGCAACTGAATGCACTCAAGAGGTACAAAAGAGCTTTTGTTTATAAAATTGTTGATATTCCAGGTATCAATCCTAGCCTTTGCTCTTATACATGTTCTATTGTTTTCCGGATAGCTGTTCTAGCTATATTATTTCTTAACATGATAAAAGAGTTTAAGGGAGTTTATAGATGTTTTTCTATGATATATATACGTTCATGCATTGTTTGTGAAATCTAGAATCTATGTTTTAGAGATGCATGAAAACAACACATATGCTTAACTAGAAAAGTTATTCCTTTTGTGTTTGATAAGGCATTTTTGCATGAATTTTATTGAAGGAATTCTTTCACTACTGCACCTATTATGACATCCCCCCGATTGAAATTGGCTATATGATATGTGATGTTAGTAATTATGCAGTAGGAGTTGTTTGAGGACAAGGATATGCTATGAATTTCTAAATGTTATACTATAAACTGTTGTATATGCATTTGATATATTTGGCCTTGTCCAACACTACTATGTACATTGATCACCCTGCACTCACTTGTTGAATTACAAAGCATTTTGTGTACATTGGATAGAATCCTAAAATTGAATGAATTTGATGAATATGATAGATTCAATGAGCTTTAAATGGAAAAATCGGATTTGGCATGATAGACAGTTTAAAGGAATTTCAACTTAAGGATACAATGTTATTATATTCACATTTGAAAATATTTTCAGGATGTTTTAAAGCTATTGGACAAACTCCTTCGTTATTAACAAGTCTCGCCATGGGAGCTTGTGAAGTAATGAATGAGGGTGAAACATCATTCAAAGTGAACAGACAGAAGTTGAGATTTTACAAGGAATTGTTCGAGAAAATCAAACATAAAGTCCTTCCGAGGAGGAAAGGCAGTCAAACTTAATGACAATAAAGAAGCGCTTATAGGGGAGGCAACCTTTATGTTTTTCTTGTTCTTGTTTTTTCCTTTGGTTTGTCTTTCGTTTGTGTGTTTTATTTTAAAGGTGTCTTATGTGTTTTTGGCGTAATTTATGTCTACTCTGTTTATTTAGAAACTGGATGCTCCGGAATAGGATTTTCACGTTTATTTAGAAACTGGATGTTCTAGTTTAGGACTACTATGCTTACTTTAGTAGATTTTGAAGTTCCAGACAGGTACAAATGTGCTAAATGATCATGGCAGGATAGAAATTGGATGTTCCAACATAGGGATTACACTGCTTAATTAAATAGATGTTGGACATTCCGGATAAGACATTGTTGTTTCAATTAATGTATTGAGTGGATAATGATTGTTCCAGTACAAATTTTACTGTATATAAATTGTTTAGAACACACTAGCTTCGAAAATGGTTGAAACTCGATTGTGCATGTGCAATGCACGACCGTGTTCATGGGGAACTGTGCAAACTTTGCTAATCATGGCTATTCATTACTCTATCCCCTATTTATCTCTAAATTCACTCAACTCTCTTTTTCTTTCTCTGTATACATATAGTTGCTACCTTGCAGTTATGACACTAAAGAGAGTTCATCCTCCACCGATCGCTATCTCGATTTATTCATTTCAAGTAGATCGGAATGTAGCTACTGAATGCTACAACTCATTTCTGAGGGGATTAGTACATCATAGCAGAAGAATTGATTGGGTGACCCTTACAATTCTTGAGTTAGATACACAGATGCATACTCTACCATACAACTGCAATTTTAATGCGGAAGAGCTACTTACGAGGTACTAGTATGTAAATCTTCTATACTTTTTGAGCATCATAAAAAGTCTATTTCTTTAAGACTTGTTGGATATGATCATGATTTAAGTATGAAGAGAGTAGAATTGTCCTTAAAATCTATTTTGGGACAATATCACTGTGCATCATTCTGTTTATCTTAGTAGGTCAAAAGCTTCGATTATTCATTCAGTGCTTCATTGTTTGCATGTTATGCATGTTATTAATAGAAAGGATAATATTGAAGTGATTCATGCCATAGACAAAAATGAGTTATCACATGTTTTTAGACGTATTCCCGTGGACATAATTAGAATATTTGCTTTGAACTGCTAAGGAATATGCTACTAACACTCGTGAAGGTGTTTTGAGACATAACATCATTAGAGTTGCTAGATTTCTTGGTATAGATATCGCAACTGCAACTCTCATTATGGAAAGCACATCTACTACACCTGTGGCCATCATTACCCTCCGGAACATGGACATACATACAAGTTGAGGGTATATGGACATTTGTTGAGGATGAGGTTCCACCATACGAACCTCCGCACCACCACACCGCCACATCATTTCGATTCCGGGGCCGCAACCACTAGATACCTAGCTTTCCTTCTTTCCCTTTTTCTTGTTTTCATATTTTCGTTTTTGTTCTTTTTGCCTTTTTTTTTTTGTTGGTGTTTTCTATTTTAGGATATTACTTAGTCTTGGGCATCTATCGTATCTGCTTTGTTTTATTGTGCTAATAGATGTTTCAGATTAAGTGTGGGGTACTCGTTTCTCACATACCTTTAACACCGAGGACAATGTTCATTTTAAGTGTGGGGTAGGGGGTGAATTTCTGTGGGCTAAATTTTGCTAAATGTTTTGAATTTTTTCGAATTTTATGGCAATTTTAAACTTTTTGGGATATCCGATAAACTTTTGAAGTATGATTTACTCCGCCTATGATAAAAACTATTTGTTTGATTGTAAGAATCTTGAGGATTGAGTTTGATTTATTCATAGAAACTTGATGCTAGTCTAGTTGTAGGAAATCCTTGTTATCTTGAGCACATCTATTTTGGCGAAATTGTTTGATTGATGGATCACTTTTGGACTTTTAGTTAAATAGTGTTAGACCATCCTGGATGTTGTGATAGTTGTTATGGTGACTTGATAGAGGTTTGAGAAGCATGCCACTAGTTTATTTTTCTGTTATTTATTTTAATAAGGGTAGTTTGCAAGTGTTCTTTGCTACTTAGGAATCACTCCTTAAGGGAATTGAATGCCCGGTGCCCAAAGGTCTTTGAGGTCCTGGGAGCCACCGGAGTGAGACCTGCTACAAGGGTAGTTAAAGTTAACATGGTTAAGTAAACGCTTATACCCACCGCATTGAAAAGAAAAAAAAAAAATATATATGTGTTTAAAAAAAAATGAGTAATAAGTGTGGCATTGTGACTTGATCCCTAAATGGTTAATTGTAATTAGGCAGTTGTGACGTCTAAGTGATCAACATACTATCTTTCTACTAGTTTGAAGGGGAAGTCTATTGTTTGGATGATGAGTCGGATTAGAATACACACTACACCCGGGGAAATTCTATGATTAGATGTGTGTTGATTTAATATGGATATTTTGAATTATTTCTTCTTGATTTGCACATGATACATTTGATGAGGTATTAGGAGTAATTCACTCTTTGATAGTCCATTCGGATTTTCCGAAGAAGTTTGAATTGTTGAACATCTTTTGTGCTTAATTGATGAACATGATTAGTTGAGTTATATGTGTTTTCTTGGACTATATTTAGTTGTTTGCTTGAGGACAAGCAAAAGACTATGTGTGGGGTATTTGATAACTCGATTTTATATCATGTTTTTATACATTAATTGTGTCCAATTCGAATTAATTATGGAGTTAATTGGATTTAATTGAATGGAAATTACGCAAATTCCTTCTGTTTTTTTTTTCGAAAGTTTCAGGGACCAAAATTTAAGAAAGGAAGAAATCGGGGACTAAAAGTGCAATTTTTTGAAAAAAGGCCAGCATGGGCGTGTTGTTGAGCCAAGCGGGCGTGTTCGCCCTTGTTGCCGGGTCGTGTTGAGACACGCGACACGGGCGTGTTCTTGCCCGTGTTGACGGTATTTTTGGCGTCCCACATCGAATTTTCACTTTGTTTTGCCCATTTTCTACTCCAATAAATAGATGCACTCCCCCAGTTGTTGAAGCACACTAGAATCACTCGGAACAAGAGCATTTCCGAGTTCCTAGCCAATAGGAATTTCGTGATAAGCTCTAGTCTAGTTTTCAGTTTTCATTTTTCTTTCTTCTCGAGTGTAGGGTTGAGCCTCGACCATAAGGGATACCGTATAATTTAGTTGAGGGGAGTGGTAGCTGAAGATCTTCGGAGCGGGATAAGGATCCAGGAGGAGTCTCGAGGTCCGGAGGATTAAGCCCGTGGAAGTAGTGAGAGCAACACGACAACTTTCTCTTTCCTTTTCTTTTCGTTCTTGTATTACTTTTCCTTTATATGTTATGATTCTATGTCCTAGGATTCTCTTTATTTAGATTGATTAATTAATGATTTATACATTTCCGGAAAGGATACGTTTTAATATACATTATGAATTGCTTATTGTTTTACGCTTTCGATTTGATTCTCGTATTGAGTTTATGCTATGAAACTTAGGTTGATGCATGATACTACAATAGTTAATTAAATTGACGGTTTGTTAAGGAGACCCGACCATAGGAGAATTAATGAATTGCCGGATTAGGTGTAATAACTTGCATCGACCATAATGAGGTTAGGCAGCCTAATAATCTCGAGTTAGTAATCAATTCAAATCTTAAGATTAACTTATTAAATTCACGACTTAATAATTAATCTACAAAGGTTTAGGATTACTTGCAACGACCCGTATTGAGGTAATCACATTAGATAACTCGGGTACGGTAGTAAGACGATTCGAATTCATAATTGCCTTAGATCCATTTGCAAATTGAACTTTCGAACATTGTTCACCTTAATTAATCATACGTACTTCATTAGAGATCTTAGCCAATTATTTTCCATTCTTGTTTTACTTATTCTTTAAACAACATACATGAATTGAATGGACACCTAGGACTAATTCCCCGAACCGTAAAGTTTGTCATAATTGGTAGAAACTAACCAGCCGTCACCAACGTTCCCGTGGATACGATATTTATAAATTTAAAATCGTGGTACTCCCGTGTTACTATCTGCATGCGATAGGTACTCTGCCTTAGTTGTGTTTGATTTTGTGACACTGTTTTGTGAGATTATTTGTTTTATATGATACTATATTTTACTCACTCAAAACACACACCAGATTTTTGGCGTCGTTGCCGGGGATGCAAAAATTCATAATATTTTTAAAATTCCTGATCAAAATTTTAGAAACTTTATGATTTGGTAACGGTAGTATCTATCCTTTATGACTTGATTAGTGGAATTAGACCTCACTTTCCTAAGTATAAGGTTTCCTAAATTGTTAATTTTAGAAATTATCTAGAATTAAATAATTAAGGTCATCTAGTTTTAGAAAATTCATTCTAAAACCATACTAGGAAAAACTCTAGAGATTATCTAGGGTAAAAAAAAAAAAAAAAAAAAAATCATGCCTAATCTATTCTTTGGTATTATCAAAAATTGAAAATTTTTGTTTTCATCGTGCGAGGATCCACCTAAATTGAAACCGAAAAGGCTGGCCAACCCATTTCTACTATGGATTCATAAGATGAAGGTAAGAACTTCCTTGATTATAATTGCAATCTGAATGAGAAACGAAAGGAAGTTGCAACTGAATGCACTCAAGAGGTACAAAAGAGCTTTTGTTTATAAAATTGTTGATATTCCAGGTATCAATCCTAGCCTTTGCTCTTATACATGTTCTATTGTTTTCTGGATAGCTGTTCTAGCTATATTATTTCTTAACATGATAAAAGAGTTTAAGGGAGTTTATAGATGATTTCCTATGATATATATACGTTCATGCATTGTTTGTGAAATCTAGAATCTATGTTTTAGAGATGCATGAAAACAACACATATGCTTAACTGGAAAACATATTCCTTTTGTGTTCGATAAGGCATTATTGCATGAATCTTATTAAAGGAATTCTTTCACTACTGCACCCATTATGACATCCCCCTGATTGAAATTGGCTATATGATATGTGATGTTAGTAATTATGCAATAGGAGTTGTTTGAGGACAAGGATATGTTATGAAATTCCAAATGATATACTATGCTAGCTGTTGTATATACATTTGATATATTTGATCTTGTCCAACACTACTATGTACACTGATCACCCTGCACTCACTTGTTGAATTACAAAGCATTTTGTGTACATTGGATAGAATCCTAAAATTGAATGAATTTGATGAATATGATAGATTCAATGAGCTTTAAATGGAAAAATAGGATTTGGCATGATAAACAGTTTAAAGGAATTTCAACTTGAGGATAAAATGTTATTATATTCACATTTGAAAATGTTTTTAGGATGTTTTAAAGCTATTGGACAAACTCCTTCATTATCAAACAAGTCTCGCCATGGGAGCTTGTGAAGTAATGAATGAGGTGAAACATCATTCAAAGTGAACACATAGAAGTTGAGATTTTACAAGGAATTGTTCGAGAAAATCGAACATAAAGTCCTCTTCGAGGAGGAAAGGCAAACTTAATGACAATAAAGAAGCGCCTTATAGGGGGGCAACCCTATGTTTTTTTTTTGTTGTTCTTGTTTTTTTTTTGTTTGTCTTTGGTTTGTGTGTTTTATTTTAAAGGTGTCTTATGTGGTTTTTGGCGTAATTTATGTCTACTCTGTTTATTTAGAAATTGGATGCTCCAGAATAGGATTTTCACGTTTATTTAGAAACTGGATGTTCTAGTTTAGGACTACTATGCTTACTTGAGTAGATTCTGAAGTTCCAGGCATGTACAAATGTTCTAAATGATCATGGGATGATAGAAACTGGATGTTCCAACATAGGGATTACACTGCTTAATTAAATAGATGTTGGACATTCCAGATAAGACATTGTTGTTTCAATTAATGTATTGAGTGGATAATGATTGTTCCAGTACAAATTTTAGTGCATATAAATTGTTTGGAACACACTAGCTTCAAAAATGGTTGAAACTCGATTGTGCATGTGCACTGCACGACCGTGTTCATGGGGAACTGTGCAAACTTTGCTAATCATGGCTATTGATTACACTATCCCCTATTTATCTCTAAATTCACTCAACTCTCTTTTTCTATCTCTGTATACATATAGTTGCTACCTTGCAGTTATGACACTGAAGAGAGTTCATCCTCCACCGATCGCTATCTCGATTTATTCATTTCAAGTAGATCGGAACGTAGCTATTGGACGCTACAACTCATTTATGAGAGGATTAGTACATCATGGCAGGAAAGAATTGATTGGGAGACCCTTACAATTCTTGAGTTAGATACACGAGGCATACTCTACCATACAACTGCAATTTTAATGCGAAAGAGCTACTTACGAGGTACTAGTATGTAAATCTTCTATACTTTTTGAGCATCATAAAAAGTATATTTCTTTAAGACTTGCTGGATATGATCATGATTTAAGTATGAAGAGAGTAGAATTGTCCTTAAAATCTATTTTGGGACAATATCACTATGCATCATTCGTTTATCTTAGAAGGTCAAAAGCTTCGATTATTCATTCAGTACTTCATTGTTTGCATGTTATGCATGTTATTAATAGAAAGGATAATATTGAAGTGATTCATGCCATAGACAAAAATGAGTTATCACATGTTTTTAGACGTATTCCCGTGAACATAATTAGAATATTTGCTTTGAACTGCTAAGGAATATGCTACTAACACTTGTGAACATGTTTTGAGACATAACTTCACTAAAGTTGCGATATTTCTTGGTATACATATTGCAACTACAACTCTTAGTATGGAAAGTACATCTACTACACCTGTGACCATCACTACCCTCTGGAACTTATGGACAGACATACAAGTTGAGGGTATATGAATATCTCTAGAGGATGAGGTTCCACCATACGAACCACCGCACCACCACAACGCCACATCATTTTCTTTCCCTTTTTCTTGTTTTCGTTTTTTTTTTTTGTTCTTTTTGCTTTGTTTTCTTGTTGGTGTTTTCTATTTTAGGATATTACTTAGTCTTGGGGATCTATTGTATCTGCTTTGTTTTATTGTGTTAATAGATGTTTCAGACTAAGTGTGGGGTATTCGTTTTTCACCTACCTTCAACACCGAGGACAGTGTTCATTTTAAGTGTGGGGTAGGGGTGAATTTCCGTGGGCTAAATTTTGCTAGAATTTTTGAATTTTCTCGAATTTTATGGCATTTTTAAACTTTTTGGGATATCTAATAAACTCTTGAAGTATGATTTACTCCGCCTATGATAAAAACTATTTGTTTGATTGTAAGAATCTTGAGGATTGAGTTTGATTTATTCATAGAAACTTGATGCTAGTCTAGTTGTAGGAAATCCCTGTTATCTTGAGCTCTATTTTGACAAAATTGTTTGACTAGTGGATTACTTTTAGACTTTTAGTTAAATAGTGTTAGACCATCTGGATGTTGTGATAGCTGTTATGGTGACTTGATAGGGGTTTGAGAAGAAGCATGCTACTAGTTTATTTTTCTGTTATTTATTTTAATAAAGGTAGTTTGCAAGTGTTCTTTGCTACATAGGAATCACTCCTGAAGGGAATTGAATGCCCGGTGCCCTAAGGTCTTTGAGGTCTGGGAGCCACCGGAGTGAGACCTGCTACAAGGGTAGTTAAAGTTAACATGGTTAAGTAAACGCTTATACCCACTGCATTGAAAATAAAAAAGAAAAAAATTTTATATATGTTCAAAAAAAAAAAAGAGTAAATACATAAAAAAAAAAAAGGAGAGAGTAATAAGTGTGGCATTGCTACTTGATCCCTAGATGGTTAATTGTAATTAGCTTTTGTGACGTCTAAGTGATCAACATACTATCTTTCTACTAGTTTGAAGGGAAGTCTATTGTTTGGATGATGAGTCAGATTAGAACACACACTACACCCAGGGAGATTCTATGATTAGATGTGTGTTGATTTAATATGGATATTTTGAATTATTTCTTCTTGATTTGCACATGATACATTTGATGAGGCATTAGGAGTAATTCACTCTTTGATAGTCTATTCCGATTTTCCGAACAAGTTTGAATTGTTGAACACCTCCTGTGCTTAATTGATGAACATGATTAGTTGAGTTATATGTGTTTTCTTGAACAATATTTAGTAGTTTGCTTGAGGACAAGCAAAAGACTAAGTGTGGGGTATTTGATAACTCAATTTTGTATCGTGTTTTTATATATTAATTGTGTTCAAATCGAGTTAATTATGGAGTTAATTGGACTTAATTGAATGAGAATTACGCAAATTCTTTCTGTTTTCGATTTGAAGTTTGAGGGACCAAAATTGAAGAAAGGAAGAAATCGGGGACTAAATTGCAATTTATGAGTAACGCGTGCAACATCGTGCCACACACGCGCAGCACTATGCCATACAAGTGCCGTGCCACAACGGGCCAGCACCCTGCCGCTATGGCCTAGTAAATGTCCCACATTGGAAAATTTCTGTTTTCCAGCCCATCTCACCCCTATAAATAGAGGCATCATGTTCAAGCTTTGGCACACCGGAATCACTCGGAACAAGAGCATTTCCGAGTTCCTAGCCCATAGGAATCTCGTGATAAGCTCTAGTCGAGATTCAGTTTTCATTTTTCTTTCTTCTCGAGTGTAGGGTTGAGCCTCGACCATAAGGGATACCCTATAGTTTAGTTGAGGGGAGTGGTAGCTGAAGATCTTCAGAGCGGGATAAGGATCCGGAGTACGAGTCTCGGCGAGGTCTAGAGGATTAAGCCAGTCCGTGGAAGCAGTGAGAGCAACACGACAACTTTCTCTTTCCTTTTCTTTTCGTTCTTGTATTAATTTTCCTTTATATGTTATGATTTTGTGTCCTAGGATTCTCTTTATTTAGATTGATTAATTAATGATTTATACATTTCCAGAAAGGATACGTTTTAATATACATTATGAATTGCTTATTGTTTTACGCTTTCGATTTGATTCTCGTATTGAGTTTATGCTATGAAACTTAGGTTGATGCATGATACTACAATAGTTAATTAAATTGACGGTTTGTTAAGGAGACCCGACCATAGGAGAATTAATGAATTGCCGAATTAGGTGTAATAACTTGCATCCACCATAATGAGGTTAGGCAGCCTAATAATCTCGAGTTAGTAATCAATGCAAATCTTAAGATTAACTTATTAAATTCACGACTTAATAATTAATCTACAAAGGTTTAGGATTACTTGCAACGACCCGTATTGAGGTAATCACATTAGATAACTTCAGTGCGGTAGTAAGGCGATTCAATTCATAATTGCCTTAGATCCATTTGCAAATTGAACTTTCGAACATTGTTCAACTTAATTAATCATACGTACTTCATTAGAGATCTTAGCTAATTATCTTTCCATTCTTGTTTTACATATTCTTCAAACAAACATATCTGAATTGAATGGACACATAGGACTAATTCCCCGAACCTTAAAGATTGTCATAATTGGTAGAAACTAACCAGCCGTCACCAACGTTCCCGTGGATACGATATTTATAAATTTTAAATCGTGGTACTCCCGTGTTACTATCTGCATGCGATAGGTACTCTGCCTTAATTGTGTTTGATTATGTGACACTGTTTTGTGAGATTATTTGCCTTATTTGATATTCATTTTTACTCACTCAAAACACACACCAAAGTACGTATGATTTATTAAGTTGAACAATGTTCGAAAGTTCGGTTAACGGATCTAAGACAATTATGAATTCGAATCGTCTTAGTACCATACCCAAATTATCTAAAGTGATTACCTCAATATGGTCGTTGCAAGTAATCTTAAACCTTTGTAGATTAGTTTTTAAGACGTCAATTTAATAAGTTAATCTTAAGGTTTGCATTGATTATGACCTCGAGATTATTAGGCTGCCTAACTTTAGTATGGTTGCCGCAAGTTATTAGACCTAATCTGGCAATTCGCTAAATCTCCTATGGTTGGCACTCATTAGCAAACCGTCAATTTAATTAACTATTGTAGTATCATGCATCAACCTAAGTTTCATGGCATAAACTCAATACGAGAATCAAATCGAAAGCGTAAAACAATAAGCAATTCATAATGTATATTAAAACGTATCCTTACCCGGAATATATAAATCATTAATCAATCAATCAAAATAAAGAGTATCTTAGGACACAAAATCAAAACATATAAAGGAAAAGAAATGCAAGAACGAAAAGAAAAGGAAAGAGAAAGTTGTCGTGTTGCTCTCACTGCTTCCACGGGCTGGCTTAATCCTCCGGACCTCGTCGAGACTTGTACTCCGGATCCTTATCTTGCTCTAAAGATCTTCAGCTACCACTCCCCTCAACTAAACTATAGGGTATCCCTTATGGTTGAGGCTCAACCTTACACTCGATAAGAAAGAAAAATGAAAACTGAATCTCGACTAGAGCTTATCACGAAATTCCTATTGGCTAGGAACTAGGAAATGCTCATGTTCGAGTGATTCTAGTGTGCTTCAACAACTGGGGGAGTACATCTATTTATAGGAGTGAAATAGAGTTGAAAAGAGGTAAAATTTCCATGTGGGACAATGAATTGCGCCAAAATTGCTTCCAACACGGGCTGCAACACGGGTAGGAACACGCCCGTGTCGCGTATCATCAACACGGCCATGAACACGCCCGTGCCAGCGCAACACGGCCAGCAACACAGGCATGAACACGCCCGTGTTGATCCTTTTTTCCAAAAATTGCACTTTTAGTCCCCGATTTCTTCCTTTCTTCAATTTTGGTCCCCGAAACTTTTGAAATCAAAAACAGAAAGAAATTGCGTAATTTCCATTCAATTAAATCCAATTAACTCCATAATTAACTCGAATTGAACACAATTAATGTATAAAACACGATATAAAATCGAGTTATCATTTTCTCCAAGACGTCTATTAATTTTTAGTGTGGAAAATATAATAAATCAATTATGAATATGATTTGGAAGTATGAATCAATCATCAAGTAATCCAACCTTTATCAAGAATGATAGGATTGAATTCTAATTTCCTAGAAAGCAAACTAAATGAACAATGTAAAGAATAAAGCAAGTGAAAAGGTTGGAAGGAATTCTTAGTAAAATATAGGTGAGATAAGAGGATACAAAATACCAAGAATAGGATAATCTTGGATTTAGTATCATAGCTCCACCAAATTCAAGTCTAAAGTAGAATTTCCTCCATACGGGTCATCGCAAGAAATTCCTAGATTAAGAACACTTGAATGTTAACACAACTAGATTTCCTATCAATCATCCAAGGTCCGGTCCATCAATAGGAAACTAATCACATTAACTTGGCACTAATCGTCTATCCAAGGTCCGGCCTAACAATTAGTGTTAATCCGGAACCACAATCTCAAATCAAAGCTTATATTAAAGATAAAATTCAGATCTAAAGCCATCAATGAAATTGTAATTCAAATTAATAAAACCACAATTATTCAATCCAAGAATATCACAATATCTCAAGTAAATTGTAAAATAAAACCAACCAAATCTACCTATAAGAAATGTAGAAATGAGAGTTCCTAAGGTTGGTTAACTAATTATAAAGAATAACAAGGAATAATAGAAGAAAAGGAGAAAGTGAACATAGACATTAAACCTTCTTCCTCTTCAACTCCTTCTCTTGATTCTTCTTTGCTTCTTCAACTTGAATCTTCAATTTATGTAGTACAAACACCCTAGAATAGATTCAGTAGATTTCCTTACAGTTTGAGGCAAACCTACCTAATACATTCCAATATACTCAATACTACAACAAGTAGAGAGTAGTCTCTTAGGAAAATTGGAAAATCAAAGTATAGATTTCTCTCTAAGTTCTACCAAACCTCTACAATTAAAATGGCAGAGTAACAGTATGTAAAATAAGCCTAATCCAACCTTCAGTAATGGTAAAAATCCTATAATTTATAGATGATGTGAGTTATATATATATAAAAATAATATAAATAATCTAATAAATAATACTAAAAATAATAGGAATTCTGAAGATTAAAATAGGATTGTCACTAATAAAATAAACTCAACTAGGCAGAGAACCTATCGAAATAGTTTAGTAAATAAGGTAGTATTCAGATTTTAATATTTATAAAATCGTTTTCCCCAAGACGTCTATTAATTTTTAGTGCGGAAAATATAATTAAATCAATTATGAATATGATTTCAAGTATGAATCAATCATCAAGTAATCCAACCTTTATCAAGAATGATAAGATTGAATTCTAATTCCTAGAAAGCAAGGTAAATGAACAAGGTAAAGTATAAGATCAAGCAAGTAATGGAAGGTAGAAACTCATAAGAAACATCAGGAGAAATGAAGGATACAAACTACTAGGGGCAAGATTAATCATGAATTAACTATCATAATCTCATCAATATTCAAGTCTAAGGATGAACTTCTTCAATACAATTCGTTGCAAGAAATTCATTGATTTAAGAACACTTGAATGTTGACAAGATCAAATCTCCCATCAATCATCCTAGTTCCGGTCCATCAAAAGGAAATCTAATCGAATCAACTTGGCACTAATTGTTGTCCTAGTTCCGGCCTAACAATTAGTGTTAATCCGGAACTACAACCTCAAATTAAAGCTCAATACTCAAGATAAAATTCAGATCCAAAGCTATGAATGAAATTGCAATTCAAATTAATAACACTATAACAATCATCCCCGAAAACCATAATTTGCCCAAAGTAATTGTAGAATAATACCAACCATTTCTACCTAAAAGAAATGTGGAGAGAAGAGTTCCTAGGGTTGGTCTCTAATTACAAGATAGAAATTATAACAAATAAAAGAAGAAGAGTAACCTCTTCAACTCCCTCTTTGTCAAACTTCTTGTTCTTCTTCAAATCTTCAAGTTGATGGAGTTGATTCCTCTCTTGCAAAACTTCAAGGAAATTCCTTACGATTCGAGGCAACTTCACACAAAGAATCACAAGAGATTCTTACAACTTACAACAAGTGAAAGAGATCTCAAAGTATAGAAAATAGCAAAGTGTAGATCTAATTCAAAACCCTAAAACAAGAATTACAAAATTACTTTGATTTCATAACCCTTCCAAAATCTATCCAGCCTAAACACTGCTGGAAATCCTAATATTTATAGGTAACTGAAACCAATGGTAAAATCGTCATTTTACACAGAAAACAGAGATTCTGTCACGAATACGGGTGTTGCCCTTTATGCTCTACGGGCGTATTGATACAGTTAAGTCCTACGGATGTAGAGTCCAGAGTGCAACGTTCGTAGAGAAGGTAGTTATTTTATACGGGCGTGATGCACAAAAGGGCAACGAGCGTAGCATATTTCCAGAATGTTGCACTTTTGCCTCTGAATTTATCTTTTAAATCCAATTTGCCCCAAAAGTTACCCGAAACAGAATATTTGCAATTAAACCCAAAATCAATCAATTTATTTCATTTTAATACAATAATCCTCAACAATTATTCACAATTACCCTTCCAAAACATTATCAAATTTAGCGTTATCAATAGATAAACGAAAGCGGGGGTAAAATAGTCATTTTACAAAGAATTCTCAAAAAAATTGGAACAGAGCATCAACACGGGCTCAATGGTATCGGTCAACACGCCCTCGGTGACGGGTTTATCATCGAGCCCCGTGTTCTTCCGGGTCGTGTTCATCCTTCATACTAGGCATGTTCATCCACTGAGCACGTGTTCTCTAGTGTTGTTGGGCGTGTTCATGTACTGTTGTAGGTGGTTATTTTCTAAGGGCGTAGATAACCTTCTATAGGCGTAGTAAGAGTCTTCCAAGGGCGTAGTTAGTCTTCTAGGGGTGTAGCATACTTCCAGAATTTTATACTTTTACCCCTGAATTTATCTTTTTCGGGCAATTTACCCCGGAAGTCACCTAAAATGTAAAATGGACAATTAAACTCATAATCAATCAATTTATCTCAATTTAATACAATAAACCTCAACAATTATGCACAATTATCCTTCCAAAAAATTATCAAATTTATCGTTATCACAATACCCCACAACTTAACCTTTGCTTGTCCTCAAGCAAATCAAAGAAGGAATTTCAAAGAAAAATCAATCAAACAATCCATTTAAAAGAAAGTGCATAAATGTTTCTCAAAGAATACAAATTAACTAGTTTACCCTTCAAAGATCTCATAAACAAAATGCCTAAGGAATGATTCACTTATTTTGCCTCATCAAGTGCTTCATGTCTAAGTCAAGAAAAATCAATTTGAACAAGTTATTTTCAACTTAAATACGAAAATGATCATAAAAGCATCCTGAGTGAAGTGTGTGCTCTATCTCAATTTGTGATCCAAATAGCAAATTTCTTCCCGAAGCAAATTACTCAAATAGTGGTTCGGTCGATCAAAAACTTCAACAACGAGACATAATCACAATCAAATCTCAAGAAACAAGTCACTTATTCAAAAGTAAATTTTTATTCAATTTATTCTCTTTTATTCAAGGTTTTTATTGTTTGCTTAACAATATCAACTTTAACTACCCTTATAACGAGTTCCACTCCGATGACTCCCGGATCCCGTGGACCTTAGGGCACCGGGCATTCAATTCCCATAAGGAGTGGTGCTCAAGTAGCAAAGGATATATGCAAAACAACCTTTTATTCAATTTATTCAACGAAAATAATAAACATGTGGCAAGTCTCTCAAAGAATTTTTCAAGTGAAAATTCAAGTCATTTCCATTCCCAAAAGACTTAATACTATTCAAATAAAATGTCAAAAAGTAGTCCACTAATCGGAACAACCAACCAAGAATAGCTGTGTCAAAAGAGTTTCAGGATTTTCCTATAATCATGCTCGTACCAAGTATCAACAAGATGAAACAAATCAAATCTCGAGACTTTTAACAATCAACAAATAGTTTATATCATCGGCTAAGTAAATCAAATTCCCACAAAAAGTTCACAAAATAATCTTTTCAAGTAAACTAATCATTTTGAAAAATTCGAAAAATTTAGCAATTTTTGTTTTTTGAAAAATATTTGCAAATTGAGATAAAACGAGCACACACCTACCCCACAACTTGAATATTACACTTGTCCTCGGTGTAAAAAGCTAATACCCCACAACTTATTTGAAAAATAAATAAGTGCGAGAAAACTATAAATACAAAACGGGAATAAGTGCGAAAAACTAGAAAAACAAGAAAATTTTATTCAAAACGGGAAAGTATACTATGAACACAAAAGATAATCATATAAATCCAAATAAATCAAATAGTTCATCCCAAGCAAAAACAAATAAAATCAACTAAAAAGTGAATAAATAAAGCAAATAAACCCTATCCGGAACATCCGGGAACTAAGAAAGCGATATAGACAATAATTGGACGCCAAAAACCAAGTATGACTCGATAAAAGCAAGAAAAGGAAAGGGAAAAAAGACAAATCTTGTTTCCGAGCAAGCATGCTTGGAACTATTTATTCCTTTCTTTGGAGCTTCTTCCTTCTTCAAAGACTTTTATAGGGCTCGCTTTGTCCTCCCTAACAACCTCATCTTTCGATTTTTTCGACAGAATCTTGTTCGGTGCTTGTTAGGGAGTGATCATTTTTGCTCGTTCTGAAAATTGTCCGGACAATTGTCCCACTTGCATTTCCAGGTTTTGTAGCGAAGCCTATTGATTCCTGTATACTAACAACAAACAAACAAGAAAGATAGAATACAACAAAATACTAAATAAAAGAGATTACAAGAGGTATTAAAAAAAATTTCCTACTACAAACAATCTAGTAAAAAAAAAAAGAAATTAAAAGAACAAGAAAAACAAGAGAAAGAAATCACATTACCTACAAAACAAGAAAAGAGAGATTAGTAAGGATAAAAGGAAATAAAATATAAGATTATTGCATATGTGCAGAGTACTAATCTAAACAAAATTAGGAGAAAGAACATGAATTAAATTAATTTAATGAAATAAAGAAGAAAAAGAATGAAAGAATGATAAAGAAGAATGAAATGAAATGTATAAGATAGAAAGAAGTTTTGAAAGAATGAAAATGGAGGGAGAAATAAAACGATTTGATAAGCATGCAAAATTGAATAGAAGAGGAATAGAATTAGAAAAGAAAGAGGAATGCAAATGAAATCTGGAAGACAAATTGAAGAAATAAGATTGAAAAGGAAAGTATGCATGCTTTCGGTGCAAAAACAGGGGAAACTGCAGGGTAAATAAAAATTTCAGTTCTGGAATTTGTACAAAATAGAGCAATTACAGAGTTGTACATATGTTAGCTACTGGAGTTTTTATAAAAATAGAGGAATTGACCATTATAGCTACTGGAATTTTTTGCAAAACAGAGGAAATAGCAGCCCACTAGAATTTATACACAAAAAACAGAACACATGTACACTAGAATTAAAATGCACAAAGGAAAATGGCATGTAAAAAGCTATGTACTATACGAGATTGAAATCTCCTTATAAACACTAAAGCTACTGCCATGGAACTTTTAGAAAACTAAATGCAAACTAAACTACCAAAGAAGACAAACTAATGCATCTACAAACAATTCATGCGAAAAGAAATTACAATACAGCCATGCACTAACCTACTGGAATATGTAGTACAAACATAAAACATCATGCAAAGCCATGTAAATGTACATTACAATAAAACCGTGCAAGTCATGCAATTGTCCTAATGCGAAAGCGAAACATGCACAAAAAATCTACTAGACCATGCAATGATAAACTAAGCAAAGAACTTCCTAAACGGACCATGCTGGAACTGAAAATGCCTTCTATATATATTCAAATACATACCTATTACATGAAAGAGTAAATACATACATACAAGCTATACCAGAATACGAGATGAATTACTAATATACATATATACACACCATGCAAAAGCATGCAAAAATGCCTACTGTAAAATCAAAGCATGCAGCACTAATAAAATCATTCTAGCTACTACCAAACAATCTACTTACTGAACTAAAGCAGAATGAAATGAAATGAATACATATACATAATTCTACTACTAACGTGAAAAGCAAAGAAAAAGTTCATAAATCCTACTGTACGCTTGAATCTACAAGCTACTACCATGAAAATTTTAACAAGCTACCTACAGCTCATGCAAAAACAAAACAAAGAATGCAAACTCATGCAAGTCTACTAAATAACATGCAAAGAAAAGCAAAACATGCAAACTAACTAAATCATATGCAAGAACAATTAATACAATATACTTGAAATCTGAAAATGAAATGTAACAAAGCTACTGAAGTGATTTAAATAACTAAACTAGAAATGTTGGTCACTAGAATTAACATTTCTTAGAATTAATTTCTAAGAATGTTACCCGATAACGTTAAATTTGGTAATGTTTTGGAAGGGTATTTGTGCATAATTGTTGAGGATTATTAGAGTAAATTAAGATAAATATGTTAATTGTGCACTTAATTGTGATATTTCTGTTTTCGGGAAGTTTGTGGAGCTAATTGATCAAAAGAGCAAAGTTCGGGGACTAAATATGCAATTTCCGGAAAGATATAAAATCCAGTCCAGCAACACGCGCTCAGCGCTGAACACGCCCAGCAACACGGGCTCAGCGGTGAACACGGCCATCAACACGCCCGTGTTGATGATTTTGTAAATTTTTATTTTACGCCCGTTGCCCTTAACTGCCTCAATACGTTCCCGTAATGCCAAGGGGCTACGCCCGTAATGATGCTTTGTCCATAATCTTTTTTTGTAAAAATTACTATTTTACCCCTGTTTTGGTTATCTATAAATATTGGGATTTTTACCATTATTTAGAGGTTGGAAGAGTAGCATAAGGTTGAGATTGGCTTGTATTTTGGAAGGGGTTATGCTATTAAATTGTAATACTTTTTAGGGTTTTTGAATTTAGATCTATACTCTCAAACTTTCATAATTTTGAGATCTAGTTCATTAGTTGTGAGTTGAGTGATTACCTTGTGAGATCTTGTGGGAAGTTGCCTCAACCATAAGGAATTTCTTTAGAGTCTTGCAAGAGAAGAATCAACTTCATCAACTTGAAGATTTGAAGAAGAGAAGTTTGATCAAAAAGGAGGTTGAAGAGGTTACTCTTCTTTCTTTGATTTGTTTGAATTTCAATCTTGTGT
>JAHSUH010005333.1:0-30783 GCA_025388415.1 Cynanchum wilfordii | reverse complement strand
ATCAATAATGATAAGATTGAATTCTAATTCCTAGAAAACAAATTTAAAAGAAAGCAAAGTAAAAGAATATGAATGAGATAATATTGAATATTTGAAGAACTCACTAAACACATTAGAGAGAGTGAAGGATATACTTCACAACAAAATCAAGTATCATGATTCAACTATCACAATTTCACCAAATCCAAGTCTAAGGATGAACTTCCTCAATACGTGTCGTTGAAAGAAATTCATACGTGAAGAACAACTCGAATATATTAGTAATATTAAATCCCTACTAATCATCCAAGGTCCGGTACATCAATAGGAAAATAACAAAACTAATCTAGCCCTAATCGTATATCCAAGGTCCGGCTTAACAATTAGTGTTAACCCGAACCACAAAATTGAATTAGAGCTCAACTCAAAATAGGAAATCAAATCAAAGCCATAATTGAAATTGCAATTCAAGCTAATGAAATCTTAACAATCAACTCACAATAGATCAATCTCATAGTGAAAGTATAACATGAAACCAACCACTTGTACCCTAAAGAAATTGATGTGTCAAATTTATATCTTGTTTTTAAGGGGTAATTATGTTTAAATATGTTTAATTTAGAGTCTAATTAGACTTAATTAAACGGAAATTACGCAAATTTGCTCTGTTTTTGTTTTTTGGGTTTCGGGGTGAAATTGAAGAAATGAAGAAATCGGGGACTAAAAGTGCAATTTTTGAAAAAATGATGAACATGGGCGTGTTCGTGCCCGTGATGATGGGCGTGTTGCCTTGGCACGGGCGTGTTCAGCCCGTGTTGCCGGCCGTGTTGAAGACACGCTGCACGGGCGTGTTCAGCCCGTGTTGCTGGGCGTGTTGAGGGCTGTTTTTGCGTCCCACATCGAATTTTCACTGTTTTCAGCTCCTTTTCTACTCCTATAAATAGAGACAACATCCAAGCCTTTGAAACACACCACCAATCCACCAGAGAGTGCAGAGTTTAGAGAATTCGAGGGATTTCGAGTCTCCACTCCCGTGGATTCTCATAAATCACCCTCGTAGTTAAATATTTTCTAGTTATTATATTTTTCTTCTTAGCTTAGGGTTTGAGCCTCAACCATAAGGGAGATCTCTATAACTTAGTTGAGAGGTGTGATTCTAGAAGATTTCGTGAGCAAGACAAGGAGGAAGGCTAGTAGGGTTCGAGAAGAATCGGAGGTCAAGTCCCGTCGTCGAAGTAGTGACAACCAAACGACAACTTTTCTTTTCCCTCTTCTCAAGTCTATTATTTTTCATTCTTTATTTACTTTAACTCTGTCTCATGGGATTCTTTTATTATTAATGATACAATTAGAGCTTTTATTAATTTCTCGGGAAGGATATTGTTTGTGATTATCATTGTGATTATTATTTCTTTATGCTTTCAACTTAGTTTCTTATTCAATTTATGCCATGACATATAGGTTTGCATCTAGTTGAACATATAATTGGAATAATTAATTAATTGACGGTTTGTTAATGAGTCCCAACCATAGGAGATTTAATGAATTGCCGGATTAGGTCTAATAACTTGCGGCAACCATACTGAAGTTAGGCAGCCTAATAATCTCAAGTTCATAATCATTGCAAATCTTAAGATTAACTTATTAAATTCACGACTTAATAATTAATCTACAAAGGTTTAGGATTACTTGCGACAACCATATTGAGGTAATCACATTAGATAACTTGGGTACGGTAGTAAAGTTAATATTAATCACAATTGCCTTAGATCTTCTTAAAGCTACATCTTCGAATATGCTCATTCTAATTGAATCATCGAACTGAATAAGAATCCTAATTCATATATGTTTCAATTCTATTTATGTTCTAGCAACAATCTCATGAATTGAATCTTATCCAAGGGTTAACTTTTGCTAATAAATTCTTGTCATATCTAATAATTGCTTATAACTGCTGTCAACGTCTTTGGGTCTATACGATATTTTATAAATGTAAAATCGTTGATGCTTCCATGTTACTATATGCATACGATAGGTACTCTGCCTTAGATTTTGGTTATTTAAGTGACAACCTATTTGTTTTGCTTGAATTAATCTCAATCATAATTTATGCTAAAAATATAGTAACCAAAATTCACATCAGATTTTTTGCGCCGTTGCCGGGGAATGCAAAATTCATAAAATTTTTAGAATTCCTGATCAAAATTTTAGAATTTTTATGATTTGATAATGGTAGTAATTATTCTTTATGACATAATTTGATAAGTAAACTCGATCCTCCTAAGTATAGGTTCCTAAAATTTTTAACTTTAGATTATCTAAATTTAATTAAAGATAGGAATATCTAAATTTTAGAAAATACATTCTAGAATCATACTAGGCGTTATTCTGGATATCATCCAGAGAGCTTTCATAAAATTTAAAAAGCCCATAAAAAATTTAAATTCTAAAAATCTATAAAAATCTTAAAAACCGTAAATTCTAAAGCCTTGAAACATTTATTACTAACTCTTATTCTTTGCTTTTGATAGGAAGATGACTCGGACTACTACAAGCAAGTTGAGAGATATGTTTGATAACCCAGAGCAGCTAATTCGCAAGGCTAGGGCAAAGAGGAAATTGGAATTATCTTATAAGGATAAGGATAAGGATAAGTATGTCACTAAAAGTTTTGACCATTCTAAAAATGAAGATTGCTGCTGTCTCATTTTTCCAACAGATGAGAAGGAATATGAAGAAAAATATGTGACACTTTTAGACAGACAAATAGCGCAAGGTCGTAGGATTGATTGGGGAACTGCTTTCTCACTAGGAATAGAAACTGATCCGAGGAGAATGATGTGTGTTCGTCCTTATGCTCGCATTTTTATGGTAGATGAGCCTATCTATGCCGAGTTGGTTTTCGAATTTTATTCGACATTTAGCTATGAAAACGAGAGAGTTAGATTTCGTCTTAATTATTTGGAATATAATATGAGTACTAAAGAGTTTGGTGTGCATTTAGGAATTTGGACTCAAGAAGAAGTTACATCATACATTTATCATAGTGCAACAAGAAAATTCTCGGACAATACATCAATGTATTGGGATCATATTAGAGCTACTCAGAAAGAGTATAATGCAGATACAACAAGAGTTTCAGATATTCATCTAAGCCTTCGTTATCTACATACTATGTTTCCATATATAGTTACTAGAAAGATTGAAAGTAAGACAGTTCTTAGTTCTTTGGAAATAGCTATCTTCTCTCATATGTACCATGAAAAACCTGTTGATTTAGGCCAAGTTTTTGCTCGGATTATTAACACACATGTTAATAGATCTACAACACAACCTTTAGGTTTTGGACCTTTTGTTACAAGACTTGCAAGATCAATAGGAGTGGAAATTGAAAAGGAGAACTTGACAAGGGTAAGTGATTCCACGATGCCAGTCGATTCTAGTATTCTGCAGGATATTGGCATAACCCATGTAATCATACCCCCAAGTCCCAAGGAAGAAGAAAAGCAACAAAAGTCGGACAAGAATATATCTTATATTCCTAAGAATGAGTTCGAGAAATTTATGATGGATGCTGTTAATGATCAAAAGGAAGTCACATATCAACAAGATATTCGTTTAAAGAGGTTAGAGGCAAAGAGTATGAATAGTTATTATAAATCTTTGCAACCAAATATGAAGCCGAAAATAATGACTCCATACTACGATTCTGCGGATGAAGATGTGGAAGAAGAATATTCTCTTGCAAGTCCTTCTCCAATTAATTAGTTCCTTTCTCTTTCTTTCTCGTTATTTCTTAGTTTTTCGTTTGTTTCGTTTTTGGATTCTTTCTTTCTTTTTGCAAATAAGTATATCCGATGAATTATTTTTTTCATTCTTTTAAGAGTCTTATTTGGTATTTTGGCGTAATTCGTGACTACTCTGTTTTATTAGAAGACTGGATGCTCCAGTTTAGGGTTTTCATGAATAGCATCTGGATGTTCCAGATAGGACTTATGTGCTATAAATTGTTTGAATTGTTGGATGTTCCAGGCAAATATTTTTCTAGATAGATGTTGAGTGTTATGAAATTATTGTGAATGCATGCACAACTTGATTTCATTTACATGCTATATTTATTGTTGAGGATACTTGTCATTGTAATCAAAGTCAATATGGACGAAATTGCAATCAATTGACCATACAGGTAACTTGAGTAGGATATTCTTTCATTATAGGAATCTTATTGAGAAGACACGGTAATGTTCTTCTACTTTTGAGGCTTCTAAAAGCTTTTTAGGGATTTATTCTTGAAAGAATTTTGAGTTACTCTATAAATCTCTTGATCAATATTTCTCCAAAATATTTAGTATTAATTTATCCTTTGATATTCTCTCTTTTAAAATTGTTTATCATTTGATAAAAAGGTACTAAATAACATCACCATTTTATTCTGAGAATTTCTTAGGTAATTTTGTAACATGACTTTGAAGGACGATATTCAGACAACAAGAATCATCATCAGATTCCTGGTTCTTTTTCTTTCCCGTTTTCCTTCTTTTTTTTTTTTTTTTTTTTTTTTTTTTCCCCCCTTGTTTTCGAATAAGTGTGGGGTGTCTTCGAATGTTTCTGCTGGTCTCGAAAATTTTTCAAATTATTTTTGAAAAAAAAAAAGTTTTTCAAAATCTATCCGGAATAAGTATTTTATGCAGTATGATTATTTACTCAGTCTATGATATAAATTAACTAATTCAATGCTTATGTCTTTTGGAGATGATGAGAAATCTTTATAAAAGTTTGATACAAGTCCTATTATAGGAAATTCCTGAATGAATTTTGAGCACAAAAATTTGATTAACTGTTTGATTGATAGATTATTTTCGGACACTTGAGGTCATAGCATGATATCTTTGGGAATGCATGATAGCTATTGTGGTTGCTTGAAAGAATTTGAGAAGAATGCCATTCGTTTTGTGTTGATTTTTTTTTGGTAATAAGAGTCTGTTTGCATGTATCCTTTGCTACTTGAGAACCATTCCTGAAGGGAATTAAATGCCCGGTGCCCTAAGGTCTTTGAGGTCTGGGAGCCACCGGATTGGGACTCGTTACAAGGGTAGTTAAAGTTGATATTGTTAAGCAACAACATTCTTTTTAGAGATTTTATTAAAAATATATATATATATATATATATATATATATATATATATATATATATATATTGCATTCGTGCAAGAAAAGAAGAAAAAAAAAAGTTTAGATTATTTGGCATTCGACTTGGGTTCCTAGAGTGATTATGATGAGTTGTTGTGAACCCTAAAAGATTGATGTGCTATTATTTCTTGTTGTTTGGGGAGAACCTATTGATTAAATTAGTGAAGTCAAAATCACACACTACACCTCAGGGAAATTCTATGAGTTGACATGTGTTGAATGAGTATAAGTTTCAAATTGTTTCTAGTTGATCTTTGCAAAGAATAGTTTATGAGGCAAGCAAGAGTATTATATTCTTTGTGCATAATTGAAAAGTTTTGATAGAATTGATTTTCTAAGGAGTAAATTTTTGGAAGTTTTACTTTTTGATTTCATGATATATGAAGTTTGGAAGATTATTCTGTGTTTAAGTAATTTGCTTGAGGACAAGCAAAGGGTTAAGTGTGGAGTAATCTGATATGTCAGATTTATATCATGTTTTTAAGGGGTAATTATGTTTAAATATGTTTAATTTAGAGTCTAATTAGACTTAATTAAACGGAAATTACGCAAATTTGCTCTGTTTTCGCGTTTTGGAAGTTTCAGCACTGAAATTGAAGAAATGAAGAAATCGGGGACTAAAAGTGCAATTTTTGAAAAAAATGATCAACATGGGCGTGTTCGTGCCCGTGTTGATGGGCGTTGATGTGTATTTTGAGTTATATATATATAATATAAATAATATAAATAATCGAATAAATAATACTAAAAATAATAAGAATCTTCAATATTAAAATAGGTTTGTCACTAATAAAATAACTCAATTAGGCAGAGCACCTATCAAAATAGTTTAGTAAATAATGTGATATTCAGATTTAAAATTTATAAAAATCGTTTTTCCCTAGGAATTCTATTAAATTCTAGTGTGGAAAATATAATCAAACTAATTATGAATATGATTTGTGAATAAGGATCATTCAACAAGTAAATCAACCAATATCAAGAATGATAAGATTGAATACTATATCCTAGAAAGCAAATTAAATGAACAATGTAAGGAATAAAGCAAGCAAAAAGGTTGGGAGCCATTCTTTGTAAAATATAGGTAAGATAAGAGGATACAAAATACCAAGTATAGGATAATCTTGGATCTAATATCATAGCTCCACCAAAATCAAGTCTAAAGTAGAATCTCTTCCATACGGTTCGTGGCAAGAAATTCCTAGATTAAGAACACTTGAATGTTGACAAGATCAAATCTCCCATCAATCATCCTGGTTCCGGTCCATCAATAGGAAACTAATCACATCAACTTGGCACTAATCGTATATCCTTGTTCCGGCCTAACAATTAGTGTTAATCCGAAACCACAATCTCAAATCAAAGCTTGTACTAAAGATAAAATTCAGATCTAAAGTCATCAATGAAATTGCAATTCGAATCAATAAAACCACAATCATTCAATCCAAGAACATCACAATATCTCAAGTAATTTGTAAAATAAAACCAACCAAATCTACCTATAAGAAATGTAGAAATGAGAATTCCTAAGGTTGGTTAACTAATTACAAAGAATAACAAGGAATAATAGAAGAAAAGGGGAAAGTAAAACATAGACATTAAACCTTCTTCCTCTTCAACTCCTTCTCTTGATTCTTCTTTGCTTCTTCAACTTGGATCTTCAATTTGTGTAGCCCAAATACCCTAGAATATATTCAGTAGATTTCCTTACGGATCGAGGCAAACCTACCAAATTATTCCCAAGATACTCAATACTACAACAAGTAGAGAGTAATCTCTAAGAAAATTGGAAAATCAAAACATAGATCTCTCTCTAAGTTCAACCAAACCTTTACAATTACTTAGCTAATCAGCCTAATCAAACCTCTATTCAACCTTCCAACCTACAAGCTAACCCTAAATAATGGTAAAAATCCCAATATTTATAGATAATCAAAACAGGGGTAAAATTGTAATTTTACAAAACAGAATCTGGAAATTTGGCTCAACACGGGCGTGTTGCACCCGTGTTGTGCCCGTGTTGGCTATGCGCGACACGGCTGTCGCGCCCGTGTTTAGACCGTGCTGCCTCCCGTGTTGGTGATACGCGAAACGGGCGTGTTGGAACCCGTGTTGGAAGCCGTGTTCATGGATGAGCCCGTGTTGCTGGGCGTGTTCATCCTCCTGGCTGGGCGTGTTCATTCACCGAGCGCGTGTTCAATAGCTTGGAAGGGCGTGTTCAGCCTTCTTGCTGGGCGTGTTCTTGGTCCGAGCGCGTGTTTCTGGACTGGATTTGTATTTCTTTCCGAAATTGCATATTTAGTCCTTGAACTTTGCTCTTTTGATCAATTAGCCCCACGAACTTCCCGAAAACAGAAATATCACAATTAAGTACACAATTAACATATTTATCTCAATTTACTCTAATAAACCTCAACAATTATGCACAAATACCCTTCCAAAACATTATCAAATTTAGCGTTATCATAATACCCCACAACTTAACCTTTGCTTGTCCTCAAGCAAATCAAAGATGGAATTTGAATCAAACAAATCATTGAAGAGAAGTGCATAAATGTTTTCTCAAAGAATTCAAACTAACTAGTTTACTCTTCAAAGATCTCATAAACAAAGTGTTTAAAGAATGATTCACTTCTATGCCTCATCAAGTGTTTTCATGTTTAAATCAAGAAATACAAAATTGAACAAATCATTTTCAACTTAAATACGAAAAACCGATCATAAAATCATCCCGAGTGAAGTGTGTGCTCTATCTCAATTAGTGATCCAAATAGCAAATTTTCTTTCAAAGCAAATTACTCAAATAGTGGTTCGGTCGATCAAAAACTTCAACAACGAGACATAATCACAATCAAATCTCAAGAAACAAGCCACTTATTCAAAAGTAAATTTTTATTCAATTTATTTTCTTTTATTCAAGGTTTTTATTGTTTGCTTAACAATATCAACTTTAACTACCCTTGTAACGAGTTCCACTCCGATGACTCCCGGATCCCGAGGACCTTAGGGCACCAGGCATTCAATTCCCATAAGAAGTGGTGCTCAAGTAGCAAAGGATACATGCAAAACAATCTTTTATTCAACAATTTATTCAACGAAAATTAAAAGTGTGGCAAGTATCTCAAAGAATTTTCAAGTGAAAACGCAAGTCATTTCCATTCCCAAAAGACTTAATACTATTCAAATAAATTGTCCAAAAGTAGTCCACTAATCGGAACAACCAACCAAAATAGCAGTGTCAAAAGAGTTTTTCGGAATTTTCCTATAATCATGCTCGTATCAAGTATCAACAAAATGAACTAAATCAAATCTCGAGACTTTCAACAATCAACAACCGATATCTATCATCGGTTAAGCAAATCAAATTCCCACAAAAAGTTCACAAAATAAGTCTTTTCAAGTAAACTAATTATTTTGAAAAATTTGAAAAATTTGGCAATTTTTTTGAAAAAATTTGAAAATTGAGATAAACGAACACACACCTACCCCACAACTTGAATATTACACTGTCCTCGGTGTAAAAGCTAATACCCCACAACTTATTTGAAAAATAAATAAGTGCGAGAAAACTATAAATACAAAACGGGAATAAGTGCGAAAAACTAGAAAAATAAAAACAAGAAATTTTTTTTTCAAAACGGGAAAGTAAACTATGAACACAAAAGATAATCATATAAATCCAAATAAATCAAATAGTAAATGCCGAGTAAAAAAAAGCAATAAAATCATCTAAAAAGTGAATAAATAAAACAAATAAACCCTATTCGGAACATCCGGGACTAAGAAAGCGATATAGACAATAAGTGAACGCCAAAAACCAAGTATGACTCGATAAAAGCGGTAAAAGGAAAGGGAAGAAAGACAAATCTTGTTTCCGAGCAAGCATGCTTGGAACTTATTTTGTTCTTTTCTTAGGAGCTTCTTCCTTCTTCAATGACTTTTATAAGGTTCGCTTTGTCCTCCCTAACAACATCATCTTTCGATTTATTCGATGGAATTTTGTTCGGTGCTGTTAGGGAGTAATCATTTTTCTTGTTCAAGAAACTGCCTGGGACAATTGTCCCACTTGCATTTCCAGGTTTTGTAGCGAAGCTTATTGATTCCTGTTTTACCTTCAACAAACAAACAAGAAGGATAGAATACAACAAAGCAAAGAAGAAAGAAATTACAAGAGTAAAAAATGTCCTACTACAAACGATCTAGTAAAGAAATTAAAAGATTGAGAAAAACAAGAGAAAGAAATCTCATTACCTACAAAACAAGAAAAGAGAGATTAGTAAGGATAAAAGGATATAAAATATAAGATTATTAAATAATGCTAATCTAATCAAAAATAAGGAAAAGAAAATGAATTAAATTAATTGAATGAAAGAAAGAAGAAAAAGAATGAAAGAATGATAAAGATAAAAAGAATGGAATGAAATGTATAAAATAGAAAGAAGGTTTGAAAGAAATAAAAATGGAGAAGGAAATGAAAAGATTTGATAAGCATGCAAAATGAATTGAAAGAAAAAGCAAAGGAAGAGAACTTAATTGTAGAGCAAACTGGACGAAAATTTTAAGGAAAAGAAATTGAAAGATAAATTTATTCATGCTATCGGGTATTGTCAAAAACAGAGGAAAAAGGCAGGGGCAAGTGAAATTCAGTTCTGGAATTTTTTTAGAACAGAGCAAATACAGAGTTATACATAGTGAGACTACTGGAATTTTGTATAAAACAGAGGAATTGCCTTGCTACTGGAATTTTCTGCAAAACAGAGGAAATAGCAGCCCACTAGAATTTATATACACAGAAACAGAACACATGTACACTAGAATTAAAATGCACAAAGGAAAATGGTACGAAATTTGCAATAGAAATGCAATCCTAAACACTAATGCTACTGCCATCGAACTTTAGAAAACTAAATGCAAACTAAACTACCAAGGAAAACAAACTAATGCATCTACAAACAATTCATGCAAAACTATGCAAAAAGAAATTACAATATAACCATGAACTAACCTACTGGAAAATGTAGTACAAACAGAAAATATCATGCATTTGCTACTGTAAATTGTAAATCAAAAGGAAAATATATACATACCTACTGAACTTGCACAAAATTGGAATTGAAGCATATACTGCATGCATTATTCAATCATGGAAGGTTTACATAACAAAATTTCCAACTATAGCAAATTTAAAATTACCCAAGTGCCACATGCAAACTTCCTAAAATATCCATGCAAATGAAATATATATAAAAGCCATCACTTAAAGAATACTAACTAAGTATCTAGATTATTAAGTATATAAACTCACCATGCAAAAACACGCAAATGTATATTACAATAAAACCGTGCAAGTCATGCAATTGTCCTAATGCGAAAACGAAACATGCACAAAAAAATCTACTGGAAAGATAATCTAACTACCATGCAATGATAAACTAAGCAAAGAACTACCTAAACTAACCGTGCAAGTTAACTCAGTATCTATGTAATTATCTACTGGAACTGAAAATGCTTTATATATATATATATATAAAATCTAATACATACCTATTACATGAAAG
This sequence comes from Cynanchum wilfordii, assembly GCA_025388415.1. Lineage (NCBI taxonomy): Eukaryota > Viridiplantae > Streptophyta > Magnoliopsida > Gentianales > Apocynaceae > Cynanchum > Cynanchum wilfordii. Next base: position 20,056 of record JAHSUH010005333.1, on the reverse strand, counting down.
AGTAAATACATACATGAAAACTATACCAGAATACAAGATGAAATACTAATATACATACATACACCATGCAAAAACATGTACAATGCTTACTGTAAGATCGAAACATGCAGAACTAGTCTACTGGAAATTGGAATACATTATATATACATCAATTATCAAGTGCATGCAAAAAGAACTACTGGAAACTACAAGTTGCAATTAAAATACGTACATATATATATATATATATTAAGCCATGCAAACCATAGAAACCATGCATACTGTATAAGACAAAATGTAAAAGCAAATTTCACTAACAAGTAAATATGCAACTAGTATATATACTACATGCAAATTCGTACAAAGAAAAGTGTAACTCTTGAGAGTACATCTACTGTTTATGTAATATACACACTATACTATACATAATAGAATCATGCAGAACTAATATATGTAATCAACAAATACCATATAAATACCATGTAATGGAAAACTACCTAAACTACTATTCATATTGAAAATTAAAACTAATCATCTTGAAATGTAGCATATAAATTCCTACAAACATGTTATTGCCATTAACGTGGAAATTAAAGAAAATGCAATATATATAAAAACTACTATACCTAAATCTAACTACTGCAATGCAGAAATTAAGGAGAAATCTATGTAATAATATTTACCTAAATCATCATGCAAATTATACCTAAGTAAAAGCTATGCAAACTGTACTACTACAAAGTAATATGCGGTTTAGCAAAACCATCAAAACAACTAAATCATATGCTAAGTAAAAGAAAACAAAGAACAGCAAAGTCATGCAAGCACAAAACTAACTACTGGAATTCAACATAATATGAGACAAAACATCATATGCATATTCATACGAGTATATTAAATCAATTGCAAATAAAAAAAAAAAAAACATGCAAACTAACTAAATCATATTCAAAAACAATCAATACAAAATACTTGAAATCTGAAAAATGAAATGTAACAAAGCTAATGAAGCGAATTAAATAACTAAATTAGAAATGTTGGTCACTAAACTAGCATTTCTTAGAATTTAGTTTCTAAGAATGCTTACTTTTCAACAAAAAGCTATACATGTTTATTATCTAAAGAATTCAAAGATTACTAGATAAATTCCTAAGAATTGCAAGACTAATTAATAATAATGGTGACCTTTTATTGAAAAACCTACTACATGCAAAATCTAATCAAAAATTTCAAAAGAAGAAATTAAAAGCAAAGCTATACCAAAACTTATATCAAATGCAAAGTAAGGCTAACATATAAAAGATAGAAAATAAGAAAAACATATAACATCAATTCCTAACAAAAGTAAGTATCTAGATAATAGTCTTCATGAATTGAAGATATTATTAGAATACTAACTAAACTAAAAAGCTCTTAAAGAAAATAAAGGAATGAAGATAAAATGATATGAAAATGAAATTCTAACTAAGAAATGTAAGACAACTAATGAAAATACAAAACAAGTAAATGACAAGTAAATGAGACTAAGATTAAGAAGAGAAGTAAACTAAACTACTCTAGCATAATACCTAAAAATCAAGATAATATCTATAACAACTATCAAAAATCATAAAACGAAAGCATGGAAATACATCTAAGAACATGAAATAGAAATCAATCAAAGAAAGAATCAAGTTAGAAAACTAGTTAGATCTTATACTAACCATACCTAAGAATCTAATTAGAGAAAGTTAGAAAAGATTAGAACAAACTAAGTCAAGTTAGAAAGTAAGAAAAACAATTAGATTTAAAAATTCTAAACTAAAGATCAAACTAAGATGTTAAACCTAAGATCTAGGTTATTCTAAAGGATAAGGATCTAAAGAATCAAAAGCTAACTTAATCTAAAGCACTAAACTAACTAAGCTATCAAATCTAAATCAACTAAAGTTAACCTAAATCCAAAATATCTAAGCTATATCTAACCAAAATCTCTAAGTAAAAGTTTACCTAAGGGATCTAAACTAACCAAAACACTAACTAAACCTAAAAATCATGATACTAAATCATCTAACCTAAGATCTAAATCCAAAAATCTATAATCTAGGCAAAAGAAATTCTAAGAAAATGAATCAAAAAGAAAGCAAAAGAAACAAAATACAAGTAACATAAGAAAACTACTAAAGTAAGAATAAATCAAAGAATCAAAATTAAACTACTCAACTAAGAATAAGAAACAAATGAAATTGAAACATCTAAACTAATTGAAATAAAATCGATCAAGCAAATATCCAAGATCTATCAAAGAGATCAAAGATATTCTAAGAATTAGACATGAAAAAGTAAAAGTTACTTGAGAATGATATCATAAAACAAATCATATCAAAATTAATTCGTTATAAATTTCACACCGTTGATGAAAATTTTTCCCAAAAATTACAACGAATTAGAGGAAAAATATCACAAAAATTAATAGGCTTCCAAACGGCGCCAAAAAATCGATGTGTATTTTGAGTTATATATATATAATATAAATAATATAAATAATCGAATATAATACTAAAAATAATAAGAATCTTCAATATTAAAATAGGTTTGTCACTAATAAAATAACTCAATTAGGCAGAGCACCTATCGAAATAGTTTAGTAAATAAGGTGATATTCGGATTTTAAATTTATAAAAATCGTTTTTCCCTAGGACTTCTATTAAATTCTAGTGTGGAAAATATAATCAAACTAATTATGAATATGATTTGTGAATAAGGATCATTCAACAAGTAAATCAACCAATATCAAGAATGATAAGATTGAAGACTATATCCTAGAAAGCAAATTAAATGAACAATGTAAGGAATAAAGCAAGTAAAAAGGTTGGGAGGAATTCTTTGTAAAATATAGGTAAGATAAAAGGATACAAAATACCAAGTATAGGATAATCTTGGATCTAGTAACATAGCTCCACCAAAATCAAGTCTAAAGTAGAATCTCTTCCATACGGTTCGTGGCAAGAAATTCCTAGATTAAGAACACTTGAATGTTGACAAGATCAAATCTCCCATCAATCATCCTGGTTCCGATCCATCAATAGGAAACTAATCACATCAACTTGGCATTAATCGTATATCCTGGTTCCGCCTAACAATTAGTGTTAATCCGAAACCACAATCTCAAATCAAAGCTTGTACTAAAGATAAAATTCAGATCTAAAGTCATCAATGAAATTGCAATTCGAATCAATAAAACCACAATCATTCAATCCAAGAACATCACAATATCTCAAGTAATTTGTAAAATAAAACCAACCAAATCTACCTATAAGAAATGTAGAAATGAGAATTCCTAAGGTTGGTTAACTAATTACAAAGAATAACAAGGAATAATAGAAGAAAAGGGGAAAGTAAAACATAGACATTAAACCTTCTTCCTCTTCAACTCCTTCTCTTGATTCTTCTTTGCTTCTTCAACTTGGATCTTCAATTTGTGTAGCCCAAATACCCTAGAATATATTCAGTAGATTTCCTTACGGATCGAGGAAAACCTACCAAATTATTCCCAAGATACTCAATACTACAACAAGTAGAGAGTAATCTCTAAGAAAATTGGAAAATCAAAACATAGATCTCTCTCTAAGTTCAACCAAACCTTTACAATTACTTAGCTAATCAGCCTAATCAAACCTCTATCCAACCTACAAGCTAACCCTAAATAATGGTAAAAATCCCAATATTTATAGATAATCAAAACAGGGGTAAAATTGTAATTTTACAAAACAGAATCTGGAAATTTGGCTCAACACGGGCGTGTTGCACCCGTGTTGTGCCCGTGTTGGCTATGCGCGACACAGCTGTCGCACCCGTGTTTAGACCGTGCTGCCTCCCGTGTTGGTGATACGCGACACGGGCGTGTTCGAACCCGTGTTGGAAGGCGTGTTCATGGCTGAGCCCGTGTTGCTGGGCGTGTTCATCCTCCTGGCTGGGCGTGTTCATTCACCGAGCGCGTGTTCAATAGCTTGGAAGGGCGTGTTCAGCCTTCTTGCTGGGCGTGTTCTTGGTCCGAGCGCGTGTTTCTGGACTGGATTTGTATTTCTTTCCAGAAATTGCATATTTAGTCCTCGAACTTTGCTCTTTTGATCAATTAGCCCCACGAACTTCCTGAAAACAGAAATATCACAATTAAGTACACAATTAACATATTTATCTCAATTTACTCTAATAAACCTCAACAATTATGCACAAATACCCTTCCAAAACATTATCAAATTTAGCGTTATCAGGCGTGTTGGCTTGGCACGGGTGTGTTCAGCCCGTGTTGCCGGCCGTGTTGAAGACACGCGGCACGGGCATGTTCAGCTGTTTTTGCGGTCCCACATCAATTTTCTACCGTTTTCACTTTTTTTTACTCCTATAAATAGAGACAGCATCCAAGCTTTTGAAACACACCACCAATCCACCAGAGAGTGCAGAGTTCAAGGAATTCGAGGGATTTCGAGTCTCCACTCCCGTGGATTCTCAGAAATCACCCTCGTAGTTAAATATTTTCTAGTTATTATATTTCTCTTCTTAGCTTAGGGTTTGAGCCTCAACCATAAGGGAGAGCTCTATAGCTTAGTTGAGAGGTGTGATTCTAGAAGATTTCGTGAGCAAGACAAGGAGGAAGGCTAGTAGGGTTCGAGAAGAATCGAGGGTCAAGTCCCGTCGTCAAGTAGTGACAACCAAAACGAAAACTTTTCTTTTCCCTCTTCTCAAGTCTATTATTTTTCATTCTTTATTTACTTTAACTCTGTCTCATGGGATTCTTTTATTATTAATGATACAATTAGAGCTTTTATTAATTTCCAGGGAAGGATATTTTTTGTGATTATCATTGTGATTATTATTGCTTTATGCTTTCAACTTAGTTTCTTATTCAATTTATGTCATGACATATAGGTTTGAATCTAGTTTAGCATATAATTGGAATAATTAATTAATTTACGGTTTGTTAATGAGTCCCAACCATAGGAGATTTAATGAATTGTCGGATTAGGTCTAATAACTTGCGGCAACCATACTGAAGTTAGGTAGCCTAATAATCTCAAGTTCATAATCATTGCAAATCTTAAGATTAACTTATTAAATTCACGACTTAATAATTAATCTACAAAGGTTTAGGATTACTTGCGACAACCATATTGCACATTAGATAACTTGGGTACGATAGTAAAGTTAATATTAATCACAATTGCCTTAGATCTGCTGAAAGCTAGATCTTCGAATATGGTCATTCTAATTGAATCATCGAACTGAATAAGAATCCTAATTCATATCTGTTTCAATTCTATTTATGTTCTAGCAACAATCTCATGAATTGAATCTTATCCATGGGTTAACTTTTGCTAATAAATTCTTGTCATATCTAATAATTGCTTATAACTGCTGTCAACGTCTTTGGGTCTATACGATATTTTATAAATGTAAAATCGTTATTGCTTCCACGTTACTATCTGCATACGATAGGTACTCTGCCTTAGATTTTGGTTATTTAAGTGACAACCTATTTGTTTTGCATGAATTAATCTCAATCATAATTTATGCTAAAAATATAGTAACCAAAATTCACATCGAAATGTGTAGAAGAAGAGAGTTCCTATTGGGTTGGTAAACTAGATTACAAGAATTATCAACAAAAGTAATTGAAGAAGGTAAGAAAATAATTTCAAAACCAGTTGTCAATTGATACCGGAAAGATCTCTACACCTCAACTTTCCTCTTGAATCCTCTTCTTGCTCGTTGAAGTTTGAATGATTGAAGTAGATCAAAATCCTCTTGATAAATTGCAAAACTCTACCTTATAGACCGAGGAGAGTTTACACAACCTAACTAGAAACAATTATCACTATAACAATCTAGGGAATTATCTAATTGAAAGTAGATCAACAAAGTAATAGAAAATCCCCTAAATTCTATACCAAAATATATGAAATTCAAGAAAACCCAATATGATATTCAATATCTAAAACAATGTGAAAAACTAGCCAATATCAACCTAATCTAACCTCCAAGCCAACCTCTAAATAATGGTAAAAATCTCAATATTTATAGCAACACGGGCAGGAACACGCCCGTGCTGGATCAACACGGCCAGCAACACGGGCAGGAACACGCCCGTATTGATCCTTTTTTCCAAAAATTGTACTTTTAGTCCCCGATTTCTTCCTTTCTTCAATTTTGGTCCCTGAAACTTCGAAATCAAAAACGAGAAAGAATTTGCGTAATTTGCATTCAATTAAATCCAATTAACTCCATAATTAACTCGAATTGAACACAATTAATGTATAAAAACATGATATAAAATCGAGTTATCAATCCCCTTCATCATCTCCCTCATTTCTTGCATAGGGTCTTTAGGTTGATTGAAATTTCTCGCAGGTGGTAATGTCGGTTGCTTTGTGATTGCGGGAAAGGAGCATTCCGGTAATTCCTTGGATAATTCATGGCTCCATCATTATTCTTCCAACTAAATCTACGATGATTCCTCCAACTGGGGTTATAAGAATTCCCGTAGTGGTTTGTATTAGCGGCATCCACATACTCTATTTTTTCTCGGAATAGTTAGAATTCCATTGCCAAAACAATCACCACCGAAATGCGCTCCTTGACAAAACTCACAAACTTGATATACCGTTTGAACGTTTCTTCCTTGAAGAGCAGTCGGTTGATTATTAAATTGAGCCTTTATACTTTCAATTTGCTCGTCCAAAGAGGAGTTTGCCATGTTAGCTAGCTGTTTCGAGGTTTCACCCTTACACTTGTCCTCCAATTCTTATTTGTTTTGCTCATCTTTCCAATGCATTAGTTGCATCTATCTCATTCATTCCATTAAAACCTCCTTGAGGGTTCAACCCATCCAGTATTTGCTTTCCTCGTTCGTTCATTCCTCCATAGAACTGCTGTAATACGAGTGGTTCACGAAATCCATGTTGAGGGCATGCTCTTAATAACTCCTTCATTCTTTCCCAAGCGTCGACAACAGTTTCATCCTCTGCTTGCGAGAAACTTGATATTGCTTTCCTCATTTCCAAGATTCTAGTAGCTGGGTAGTACTCGGTTAAGAATGCTTTGCTCAATTGGTCCGATGTGTGTTTATTATATATAAAAATAATATAATTAATTGAATAAATAATACTAAAAATAATAGGAATTTTCAAGATTAAAATAGGATTGTCACTAATAAAATAACCTCAACTAGGTAGAGCACCTATCGAAATAGTTTAGTAAATAAGGTCGTATTCGGATTTTAATATTTATAAAATCGTTTTCCCCAAGATGTCTATTAAATTCTAGTGTGAAAAATATAATTAAATCAATTGTGAATATGATTTGAAAGTATGAATCAATCATCAAGTGATCTAACCTTTATCAAGAATGATAAGATTGAATTCTAATTCCTAGAAAACAAATTTAAAAGAAAGCAAAGTAAAAGAATATGAATGAGATAATATTGAATATTTGAAGAACTCACTAAACACATTAGAGAGAGTGGAGGATATACTTCACAACAAAATCAAGTATCATGATTCAACTATCACAATTTCACCAAATCCAAGTCTAAGGATGAACTTCCTCAATACGTGTCGTTGAAAGAAATTCATATGTGAAGAACAACTCGAATATATTAGTAAGATTAAATCCCTACTAATCATCTAAGGTCCGGTACATCAATAGGAAAATAACAAAACTAATCTAGCACTAATCATATATCCAAGGTCCGGCTTAACAATTAGTGTTAACCCGAACCACAAAATTGAATTAGAGCTCAACTCAAAATAGGAAATCAAATCAAAGCCATAATTGAAATTGCAATTCAAGCTAATGAAATCTTAACAATCAACTCACAATAGATCAATCTCATAGTGAAAGTATAACATGAAACCAACCACTTCTACTCTAAAGAAATGTAGAAGAAGAGAGTTCCTATTGGGTTGGTAAACTAGATTACAAGAATTATCAACAAAAGTAATTGAAGAAGGTAAGAAAATAATTCCAAAACCAGTTGTCAATTGATACCGGAAAGATCTCTACACCTCAACTTTCCTCTTGAATCCTCTTCTTGCTCCTTGAAGTTTGAATGATTGAAGTAGATCAAAATCCTCTTGATTAAATTGCAAAACTCTACCTTATATACCGAGGAGAGTTTACACAACCTAACTAGAAACAATTATCACTATAACAATCTAGGGAATTATCTAATTGAAAGTAGATCAACAAAGTAATAGAAAATCCCCTAAATTCTATACCAAAATATATGAATTCAAGAAAACCCAATATGATATTCAATATCTGAAACAATGTGAAAAACTAGCCAATATCAACCTAATCTAACCTCCAAGCCAACCTCTAAATAATGGTAAAAATCCCAATATTTATAGATAACCTAAACAGGGGTAAAATCGTCATTTTACACAAAAGAATCTAGAACAGAGCATCAACACGGGCGTAGCCCCTTCTGCACTACGGGCGTAGAACAAAAAGGGCAACGGGGGTAAAATGCAGAATCATCAACACAGGCGTGTTCATGGCCGTGTTCACCGTTGAGCCCAAGTTGCAGGGCGTGTTTATGCGCTGTTTTATGCAATTATTCTCTAAGGGCATAGAAGACCTTCTAGGGGCGTATCATACTTCCAGAAACTACATATTTAGTCCCCAAACTTCACTCTTTTGATCAATTAGCCCCACAAACTTCCCGAAAACAGAAATATCACAATTAAGTGCACAATTAACATATTTATCTCGGTTTACTCTAATAAACCTCAACAATTATGCACAATTACCCTTCCAAAACATTATCAAATTTAGCGTCATCACAATACCCCACAACTTAACCTTTGCTTGTCCTCAAGCAAATCAAAAGAAGGAATTTGAACAACAAATCATTGAAGAGAAGTGCATAAAATGTTTTCTCAAAGAATTCAAACTAACTAGTTTACTTTTCAAAGATCTCATAAACAAAGTGCTAAGGGATGATTCACTTTTATGCCTCATCAAATGTTTTATGTCTAAGTCAAGACAACTCAATTTGAACAAAACATTTTCAACTTAAATATGAAAAACGATTATAAAAGCATCCTGAGCGAAGTGTGTGCTCTATCTCAATTGATGATCCAAATAGAAAATTTTATTTCAAAGCAAACTACTCAAATAGTGGTTCGGTTGATCAAAAACTTCAACAACGAGACATAATCACAATCAAATCTCAAGAAACAAGCCACTTATTCAAACGTAAATTTTTATTCCATTTATTTTTTTTTATTTTTTTTTTCAAGGTTTTTATTGTTTGCTTAACAATATCAACTTTAACTACCCTTGTAGCGAGTTCCACTCCGATGACTCCCAGATCCCGAGGACCTTAGGGCACCAGACATTCAATTCCCATAAGAAGTGGTGCTTAAGTAGCAAAGGATACATGCAAAATAACCTTTTATTCAACAATTTATTCAACAAAAATTAAAAGTGTGGCAAGTTTCTCAAAGAATTTTTCAAGTGAAAATTCAAGTCATTTCCATTCCAAAAAGACTTAATACTATTCAAATAAATTATCCAAAAGTAGTTCACTAATCAGAACAACCAACCAAAAATAGCTATGTCAAAAGAATTTCAGGAATTTCCTATAATCATGCTCGTACCAAGTATCAACAAGATGAAACAAATCAAATCTCGAGACTTTTAACAATCAACAAATAGTTTATATCATTGGCTAAGCAAATCAAATTCCCACAAAAAGTTCACAAAATAATCTTTTCAAGTAAACTAATCATTTTGAAAAATTTGAAAAATTTAGCAATTTTTTTGAAAAATATTTGTAAATTGAGATAAAACGAGCACACACCTACCCCACAACTTGAATATTACACTGTCCTCGGTGTAAAAAGCTAATACCCCACAACTTATTTGAAAAATAAATAAGTGCGAGAAAACTATAAATACAAAACGGGAATAAGTGCGAAAAACTAGAAAAATAAAATAAAATAAAAACAAGAAAATTTTATTCAAAACGGGAAAGTATACTATGAACACAAAAGATAATCATATAAATCAAAATAAATCAAATAGCACATCCCGAGCAAAAACAAATAAGAAAAACAACTAAAAAGAAAATAAAAAAAAGAATAAACCCTATCCGGAACCTCCGGGACTAAGAAAGCGATATAGACAATAATTGAACGCCAAAAACCAAGTAAGACTCGATAAAAGCGGTAAAAGGAAAGGGAAGAAAGACAAATCTTGTTTCCGAGCAAGCATGCTTGGAACTTATTTTGTTTTATTCTTTGGAGTTTCTTCCTTCTTTAATGACTTTTATAAGGCTTGCTTTGTCCTCCTAACAACTTCATCTTTCGATTTATTCGATGGAATTTTGTTCGGTGCTTGTTAGGGAGTAGTCCTTTTCCTCGTTCCGAAAATTGTCCGGACAATTGTCCCACTTGCATTTCCAGGTTTTGTAGCGAAGCCTATTGATTCATGTTTTACCTTCAACAAACAATCAAGAAGGATAGAATACAACAAAACAATGAAAGAAAGAAATTACAAGATTCAAAATGTCCTACTACAAACGATCTAGTAAAGAAATTAAAAGAACAAGAAAAATAAGAGAAAGAAATCATTACCTACAAAATTAGAAAAGAAAGATTAGTAAGGATAAAAGGAACAGAATGCAAGAAAATTAAATAAATAAGGAATATTTAAGGTAAAACAAAAATAAGAAAAGGAAGATAAAACAGAATGAATGAATGAATTGGAAAATCCATGCAAAAGAATTGAAGAATAAATTAAATAATGCATACAGTAAAAGGAAGCTTAAAAGAATTAAAAATGGAGGAAGAAAGGAAAAGAAATGAAACTCATGCAAAAAAATTGAATTTAAAAGAAAGAGAAATGAAATGTAATAGAACTGAACGAAAATGGAGGAAAATAATTGAATTAAAAAATGTGCATGCAATCGGTTACTGCCAAAAACAGAGGAAAAAGCAGGGGAATGAAATTTTCAGTTCTGGAATTTTTTTGAAGAACAGAGCAAATACAGAGTTGTACATAGTGAGGCTACTGGAATTTTCTGCAAAACAGAGGAAATTGCAAACTGGATTTACATAATGAACAGAGCAGTTAGCATACTGAAATTTACTGGAAAAAATTATCAGCAGGGGCAGTAAGGATACTTGCTGGAATTTTGCACAAAAACAGAACAAAACATGTAAGAAACTACTGGATTAAATACAAGGCAGCAGTGCATAAAAATTGCTACTCTGCCCGAAACTTACATAGAACATGTAGTGTACAAAAATATACATAAATACCTAGCTACTGGAATTTGAAAAACAAAAGAAAATAAGATTATATAAAACTAATGTATCTATATGCCACTATTACAATACCATGCAGAATGAATTTACAAAGAAACCATGCACTAACCTACTAGAAATTGATAACCTAAATGCCATGCAAAAACAAAGAGAACAAGGAACATATACTATCTACTGGAAATTGAAAATACATTGTATATATCAATGAATCTAGTAAAGTGCATGCAAAAAGAACTACTGAAAAATCAAGTTGCAATTAAAATACGTACATATATATATATAAACCATGCATATGAATAGAAAATATATGTGTTAACTATATTTCATGCAAGAACAAAACAAAACATGCAAATTCATGCAAGTCTACTAAATAACATGCAAAGAAAAGCAAAACATGCAAGTCGATCCAACGCTACTGGAATGAAATGTTGGTCAATAAATTAGCATTTCTTAGAATTAATTTCTAAGAATGCTTTCTACTCAACAAAAAGCTATACTATATTATTACCTAAAGAACTCAAAGAATACTAAATAAAATCTTAAAGATGCAAGTCTAATGGTAACAAAAGTGACCATTCACTGAAAACTAGTCATGCAAACTAAAACTAAATCCAAAAATAAATGCAAAGAAAGAAATCTAAATGCAAAGCCATACCTAAATTCATATTAAGCACATATTAAGGCTAACAAATAAAAGATAGAAAAATATGAAAACATCTAACATCAATTCCTAACAAAAGTAAGTATCTAGATAATAATCTCCATGAATTGAAGACATTATTAGAATACTAACTAAACTAGAAAGCACTTAAAGAAAATAAAGGAATGAAGATAAAATGAAATGAAAATGCAATACTAACTAAGAAATGTAAGATACTAATGAATATACAAAACAAGTAAATGACAAGAAATGAAACTAATGGTTAAGAAAAGAAGTAACCTACTCTAGCATAATACCTAAAAATCAAGACAATAACTATTACAACTATCAAAAATCATGAAACGAAAACATGAAAATACATCTAAGAACATGAAATAGAAATCAATCAAAGAAAGAATCAAGTTAGAAAACTAGTTAGATCTTATACTAAACATACCTAAGAATTAGTTAGAACAAGTTAGAAAGATTAGAACAAACTATGTCAAGTTAGAAAGTAGGAAAGCAATTAGATCTAAATTCTAAACTAAGGATCAAACTAAGATATTAAACTAAAAATCTAAGTTAATCTAAAGAATAAGAACCTAAAGACTATCCTAATCTAAGGCAATAAACTAACTAAGCTATCTTAATCTAAATCAACTAAAGTTAACCTAAATCCAAAATATCTAAACTATATCTAACCAAAATTTAATAAGGAAGAGTATACCTAAGGGATCTAAACTAACCAAAACACTAACTAAACCTAAAAAATCATGATACTAAATCATCTAACCTAAGATCTAAATCCAAAAATCTATAATCTAAGCAAAAATAATTCTAAGAAAAACGAATCAATATGAAAGCAAGAGAAACAAAATTACAAGTAACATAAGAAAGCTACTAAAGTAAGAATAAGAAATTCTAAGAACAAGAATAACCAACTCAAATGAAATCTGAAAATTAAACTACAAAAATCATGAAAAACAAGATTCAACTAACAAATCAAATCTATCTAAGAAAAGTCAAAATATCCAATGATCTATTAAGAAGATCAAAGATACTTCAAAAAATAGACAAGAAAAAATCAAAGTTACTTAAGATTGATTCCATATAACAAATCATAACATAATTGATCTATTATATGATTCACACCGTTGATGAAAAATTTTCCAAAAAAAAATTACAACGAATTAAGAGGAAAAATTTCACGATACTAAATAATAGAGTTCCCCGGCAATGACGCCAAAAATCTGATGTGTGTTTATTATATATAAAAATAATATAAATAATCGAATAAATAATACTAAAAATAATAGGAATTCTCAAGATTAAAATAGGATTGTCACTAATAAAATAAACTCAACTAGGCAGAGCACCTATCGAAATAGTTTAGTAAATAAGGTCGTATTCAAATTTTAATATTTATAAAATCGTTTTCCCCAAGACGTCTATTAAATTCTAGTGTGAAAAATATAATTAAATCAATTGTGAATATGATTTGAAAGTATGAATCAATCATCAAGTGATCCAACCTTTATCAAGAATGATAAGATTGAATTCTAATTCCTAGAAAACAAATTTAAAAGAAAGCAAAGTAAAAGAATATGGATGAGATAATATTGAATATTTGAAGAACTCACTAAACACATTAGAGAGAGTGGAGGATATACTTCACAACAAAATCAAGTATCATGATTCAACTATCACAATTTCACCAAATCCAAGTCTAAGGATGAACTTCCTCAATACGTGTCGTTGAAAGAAATTCATACGTGAAGAACAACTCGAATATATTAGTAAGATTAAATCCCTACTAATCATCCAAGGTCCGGTACATCAATAGGAAATTAACCAAACTAATCTAGCACTAATCGTATATCCAAGGTCCGGCTTAACAATTAGTGTTAACCCGAACCACAAAATTGAATTAGAGCTCAACTCAAAATAGGAAATCAAATCAAAGCCATAATTGAAATTGCAATTCAAGCTAATGAAATCATAACAATCAACTCACAATAGATCAATCTCATAGTGAAAGTATAACATGAAACTAACCACTTCTACCCTAAAGAAATGTAGAAGAAGAGAGTTCCTATTGGGTTGGTAAACTAGATTACAAGAATTATCAACAAAAGTAATTGAAGAAGGTAAGAAAATAATTCCAAAACCAGTTGTCAATTGATACCGGAAAGATCTCTACACCTCAACTTTCCTCTTGAATCCTCTTCTTGCTCGTTGAAGTTTGAATGATTGAAGTAGATCAAAATCTTCTTGATTAAATTGCAAAACTCTACCTTATAGACCGAGGAGAGTTTACACAACCTCCTAACTAGAAACAATTATCACTATAACAATCTAGGGAATTATCTAATTGAAAGTAGATCAACAAAGTAATAGAAAATCCCCTAAATTCTATACCAAAATATATGAAATTCAAGAAAACCCAATATGATATTCAATATCCGAAACAATGTGAAAAACTAGCCAATATCAACCTAATCTAACCTCCAAGCCAACCTCTAAATAATGGTAAAAATCCCAATATTTATAGATAACTGAAACAGGGGTAAAATCGTCATTTTACACAAAAGAATCTAGAACAGAGCATCAACACGGGCGTAGCCCCTTCCGCACTACGGGCGTAGTGAAGCAATTAAGGGCAACAAGCGTAGAACAAAAAGGGCAACGGGCGTAAAATGAAAAATCATCAATACGGGCGTGTTCATGGCCATGTTCACCGCTGAGCCCGTGTTGCTGGGCGTGTTTATGCGCTGTTTTAGGCAATTATTCCCTAAGGGCATAGAAGACCTTCTAGGGGCGTATCATACTTCCGGAAACTACATATTTAGTCCCCGAACTTCACTCTTTTGATCAATTAGCCCCACAAACTTCCCGAAAACAGAAATATCACAATTAAGTGCACAATTAACATATTTATCTCAATTTACTCTAATAAACCTCAACAATTATGCACAATTACCCTTCCAAAACATTATCAAATTTAGCGTTATCATGGTCCCATGTTGTAATTGAACCAGTAGGGACTCGAAGTAACCATTTCTTTGCTCTATCCCTTAGAGTGTATGGGAATAAGGTCAGCATCACCAACTCAATAGGACTATCCCCTTTAAAAGCATCACACGGCAGCGGCGAACTCGGATAAATGTTCCATTGGGTCCTCGGATGGTAGTCCTCCGAATTGTGACCTTGTGATTACCAATTGCGGAACTCCTGGTTTCAAGTCATACCTATCTCCTTCGGGTAACTTTATAGCATTGCACATAGGTATGTTCTGCGGCTGGATGTAAGTTTCCATCGGTGGTGGTGGTGGTTGAGCTGCCATTTTTGGTAAGATTAGTTTTCTACTTGCACCTATAGCTCTGCGGATTAAGATTTCAGGATTGTCAAGCCTTTCTCGGAGTTCAGCCCCAGAGGCTCGAGTCATACAACTACAAACAAAGAATACAAAGATAGATAAGATGCAAATAGAGTTAGAAGTTCGAAGATAGAAGGTTAAATATTTTTGGTTTTTTTTTTTTTTTTTTTTTTTTTTTTTTTTTTTGTGATTTATAAAATATTCTAGATAATTTCTAGAAAATTTCTTAGTATGATTTTAGAATGAATTTTCTAAAACATGGATAACCTTAATTATTTAATTTAGGAAATCCTATACCAAGAAAGTAGGATCTAATTCCACTAATTGCGTCTTAATTGATAAATACTACCGTTACCAAATCATAAAATTTCTAAAATTTTGCGCGGAATTTAAAAAATATTATGAATTTAGCGTCCTAGAGAACGACGCCAAAAATCCGGTGTATGTTTTGAGTGAGTAAAAATATAGTATCATATAAAGCAAATAATCTCACAAAACAGTGTCACATAATCAAACACAACTAAGGCAGAGTACCTATCGCATGCAGATAGTAACACGGGAGTACCACGATTTTAAATTTATAAATATCGTATCCTCGGGAACGTTGGTGACGGCTGGTTAGTTTCTACCAATTATGACAAACTTTAAGGTTCAAGGAATTAGTCCTATGTGTCCATTCGATTCGGATAAGTTGTTTAAAGAATATTGATAACTCGATTTTATATCGTGTTTTTATACATTAATTATGTTCAATTCGAGTTAATTATGGAGTTAATTGGATTTAATTGAATGGAAATTATGCAAATTCCTTCTGTTTTTGATTTCGGAAGTTTCAGGGACCAAAATTGAAGAAAGGAAGAAATCCGGGACTAAAAGTGCAATTTCTGGAAATTTAGGCCAACACGTGCGTGTTCCTGCCCGTGTTGCTGGCCGTGTTGACGGTATTTTTGGCGTCCCACATCGAATTTTCACTGTTTTCAGCTCCTTTTCTACTCCTATAAATAGATGCACTCCCCCAGTTGTTGAAGTACACCAGAATCATTTTCGTGATAAGCTATAGTCGAGTTTTTAGTTTTCATTTTTCTTTCTTCTCGAGTGTAGGGTTGAGACTCCACCATAAGGGATACCCTATAGTTTAGTTGAGGAGAGTGATAGCTGAAGAGCTTCAGAGCGGGATAAGGATCCGGAGTACAAGTCTCGGCGAGCTCTGGAGGATTAAGCGAGTCCGTGGAAGCAGTGAGAGGAACACGACAACTTTCTCTTTCCTTTTCTTTTCGTTCTTGTATTTCTTTTCCTTTATATGTTATGATTCTGTGTCCTAAGATACTCTTTATTTTGATTGATTGATTAATGATTTATATATTCCTAGGAAGGATATGTTTTAATATACAATATGAATTGCTTATTGTTTTACGCTTTCGATTTAATTATCGTATTGAGTTTATGCTATGAAACTTAAGTTGATGTATGATAATACAATAATTAATTGAATTGACGGTTTGTTAATGAGTCCCCACCATAGGAGATTTAACAGATTGCCAAATTAGGACTAATAACTTGTGGCCACCATACTGAGGTTAGGAAGCCTAATAATCTCGGGTTTGGAATCAATGCAAATCTTAAGATTATGTTGTTGAATTGATGCCTCAATAGCTAATCTAAAAAGGTTTAGGATTACTTGCAACCACCATATTGAGGTAATCATTCTAGATAACTCGGGTATGGTAGTAAGACAATTTGAATTCATAATTTCCTTAGATTTGCTTGCAAGCTACACATTCGAACATTGTTCAACTTAATTAATCATACGTACTTCATTAGAGATCTTAGTCAATTATTTTCCATTCTTATCTTTATTATTCTTTTACTCAAACATATTTGAATTGAATGGACACGTAGGACTA
This sequence comes from Cynanchum wilfordii, assembly GCA_025388415.1. NCBI lineage: Eukaryota > Viridiplantae > Streptophyta > Magnoliopsida > Gentianales > Apocynaceae > Cynanchum > Cynanchum wilfordii. The sequence goes on along the minus strand of JAHSUH010005333.1, from coordinate 2,845 downwards.
ATTCCCTGAACTTTAAAGTTTGTCATAATTGGTAGAAACTAACCAGCCGTTACCAACGTTCCTGTGGATACGATATTTATAAATTAAAATCGTGGTACTCCCGTGTTACTATCTGCATGCGATAGGTACTCTGCCTTAGTTGTGTTTGAATATGTGACACTATTTTGTGAGATTATTTGCTTTATATGATACTATATTTTTACTCACTTGGAACACACACCAGATTTTTGGCGCCGTTGTCGGGGACGCTAAATTCATAATATTTTTGAAATTCCGCGCAAAATTTTAGAAATTTTATGATTTGGTAACGGTAGTATTTATCAATTAAGACACAATTAGTGGAATTAGATTCTACTTTCTTGGTATAGGATTTCCTAAATTAAATAATTAAGGTTATCCAAATTTTAGAAAATTCATTCTAAAATCATACTAAGAAATTTTCTAGAAATTATCTAGAATATCATAAAAATCTAAAAAAAAAAAAAAAAAAAAACCAAAAATATTTAACTTTCTATCTATATTTGCATCTTATCTATCTTTGTATTCTTTGTTTGCAGTTGTATGACTCGAGCCTCTAGGGCTGAACTCCGAGAAAGGCTTGACAATCCTGAAATCTTAATCCGCAGAGCTAGAGGTGCAAGGAGAAAACTAAAATTACCAAAAATGGCAGCTCAACCACCGCCACCACCAATGGAAACTTACATCCAGCCGCAGAACATACCTATGTGCAGTGCTATAAGGTTGCCCGAAGGACATAGGTATGACTTGAAACCAGGAGTTCTGCAATTGGTAATCACAAAATTCGGAGAACTACCACCCGAGGACCGAATGGAACATTTATCCGAGTTCGCTGCGTTGTGTGATGCTTTTAAAGGGGATAGTCCTATTGAGTTGGTGATGTTGACCTTATTCCCATACACTCTAAGGGATAGAGAAAAGAAATGGTTACTCCGAGTCCCTACTGGTTCAATTACAACATGGGATCACTGAGCAAAGCATTCTTAACCGAGTACTACCCAACTGCTTGATGTGTATTTTGGTTACTATATTTTTATCATAAATTATGATTGAGATTAATTCAAGAAAAACAAATAGGTTATCACTTAAATAACCAAAATCTAAGGTAGAGTACCTATCGTTTGCAGATAGTAACATGGAAGCATCAACGATTTTACATTTATAAAATATCGTATAGACCCAAAGACGTTGATAACAGTTATAAGCAATTATTAGATATGACAAGAATTTATTAGCAAAAGTTAACCCTTGGATAAGATTCAATTCATGAGATTGTTGCTAGAACATAAATAGAATTGAAACAGATATGAATTAGGATTCTTATTCAGTTCGATGATTCAATTAGAATGACCATATTCGAAGATGTAGCTTTAAGCAGATCTAAGGCAATTGTGATTAATATTAACTTTACTACCGTACCCGAGTTATCTAATGTGATTACCTCAATACGGGTCGTTGCAAGTAATCCTAAACCTTTGTAGATTAATTATTAAGTCGTGAATTTAATAAGTTAATCTTAAGATTTGCATTGATTACTAACTCGAGATTATTAGGCTGCCTAACCTCATTATGGTCGATACAAGTTATTACACCTAATCGGGCAATTCATTAAATCTCCTATGGTCGGGTCTCCTTAACAAACCGTCAATTAATTAATTATTCCAATTATATGCTCAACTAGATGAAAACATATGTGTCAAGGCATAAATTGAATAAGAAACTAAGTTGAAAGCATAAAGCAATAATAATCACAATGATAATCACAAACAGTATCCTTCCCGGGAAATTAATAAAAGCTCTAATTGTATCATTAATAATAAAAGAATCCCATGAGATAGAGTTAAAGTAAATAAAGAATGAAAAATAATAGACTTGAGAAGAGGGAAAAGAAAAGTTGTAGTTTGGTTGTCACTACTTCGACGGCGGGACTTGACCTCCGATTCTTCTCGAACCCTACTAGCCTTCCTCCTTGTCTTGGCCACGAAATCTTCTAGAATCACACCTCTCAACTAAACTATAGAGCTCTCCCCTATGGTCGAGGCTCAAACCCTAAGCTAAGAAGAAAAATATAATAACTAGAAAATATCTAACTATGAGGGTAATTTCTGAGAATCCACGGGAGTGGAGACTCGAAATCCCTCGAATTCTCCGAACTCTGCACTCTTTGATGGATTGGTGGTGTGTTCCAAAGGCTTGGATGCTGCCTCTATTTATAGGAGTAGAAAAGGAGCTGAAAAATAGTGAAAATTCAATGTGGGACGCAAAAACAGCCCTCAACATGCCCAGCAACACGGGCTGAACATGCCCGTGTTGATCATTTTTTCCAAAAATTGTACTTTTAGTCCCTGATTTCTTCATTTCTTCAATTTCAGTCCTAAAACTTCCAAAAAGCAAAAACAGAGCAAATTTGCATAATTTCCATTTAATTAAGTCTAATTAGACTCTAAATTAAACATATTTAAGCATAATTACCCCTTAAAAACATGATATAAATCGACACATCTCTACTAGAATCTTGGAAATAAGGAAAGCAATATCAAGTTTCTCGCAAGCAGGGGATGAAACTGTTGTCGACGCTTGGGAAAAAATGAAGGAGTTATTAAGAGCATGCCCTCAACATGGATTTCGTGAACCACTCGTATTACAGCAGTTCTACGGAGGAATGAACGAGCGAGGAAAGCAAATACTGGATGGGCTGAACCCTCAAGGAGGTTTTAATGGAATGAATGAGATAGATGCAACTAATGCATTGGAAAGGATGAGCAAAACTAATAAGAATTTGAGGATAAGTGTAAGGGCGAAACCTCGGAAATAACTAGCTAACATG
>JAHSUH010005332.1:0-27500 GCA_025388415.1 Cynanchum wilfordii | reverse complement strand
TGTGATTTCATCCTATTTTATTTTTTTGTACTATTTCATCCCTTAACTTAATAATTTGGTAAATTTCATCCATTTAACTTAATATTTAGTAATTTCACCCTAACTAATAATTTAGTAATCATCCTTAACTTATATAATTTTTGGGATATCATCCTTAATAATACATTTATTAAATATAAATTTACAAATGTATGATATAATATCTTTGGTAATATACAAATTTTTTTATGAAATGTATATTTACAATAGTAAATTAAAATATTTTGTATTAAAATTTACATGTTTACCCCTTTATTTTTTAGTATTTTTTTTTAAAAAAAATTATTATTATTAGTATTAAGTTAAGAGATGAAATTTACCAAATTATATAAGTTAAGGGATGAATTTACCAAATTATATAAGTTAAAAGATGAATTTACTAAATTATTAAGTTAAATGATGAAATAATAAAAATAAAATAAAATAGGAATGAAATCACAAAAATTATATAAATTAAGTGACCAAATTTACCAATTTGCCTTGTGTAAAATTAAGTTCTTTTTATTTAAAAAATTTAATGATATAACTTTTTTAATTTATACTACATTGATAAATATTTTAGACTAATCAAAATAAAAACTTTAAACAATATATATATATATATATATATATATATATATATAAAAAATATAAAAACTTGAATATTTTGATCTCCTAATTTAGGAAGGATTTATTGCCATAGATCCTCCAAAACAAAAGAATAAGTCTGAAATGCATATAAGGTGGTTGTCAAAGTAAGTCAAAACCAAAACATTTTATTCGACAAATCATGTGAAGATACGTACATACTTACGAAAGCCAAGGTAAACCTATAATGTTTATATACATATATGAATTTGCTACCCACAACATTATTAAACTCGTAACGGTTTATATTCATAAATGAAATTGTTACTAAAATTCAACTTTCTTAATTCTAATTTTTCTATATATTAAATGTTAGTTATCAATCTATCTAATTTCTTTACTCTGAAAAATTAAATATTTAATTCCCTTCTTTATGCCCATAAAAATACGATAAAATCCACATGGTTTTGTTTTTTTTTTTTTTATATATATTAATTGACTTCAACTATATTCTTCCTCCGAGAATGTGTAGACACCAAAATTTTGTAATTTTTAATATTATTTAAATTAATTAATATATTAAAATTTTATCTAATAACAAAAAAAAAAAAAAACGAATAGAGTAATATTTTACATTTAAAATATATATATTCAACTAACAATGACTTTAATCCAGCAGCTTGAGGGAGTTGGTAAGCGGATTCCTAAAGCTTCTCCTCGGGGCGGATGGTCGAGGGTTCGAATCCCCCTGAGGTGGTTAGCGCCACGTTAAAAAGCTCTGGATCGGCCTTCACCCTCGAGTAAGAGTTGGACTCTGCGAGTTCACCCCAAGCCGAATCCGGATTAATCGGCCCGTGTGAGTTCGAATACCGGATGCTTAAGAAAAAAAAAAAAAAAAAAACTAGCAATGACTTTTATTTCTTACATCTTTTAAGGAAATCTCATCAAATGAGAGCACATGGAATAGAGAAACCTTACTATTTTGACTTCATAGACAGCAAATATTCATCACATATTGTTGTCCTTTAAACCTAATTTGAAAATTCTATGGAATTTATTTTACACCTTCAATTTTCTAAAAAATAATTCTTCTATTCAATTTAGTCCCTTAATAATTTTTTTTTCTAATAAATTGATTATTTATCGATTTTAATAATTCAAATTAAATTTTCTATCATAATTAATTAACTTGGGAAATTTTTTTTGTATATATATATATTTTTCAAATGTTGAGTATATATATATATATATTTTTTTTTTTTAAAGGGAAAAAATATTCATATTATTTCAATTGTTTTTATTTTTTGACTCTTTCCATCTCAAATGGTGTTACCTTATATAATAATAAAAAAAAAATTGTAGAAAGAATGAAAGATACTTTAGTAAATTTAGATTTCTATTATGTTTAATTGTGTCGGTAAAGTCCAACTCTTATTCTAGGTATTCATAACTAGAATTGAACACTCGAATTCTTGAGTAAGAATGCGTTTTCCCATTTTGATAAACAAGGGCTTCAAATAGGGCATCTTTTAATTAAGTCTATATTTGTCTCATAAAATATTCAAATAAAACAATGTCTAGCAAATAAATATTTGTCAAATAGATTAATTAAAAAATTAATTTACTTGAAATTGTTTTATTAATTTTTTCTAATAAATTATGTTACATGATCTTTCTTTTCTTTAAATCATGTAAATTTTTTTTAAAAAAAAAAAAATTAAGGGAATTGTTTCTAACAAATTTATAGGTGAGTTCGTTATCAATGAATTACGTCTATTTGTTTGTTACTCAATCTATCATTTAAATATATATATACATATATATATATAAATCTTGAGACCTTATGCTTCAAACACCACTAGATTTTTATGATATTTATATTCATAAGCTCACAATATTTATGTTCATAAATAAGATAGATAACTAGAGCTTTCTTAAATCTATTTTCTTTTATATAATATATATATATATATATATATATATTATGTACTTTTTAGAATGAAAAAAAAATTAAAATTAGATCATTCAATATTTAAAGACACTAACTAATTTAGATTTAACACGGTTTACATCCACAAAATTCTTAATTCTTAATTGAAAACGACTCCACCCTACTTCACATGAACTTACGACTTCATTGTTAGGGTTTTTTTGTAATTGCATTAATACATATAATTTTAAAGTTTTTGTTTCTAATACGAACTATTATATATCAAAGAATGTAAATCATTCTAAGTACGTTTACTAATAAGTAATCAAGAGAACCAGAAAACCGATGAACCCATTAATATCCTCCTTGTTTTTGGGGGGGTGGGGGAGTTTTATTCTAAAAGAAAACAAGCATCAAATTCATGAATAAGAAATTTCCCTATCTATATATGTCTACAATCCCTTTCATACATAAGTATACCCCTCAATTCATTAATTTTCTCACCAACAAAATGTATCATATCATATCATCCAACCCCCACAATCCACAAAAAAAAAAAAAAAAAAAAAAAAAGCAATTTTTGTCTGCCCTTGAAAAGTCCAGTCAAAAAATTGATTGCAACTTATAGGTCACCAACAAAAAAAACTTGCTAGACCAATATCTTTTCCACAAGAAAGATATTCTTATTATTATCATTTCAGTATATTTGTAGTATATAATAATTTCCAACTGTATTACACCTAACAAAGAAGGATTTTTTTAAAGGAAAAAAAAAAATATATATATATATATTTAATTTCCAAAATACAAGGAAACCAGCTTCCCGCCATAATAACGTTTTGCATTTTTTCACCTTACTGTAAAAAAAGGAAAATTTTTTTACCGTCTTTTGTTTTTGCTTCCGAGTAACAGTGAAAAGTAAAACAAGATCCTAAAGAAGAAACCCCACAAAACGGTTATGAACAAGCAAGCCCATTTATTCAGATCAGTGACGCCTTGCTGTTTCAATATGTCCACTCCCGTAGTCACACATGTCGACGGTCCAATCTTCATACCCAAAGTGTTGCTCATGCTGTTCAACAGCTTCTCCTTCAAGGAATCCGGCACGGCGCCCAATGGCGTGCTGTCGAAGATCTGAATTCCTCTCACGAAGCATTTCGCCGGATCGTTGAACTCGTTCTGAAGCACCGCCTCGTACGGATATTTTACCAGAGAGAGGTAATGGAACCAAATCCAGTACGGAGGAATCCGGTCTCTGTTTATGAAGAAGCCACTGAAGAGTAGGAAGTACGCTAGGATTGCCACGACGATGGTGTATCCGAGCATCACGTGCGGTACGACGCCGGAGAGGAAAGTCACGAACGAATTGCCGGACCAGAAGGAAGCGAGGATTATGCCGAAGTAGAACATGAATCCGCCGTCGAGGCCCACGGGCCAAAAGGTTATGGCGGCAAATGAAAATGAAAAGAAAACTAGAGCGGGAACCGAAACTATTGCGTGAGAGAGACAGTAAGAGAACCTTCGGTACGCATTGTGTGCTGTCTCTCTCATGAATATGTATTTTTCTTGTAGGAAAACAGGCAATGCGTCAGCGCAAGTGTAGAATGTCGTGGACATGGCGAACGCGAATAGGCCTAACCGTTCCTGAATACCTTTGGGGGAATTGTCGAGTTGCCAGAAAACGGTAGCTAAAATAAATCCGGTGACCATAATTGCGCCCAATCTTATGCCGAATAGCTCCGGCATTCTTCTCGAATTGATGAACGAGCGTCTTGACAGAACTGCCATTTCCACCCAGAAGGGATTGGCGAAGGTCGGAACCATGGATGTCGGACTTGCGTTGTTGTTGGTGGCGCCGGATACTAATTTTCCCCTCGAAATACTCGCACTAATGGCTTCCTTGAGAGATAATCCGTGACTAGGCGATACAGGTAATATTGCTGATGAATCCGTGGTATTTCTTCTACTGCTTTTGAGATTTTGCCAGTTTCTGTTGAATTCCACTAGGCTTTTGGTTCCTCCTGGTGAGCCTTCGAGTTCTCTGATGAGATCGAGGGCGAATTCTGTACGATTCTCGTTTTCCGGAATCGGATGACCGAAGTCGGCGAAAAATTGGGGCAAATTCGTCGGAGGACCACTGTAAACTGTGTGTCCGCGAGACAGGAAAATCATTCGGTCCAATATGCCTAAAATTCGATAACTAGGCTGGTGGATTGACATGATGACGATGCTTCCGCTTTGTGCGATTCTTTGTAAGACCTTTACCACCATGAACGCGCTGGTTGAGTCGAGTCCTGAAGTTGGCTCGTCGAGGAACAGGATGATCGGGTCGTGGATTATGTCGATTCCGATGGATACACGACGCCGTTCTCCACCCGAGACGCCGCGGTGACCTTCATCGCCTATGATGGTTTTGGCCGCGTTCCGAAGGCCTAATTGGTCAATTAAGGCTTGAACTCTGGTTTTCTTCTTGGATTTCGAGAGTGATCGAGGAAGCCTAAATTCGGCGGCGAACATGAGAGTTTCTTCCACGGTGAGCATGGGGAAGAGGAGGTCGTCCTGCATGACGTAAGCTGAGATGACTTTCAGCAACCTTGATTCCAGCGGCTCGCCGTTGAGCGTCACCGTTCCTTTCAAGCTTTCCTTAGCAATGCGGTTTGCCAAAGCATCGATCAGAGTTGATTTACCCGATCCGGAAGCGCCGAGAACGGCCATGATCTCACCGTCACGTGCCTGACCGGAGATATCGTTGAGAAGAACCTTCGTCTTTGAAAACACGGTCGACTCTCCGGCATTCGGGTCCGTTCCCGCGGTTGCTGCAAGACGGTTTCCACCGCCAAATCCGGAGAACAAGGTCGGAAGCGTCATCTTGCGGCGAACTTTCACACTGTAAGTCAAGTTATTGAAAGACAGCACGAAGGGAAGTGAACGTGGTTCTATGCCGGGATCACTGACTTCAAGAACTTGGTGAACCGGAGTCTCATCTCCGGTGGCTTCCTTCCTCGCATCCCCTACCCTTTTCAGTAGTTGGCCAAGGGTAGGAGAAGTACAAGCACCGAGTGCAGCAGGTGAATTTGTCATCTCCACAGTAGTAGTATTGCTCTGATGCGTCCTATCAAACATGATGGGCATACAATCCCCTATCGGGGAAGTATTATCTGCAACTATTCTTGACATTTCTTGAACCCCTTTCTTTATATATTTATATATATAATGAACTAAAAGGGAGTTTTTGAGCAGTAGAAATATAGGGTTTCTTAAGGAGGAAGAAGAAGAAGAAGAAGAAGAAGGAGGAGGAGGTTAATTTGGTTTGGGATGCAGCAAGAACATGCATATAAGTAGGTGAAGAATCGTAGATGAGAGCAAGGCCCAAAAAAAAAAAAAAAAAAAAAAAAAGGAAAACTTGAAGTGTGTTTCGCTATAGAAAAATTTAGAAAACGGCTTGGGTTTCTACGTTTCATAGTACTATAAATAGGAAATGCATTTATATATATAATTAAATGGAAAAGAAGACTCTTCGTGAGTGTGCACTTTTTTTGGGGGTGAAATTTTATAATTTAATTTTTTTGTTTTTATTTTATTCTTTTTCTTGAGGAAGAAGATGAGAATTGTGGAAGGAAGAATGGGAGTGAGGTGACCTAAATCTCCTAATCTTTCATCAACACGTATGGTCTTTCTTCTTCTTTTTAAGGGGGGAAAAAAAAACACTAGTGTTTGGGGGTGGGGATGGAAGACACGTGGGGGTTAGTAATTGGGTGTAGAGGATGCCACGTGGATGGGGTGGGATAGGAATTGTATTTCTCTACGTGCCAAGTTTCTTTGATATTACCATGGAATTAGGTGTGGATGGTAATCTACTGTTTGCCTAAGTGAAGTGTGTTTGTAATTTATGGTGTTCTGGTGGTATGGATGGATGGATAGTGGTATTTTTGTCATTTTCAGCTGTGAATATTAATTATAAGTATTTTTAAGAGTTTTGTTAAGTTTGGCCAATGTTTTTCAACAAAAGAAATTTCCTTTTTGCTCAAAGTTCAAATTCAAATTCAATGTGTATCTTTGACAAATACGCACACTTATAATGTGTATGCGTTTCTTGAAAATCTCTGTCTATGTCCAAAGATCCTTCAGTATTTTTTTCTCGTTATTTTTACTTCACATAATCATAGGTGAAAAATCAATTTTTTTTTTTTTGTTTAAAAAAAAAAATGAGGGTGTAAGAGTTTAGAAAGAAATTCTATCCTTTATATATAATGATTTTTTTCCATGATGATAATTAGTTAATTTGTTTCGTTCATGTACAAATTAAGTTATTTATTTTCCTTTTTTTAGAGGAATAAATTGGACTAATTTTCCTTTCAATAATAACTAATTGTAATATTAAAATAATTTAAATAATTAAGCTGGTGTGTAATTGCTGAAGACTTCATTTGAAATAACGTTTGACATTTAGAAAAAAGAAAAAAGAAAAAAGAAACTAATATTAGTTGTAAATTAAATCTAAATTTATATAAATTTTGTAATAGAAAAATTAATTTTTGGAGAAATTTGGTATAAAAAAATGGGACCATTAACTTGAGACAGGACAAGTAATTTTTTACTATTTCATTCTTCTAGAACTTTTTGTCAATGTTATACTATATATATAAAGAAGTTATTTATTGTTATGTTTTTTTTAATCAATTATTTCTTACATTTCCAATATTAATATATATATTGAAACATATTAGTCTTTTTTTTTTTTAATTTAAATTTTTCTATGTAAAAAAAAATTATTAAATACTTAATGTGGTAAATCATTAAAAGGATATGGAGACAATATATCAATTCATTGATTTTATAAGGTCTTTATAAATTTAAATAATTTATTACTTTCGTTTTTTTATTTTTTTATCACACTCTTTAAAAAAGTACGAAAATTATGCGTCTTTTAATTGAAAATACTAATAAATATATATATATATATATATATATATATATATAAATTATAAGGAGAATATATAAATACACATCATTTTTTATATATATAACAAAATGCACGGGATTAGAAGTAAATAAAACACGGAAATAGTACTAAGAAGAAATAAAAGAATTGAATTTGAGATATAAATATATGGAACTAATCTTTTTAGGTCAAATAATTAATTGCACGTTAAGAGTTATACTATGGTATTATTCCCATTTAATTAATTCTCTTTAAATACCTAGGTTTATATATATATATATATATATATATTTGAAAATTGAGACATTTTTATCTTTATTGTATTTCGAACTCATGAACTCTAAAAGTCATAAGTAAAACTACTACTACCAACTAAGTTACGCTTTCTTGACTAGGGTTAGATAATTAGCAATAAATTTTTTTATTAAAAAAAATAATAATAATAATAATAATGAAGTCATTAAATTTAAATTGGTTAAAAAATAGTTTAGAGAAAGAAAAATTAATGGAATGGAATAATTATCTTAACCGGTTTTTCTTCTTAATTAGTCGTTTTAATTGATTTTAAAGTTTACAATTAAATCTTTCATTAAAAAATGTTACTTGACGTCTACAAATAGACCCTTATTTGGTTAAAAATATACCTTATAATTACTCGCTTTGTTTTTCACTTGTCTACATAAAAATATATATATATTTAAAAAAAATATAAAAATAGACGTGTCTTTTACTTAATTAATGAGTATGAGTTGTAAAACATTAATTAATTACGAGAGTATGAACACGAAAAAAATATTAATAAATACACTTTAATTTTTTAATGTAAAAAACACGGAAAAAAAACGGAGGGAGTATTTAGATTTATAATTAAGCTAACAAAAATTTGAATTTCAATTAGAATTTTCTTCAATTTTTTTTTTTTTTCCAAAAATGACTAATGAAATGCACCTTAAATGAGTCAAAACACAAAAAAAAAAAAAAAAATGTTGACAATTTTTTCCTCCAATAATTAACATTTATTGGGGATTTTTATGTTCCTTCTTATTTGTATTAGTTATTATTATTATTATTATTATCATTAGTAGTTATTTTTGGGAAATTAAATTAATTACTTCCGTTTGGGAAAAATATAAAAGGAAACATTACTTTTGACTATATCCTATAATCATGTAGGAGTGAGAAATCATTCAATTTCAATACCATAATTGATGGTATTTTTCCGGTAATGAAATTCAATGTGACACTAATTTTAAATATATATATATATATATATATATATATACACTAATATAAGTTTCTTTTTTTAAAAAAAAATCAAGAAATTTATTATTCGAGTTAATTAAAATGTCACATATCTAATATTCTTAAATAATTTTTATAAATGTGACAAAAATATTCGAATTAAAAGCTAGGTATACATTTTTTTTGGGAAAAATACATATAAATAATATATATATATATATATATATATATAGAGAGAGAGAGAGAGAGAATGCTGCATACACATGTTCTTCATTACCATAATGATGAATTAAAGTAATTAATCCTAAACTTGTAACATCTTTTTCTACTTATTTTATAGAAATTAGATAGTAGATAATAAAATAATCGAAAGAAAATTGTAAGATATATATATATATATATATATATACATTCTTATATTGTGAGATAAATTGATACTAAAAATATGTTACTATTTGTAAGTAAATAATAATGGGGTTAACGGTTTAATATTAATTGGATAATAATATCAATGTTTAACGTGTCGTGTTTAACCTTATATAATATTTATTTTTTTATTTACTTATTTTTGTGTCACATCAAGTTCCCGAATTAATAGAATTATTTTTTGTGCCGTATTAAACTTAAATTGACATGTTAAATATAATTATCCACACAATTCTTACCACTAATTAGTCCAAACAAACACAAAAATAATAATAATAATAATAATAAAGAAATACCAGAAAAGTGTGTGTGTGTATATATATGCCTAATAATTAGCTATGTATTATTTTCTTGAAATACCAGAAAAGTATGCATTGCACTGTGAAGAAGAGGGAAGTCAAAGTGAGCAGCAGTTTTTGGCAGTGAGTAGAAAAGAAAGAAGGGAAGTAGTTAAAATGCAGATATATATATATATATATATATATATATATATATATATATATATATATATATATATATATATATATATATTTTATATATGGGTGTGTCTGATCAGCTGGGCGGCAAAGCAATTGAAGAAATTCCTACCAAATTCCCAGCTATACACATGTATACATATATATATATATATATCACATCCGAATCACCGGCCGTCAATTGAACCATATTCTTGATGCATGGTGTGTGTGTGTGAGAGAGAGAGAGATCAATTAGTATAAAGAAAAGTCAAAATAGTGAACCTGAAACTTGAACGCATTCAACCACGAATGCGTGTTGTGTGTGTACATTGAACCGAAAAGTAAGCTGCAGCATGGGAACTGAGTATGAAAGATTATGGCAATGGCCGGTTTCATCTGTATTTCACATGCTTTGCTTCTTTTAGTCAAAACCCTCTCTCTCTCTCTCTCTCTCTCTCTCTCTATATATATATTAGATATTTTTAGATATCATTAGATATTTTTGTATTATATTATTCCTATATATATTATTTGATTTGATTTCCTAGGATATTGTGAATATTTTAGAAATATTTTATTTCTTGGAAATCAAATCAAATAATATAATATAAGGAATAATATATACAAGAATATCTCAATAATATATATATATATATATATATATATATATATATATATATATATACATACATAAGTGTGCATGTATTCCTGCGCAGCTTGCATGAAGTTAATGGAAAAGTTGGAAATGGTCCTAAGATTTATTAATGTACGTACGAAGTCTTGAGTGAAGTTACTTAAGGTTACTCCCTCAACATCCCATTTATATCTCGTTTATCTAAATTTATATATATATATTTGTCTCTATTCATTAAATATATCCTATTTTTTTGAATACTTTAAACATATTTTTTCTTGAATTTGATCTCAAAAATAAATTAAACAAATTTTGATCATAATTATTTCTTGTTAAACTCGAGTTAATAAACAATAATCTTAATATATATGAATATTAAAATATATGTAGAATAGTTTAAAATAAACAAAGATATACTTAAAAAACGTGTATATATATATATACATAATAAAATAATTCATATTGTGTTATATATGAATATTTTTATTATGTTTGATTATTATCTTTAACTAAGAAATTCATGTCATTTTTTTAAAGATTATAGACTACAATGTTATAAAATATATATATTAACAATGTTAGACTTATTATAAATATCTTGATCTTCTCTAAATATGGAGTTAAATTATATATAGTAATACAACTTTAGAAAATGCGTTGTGAATCTCAATATAGTGGTATCGAAAAGTTGAATGTGCCCATTCTCATCAAAGCCAAGGACTGAAATTGAAGTCTTAGATATATATATATATAATATATATATATATAATGCATGCATGAATATGGTACGTACTATATATCATCATTCATGGAAATTAAGACATCAACCGTACATACAGGAAGAGATCTTCCCCTTATTTTTAGCAGAATTTCTTGAATGTATATATGTATATATGTATATATTTAATGTTTAATTAATTATTTCATTTACTACTGTTCTGGAAAACATTGGACCACTTTCTCCTTCCTGTATTTATTTATTCTTTTACCGATGCAAATTAGAATCATTGACTCTTGAGAGTTAAATTAAAGTAATCAACAGTTATATACATATTTTTATAAATACATACATAAAAAAGTTTTAATTATGAGAATATGTACACTAAGAAGAAATAAAAATTTGAAATAATGTATATTAAATTTTCTGAGTAAACAAATTGATGTAAAGTTGCATGGCAAATTGGTATAAATAGTCCCAAAACTATGAAGGTTTGGTGACATTGGTCTCTAAACTATTTTTTTGGTGGGATTGGTCCCCAAACTATAAAAAAATTGTGACATTGGTCCTTCCGTTAAATCACCGTTAAGTTTATAAAAAAAAAAAACTTCATGGGCATTTATGTCATTACACTATTTAAATATAAGGCAAATTGGTATAAATAGTCCCCAAACTATAGACTTTTGGTGACATTGGTCCCCAAATTATTTTTTTGGTGGGATTAGTCCCCAAACTATGAAAAAATTATGATATTGGTCCTTTCATTAAAAATTATATTAAATCACAAGTTAAATTTTTAAAAAAAAAAATTAATAACATATATCATTTTTAAAAAATATAAACAATTAATATATTATTTTTATGCCAAAAATATTAATGCGTAAATCATTAATAATTATTAAAAATCATTTTTATAACTCAAAATATCAACAAAAGAAAAAAAAGGAAATACACAAAATAAACATTATTTACATTTTCTAAAACTTTATTGCAAATTACTGGAATAAATTATATATTATATATTTTATATCAATTTTTCTTATTTTATTTCTTATTTTGTGCTTTGTAAAAGTATATTTGTCTTTTTCATTTTTTTTTTTTGGATTTTTAGATGAAATTAGAGTAGAAAAAATAATCAAAAGTTTTATATGATAACAACATTTTACAGTAAAAACAAATTCTTATTCAAAGAAAAAATCTTGAAGAATGTCAATAAATTAAAGTTTACAAACTCTACTATTATTTAATTTTTTTTTTTGAAATTTAACTTGTGATTTAATATAATTTTTAATAAAATGACCAATATTACAATTTTTTCATAGTTTAGAGACCAATCCCACCAAAAAAATAATTTGGGGACCAATATCACCAAAAGTCTATAGTTTGGGGACTATTTATACCAATTTGCCTTATACTTAAATAGTGTAATGACATAAATGTCCATGAAGTTTTTTTTTTATAAACTTAACGGTGATTTAACGGAATTTTTAACGGAAGGACCAATGTCACAATTTTTTAATAGTTTAGGGACCAATCTCACCAAAAAAAATAGTTTGGGGATTATTTATACCAATTTGCCAAAGCTGCATCAATAGTAATAAAGACTATACATACATATATATATATATATATATATATATATAACGCATGACTGGTAACAAATTACAATGATTTCTTGTCATAATAATTTTTATTTCAAAAAAATATATTTATAACAAGATGTTCTAAATAAATTTCAATTATGGTTGTTGCTTTTAAGTCATGTTCATATTTACACTAACTCTATCTAGTTGGATAGATCCCTCGTGAAAAGTAATTTTTGATTAAGTTTTAAATAGTTACTTATGAACCAACAATCTCACCCAAATAAAATAAAAAAAATAATTCTTTATCAGTTCACATATGTTTTGGAGAATTTCACATATTTTAAAAGTTGAATGTGCCCATTCACAAATTGTATATATTCTTTAGAAGCACTTGGCTTGATACATATAGAAAAGTGTATTGTGAATACTTAAAGAAGTCAAAAGTTCGACACTCATTGTGAGCGCCATTTAAAAGTAAAAGTAAAATCTTCTCAGAATAAAAGTTGGATTTTTCATGTTATGAGTTAAAATAAAAAAATAAATAAAAAACTATGGCAATATTCAAAGTGCCATTGAATAGAGAGCAGTTCCGAGAAAGTGGTACAAATCTGTAAAAGAAGGCCATTGCCGACCTTTTAGCATGTGAATCTTTTTCCTTTTTTTTTTCTTTTTTTTTTCTTCTGGTTTTTTTCCTTTATTAAATTGTGAAAGAGACCGAGTATGGGTACCTTTTTTTTCCAATTTTTTTTTTTTTTTTTTTGAAAAAGAAGTTTCATAGTTTTTTTTTGTCCTCTGAATTAAATACTACTTTTTGAATTTTATTCATTCTCTATCTAAACAGACACGTTTAGGTCAGTATTGTTTGAATTAATTCAAATACAATTTGATATAAACTTATAAAATTTAATTTTTTTAAAAAAATAATAAAAAATAAATTCTCATCCTAACTTATAATATCCACATACTCTTTGATGATGTTATTTGTTATTATTACATTTTTTTTAAAAAAAAAAAAAAAACCTTAATTAATTTTCTATAAAATTAAAAAATTGTTCCTTTAAATAAACAAAAATTATTTATAAATTATTTATTAAAAATATCAATAAATATTATCTTTATTATATAAGGTAACAAGTAAAAAAGAAAATATTATAAGATGTCACATAACACTTAATTTAATACTTTAAAATCTTTTTTATCACTAGCCTAGATTAAGTGAAGTCGGGAGTTCAAACTTTACTCACGTATGCAACTTTTAAAATTTGGGACCAAAGTTTCTTCTTGCAAATGACTAATCCGACTCGAATATGGATTAATCCGGATATAAATTTAGCTATACATAGTTTGAAACTCATCTAAAACACCTAGTGGCCTTAGTGAAAAAAAAAAATCCTTTAATCAGTTAGTTTTTCCAATTGATTCTTTTCCATAAGTCAAGGTTTTTTACCAACTCATCTGCATCTTGAGTTACAATTAGTCACTTTCCTTTGCAATCTGTTTTCTTGTTTTAAATAAAAAAAAATTAAAAAATAAATAAAAATTAGAAAAATGTTAGTCATGAAACTCACATTGAACATGATAAGTTCGTATTAAGCATTGTTTTATCAGGATGATATGGGTATGATACGAAAGAACGATAATGAATTGGGTCACCTCATTTGTGACCATGAAAACTTTTATATAAACTATTTAATTTAGAAATAGTTTTGCATTTAATCAATCTGGCAGTGGTTGTTGGTCATTTAATTCTACAACAAATGTTAGGTATTAGATTAATGCCCAAACCCAAACACATAAGAAAATAGTAACTTAAAAAACTCACTTTATTTCAATATGGTACAAAATTTTCTAATCTACCAAACCAAAGTCATGAAAGATGAAGCAGAAGACACAGACGAAAATTTATGTTTTACCTCCACCTTTTTATAACCCTATTTTGCAGAGAGTTAGAAATGTCGAAAATGACAAAATTTGCTACCAAGGGCATTTTAGCAGGCTAGACTAATCATATTTGAACCATGTCTTCCATAAATGTCAAATTTTTCTCAAAGCATTCCACCTTTCTCCATTTTAATATGATAGGATAGGGTACCAATCATATGTATAATATGATGGGGGGGAGGCGGAAGAAAAATGAAAGAATAATAACAAAAAAAGAAATCGATTTCTAAGCCAGTAGTAAAAGATCCCAATAACAAGCAGTGAAGAAACCATTATACAGCTTTTCCTGCACAGGGAAAAGATGTGGATTCCAAATCAACAAAACATGCTTAGACCAGACTTCAACAAATTTCACTAACAAATAGAGAATTTCCTTATGTCATTTTTATATGGATCCTTTAATATGCGACTCGAGCTAAACAGCAGAAGTGATGTTTAGATAAGTATTCATTAAACAAAGATCAGATCATCATGAAATTAAAACAAAGTCACTTCCAAACCAGTCACATCAGAAGCAGATAACCTGAACTCCAATATGCACAACAGCTGCTTCAGAAAAACAAAACTCTGAACTACATTTGATCCTCTCTGAAGTTCACAGCAAGATCCCAATAGTGAGCAACCCCAGCATCAGAAAAGACTTTACGAGCGGCAGCTTCTGTACGACATTCATGAATAGAAAATCTATGAAAACATGGTTTGGCAACATTTCCCTGCCAGACCAAGAGGCACTTATTAATAGGAGCATCTTCATTTTCTTCTTCTCCGTCTTCATCTTCGTTTTTCACAACTGCTGCCCAGTCTACGCGCCTTAACATAAGCTTCCCATATCTCTTTATCGACTTAGGACCACCTTCCACAACAACAACACTAATACTTTCAGAAATTACAGCACATCCAGTCAACCTGTTTTCATGAGCATTAGCATCCACCTTAAAGCGTGCCTTAGGGTGAGAAAGATCATTGATCTTATAAATAGAAACAATTGTCTCAAGGTTATTGGGATCATCAAAGAGTTTCTTTTCTTTCTTTTCACGACGCTCCGAAGGAGTGAGCTTTCGAGCAATATTCCTATCTATATGAGCTTGTTCACGCTCAGCAGCAGCACTTCTGATCTCCATTTCAAGCTTAGTAGGATCCTGGGTTGCTTCTGATCCGAGCACTTTCATGAGGTTACTCATTTTAACCTTCGGTTTTGGAGGTTCTATCAGGCCTTGTCTAATCATTTCCTGCTTTTCTTTCTCCCTAGCTAGACGACGCTGAGTTCGAAGTTTCTTTTGCTCCTTCTTTGTGAGCTTCAATGGCTGAGGTGGAGGAGGTGCTGCTTCAGCAGGAGGTTCAATAGGACGGGGATGTTCAACATAAATGGTGAGCTTTTCCAGCTTGAGTTTACCATCAGACAAATGACCATCAATGATGTCCTCATAACTACCAGACAGTAACAAAGGCCTATCCCTGTAATTTGATCAATGAGCTAATGAGAAGAAAAATAGATGAAACTGAATCCAAGGAAATAGTATTCTTAAGGAAATAATATCCTAATTTATTCACTGGAAGCAAAGCTTGTGTTAACAGGAGAAATGAAGAAATAATTATGTCAAATAACTCAAAACCACTGTCCCTGACAACAAATGAGAATGAAATGATGGAATTTCCAACAGAGAGACAGAAATGATCACCCATCTTGCTAATTTTTTTTGTTCAATAACCAAATCAGACAATTCAAAAGCTCTTTATAAAAAAAAAAATGTTCACAAAAAACATAAAAATAATTTTACATGCCAGAAATCCCAAGTTCAATATCTATTCCATCAAACATCAGCAATACCCTATCTACGTGAGACAACGAAGAAAAGCATTAACTTTTGTAAACCCAAGAAAGGAAAGGACAACTGAAAACATTTTGAAATTGAGTAGAAATTACTAACTTACCACCACTCAATCTCAGGAATTGGTTCCTCCTTTGGTTTTTCCTTGGTGATAACTCTTTCTGATACTTCTATAAGATTTGGATTGATGTCAGGCTCAGACTTTGCTTTCGCCAACTGAGCTTGCTTTGCCTTTAGCTCTTTGGCTCGTAATTCTCCAAATTGACTCTGTTATAATAAATAATGAGTTGTCAAATAAACAAAATATCTTAAAAATTGAAGTAAAATTCAGGGAAAGTAACGATGCCATCCAGAAACAGACATAGAAAAGGGGAAGGGAGAAACAACTGAGAAAACAGAAAAATAAAAATAAGAAACAATAAAATTCAAAAACATACACTGAGAAAAAAAGATCTTACCCTCAACTTAATTTGCTCTGCATCTCTTGTCCATTTCCCTTCCTCTACAAACTGAAAATTCATCCTCTTAGGCCTCAAGATCTTGTTTTTGTTAATTCCCATCCTTTCATCAAAATGGGGATTCATTTCAGGGTCAACTTCCAGCTCAGGTTTAAGTATCTGGAAGGCATCCTTTTTTTGCTTGTTGATGTTAACCTAGATGATCAAGCATATACATAAAATTCACATAGGTTCTTTTGGATAAAAAAGTAGAAATAAAGATGTTAAAACAGATATCAGAGAATCAGAACTCATTCCCAGAAAATGTAGATATACCTTAAGCGTGCTCAGGTTATTTATCTTAGGCATTATGACATTGCCATGTTCATCAATTTCTCTACCAAGTGGATCCAACCGAAGAACAGGTGCTTTGGAAGGCTTTGGCTGAATTGAGACCTCTTGTGGAATCTGTCCACGGAACATATTCATTAGGGGATCAAACTCGGGATCCTGCCGAAAACCCATCTGAGCAACAAGCTCTTGCACACGTTTTACAGCTTCAAATTTCTGAGTTGTTAGACCAGCAAGGTGAGGCAATCCACTTGGAGGAGGATTAGCTAAAGCTGCAGAAGCAGAAGGCAAACTTGTGCTTGTCCCTCCAGCAGTAGGAGCTGGGATTACTCCTGAACTTGTTGGAGGGAATTTAATACCCTCATTAGGTTGCAACTGTGGACTAACCTCTCTAGTTGTACCAGCATCTTTGTTTATCTAGGTGAAAATATAGGCAGAAAAGATGAACATCTATACAAACATAATTATACCTGCAATCTTAACAATCTAAAACTAGTTCCCAATCAAATATCAGATATGCAAAAAACAAAATGAACAAAAACTTAACCTTATTAGTAACTCACCGCAGGGATCTTATTAAACTTTTGCATCTTAGCTTTAATTCCTGCGTGGATCTGTAAAGCTCTCCTTGCTTTGGCTAAAACATCACCAGACAAGCCCACATTCTCCCCTGCATCTGAAGCTTTCCCATCTGTACTGGATTTCCCAGGAACCTCATGAGATCTGTTAATATTAACTCCCTTATTTTCATTTGTGGTAGAAATTGAAGATACCTTAGTAGCAGAAGCATGGTTTTGAGACAAAGGTGTATCAAATGAAGGCCCTGATGCCATGGCAAGTGATTCCATACCAACTCCCTGGAATAAAAACAGTATTCAGATTAGCATGAATCAAAGATTTCATACATACATAAGACAAATCACCAATAATCACATTCATGGAGGAGAAAAGAGAACAAGCATGATCTGAGTGGAGTTTAGAAAACAATTCTTAGAGAAGATCCAAGGAGATTGTGAAATTTAAAAAACTAACTAATTGCCTAAAAATAAAAGTCGTAAACTCAATATCCTGCAACAAAATTTGTCGATGACCATGTTTCATGTCTTGCACTAACCTTTGGAATATACCCCACAAAAAAAAGTCATCAATGTAGTAACATGTCTTTTAGTATCTTTTCAAGAAGATGAAATGCTAAAGGCACCATTTAAGATTTCTCATTGGAAGCCTAAGTTCAGAATGAATGCCCATTCATGAAAAAATGAGAACTGGATAATATAGCCAAAAAGACTTCAATGATTCGAACATACAGAATCCAATCTTGACTAATATGAAATCATCAGATTAAAAGATTTCAGTAAACTGTATGATGACAAAGATAAAAGAAAATTCACTTTAGATATAATGGAAGCAGAAAAAATCCTATTGTACCAACCACCCTGCATTAGAAGCATTAATGACAGATTCATTACAAGGTAGACAGATGCCAAAAGGTACTTTTGAGTATAATAACTTTAAATCAAAATTATATGTGTAAGTTAATCTCCTCAAAATCTCATGTAAGGATACACAATGAATCTTCTCAAATAACCAGGCTTAATCAGTTAACAAGAGTGACTTGCTGAAACAATGTTCCAAGATTATAATGGCATAATCCTGCGAAAAAATACCCTATGAATCTTCTTAAACAGCCAGACATTATCCATTATCAAGAGTGACTTACTGAATCAAGGTTCAAGACACAGTCCCAGGGTAGAATATACTATCAGTCTTCCCAAAACTGCCAGCTTAATCCATGGATACCATTTTCTAGTGACATACTCAGAAAGCCTAGCAACAAATTCGTGGAAAAGCCAACACTTCTTTTGAGATTGTCCACTGCATTAACCAGGATGCATGTGGACTTTATACTACACCCAAAGGAATACACCATTTTCTCCTTACGGCTGTACATAGTATTTTACAAAAAAAACAACGAAAATCAATCTCAATGATATTATCCAGCTAGATATGCTACCTCATCTCAACAAAAATTGCAGCACAGTTCAACATGCTACAGAAGAACAAAGCCAAATACTAATTGGAAAGTAATATACACTGTATTTTTTTTCATCATCTTCATGATGAGGTACACAGAAACCAAAACCATATATAAGCTTACAGTAAAGACAATTCATGGAAAGTGAAAGGAAGAAACACTTACATTAGTTATGGAACCACCTTTATACTGGTCACCATTGTCAACCGCCTCTTCTTTTAGCTCTTTCTTTACGTGTCTCTCTTCCAATTCCACTCCTTTCCTCTCCTTTTCAACTTCCATGCCTTCTTCCTGCTTCACCCGATCCTCAAACTTCCGCCTCTCCTTCCTCTCTTCTCTGTGCTCATCGGAATCCTCAAATCTCCGCCTCTCTTTTCTCTCCTCTCTACTCTCATTAGCCCCATCGGCATCCTCAAACCTCCGCCTCTCTTTCCTTTCCCTCTCTCTCCCGTTCGTATCTTCCTCAAACTTTCTCCTCTCTTTCTTCTCCGAAACCCTATGTCTCTTGCCGTCAACATCTCTATCATCGTCACTCTCCCCTCTCTCCTTCCTCTTACTACGTCTCCTCTCAATTGAATCCTCCCTCTCATGTGACCTCTCGCGCTTGTGTCGATCGTGCGATTTCTCTATATCTCTCTCCCTGCTTCCTTCCCTCTCACTCCTTGGCTCCACCGATTTGTCTCTATCTACAGAGTACTCTCTCGACGATCTCTTGTCGGATCTGCGACGATCGTCGCGGTGGTGGCGGTCGGCTTCTCTGTGTCTTCGGCTTGATTTCTCCTTTTCCGAATGCCTATCCATCGGTCCGGCTGATGTTCACCCAACTCTCCGCCTCTCTTTGCTTCCCGATGATCTTAGTGGAAAGGATAAAAAGAGAGAGCGCAGTAAGATGTGGATACGATTAGGTCTTTTGGATTTGGGCTTCGATTTCGAATATAATGTCCATCTGCCAAAAACGGGAAACGGTTTTTCTTTCCCCTTTCCTTCTTAGGTCCATTTGTTGTATAAGACATTTTAGTAAAATTCTAGTAGATTTTTTTATAGATAAAATAACAACTTTTTTTTTTCCAAATTGTAATTGAATTGAGTCAAATTAAACTTGAGATATTTAAATTTTATTTAATTAATTTTTAAATATAGAATTAAATCAAATATTTATTGGAATAGGTTTGAATATAAAAGTTTATTTAAACTGGTCTGATTATATGTTCATAGTTCATGAATTATTCACTTTGTTTAACTTTTAGAACTAGGCTCATTTGAGAATTATATGTTCATATATCTCGATGATTCGAACTCATGACTTCTTAAATTTAAAAAGATTGTTATCAATTGAGTTATAGCATTCAACAAATAAAGAAAAATGATAAGTTTTAAGGAAATAAAAGAAAGTTTATCTTTGAGATTAGAGATTTGAAACTCGTGCAAGTGCTATGTAAGAACCAAATTCGAATTAGTGGAAGTAGTCGCTTCAGATACGAGATGGTCGGACGAAGGAAAAAAAATGACTAACAAATGAGAGGAGAAGCAGAAGTAATAGAAGCGATAGACTTGAGCTATACATGTACAAGCAGAAGCAAACTATTTGGCTCTGCACATCTCTGATGCCTTGAACGGAAGAAAATAAAAACTTGATTCTTTCACATACAAAATCTTCCTGCCTATCCACCCTAACCACAATCAAGAGAAAAAAGACCAAAAAAAACAGGAGAAAACTGTTGGCAATGCCTTTTGCTGTACACTAGTGTGTGTGTGTGTGTGTTTTTTTTTTTTTTTGCTGTGGCTATGAACAATATAATGACATGAAAGAACAAACTAATATAATTCATCACTCATCTACTAGATAGGTTCAGCTTTTACCAAATCAGAAAAGACCTTACTCATCGATACGCCAGCAAGATCGCCTAAACTTCCCATACTAATCTCCATAGCAGAGACACTGCTTATCTCTTGATGATTGTTTTCATGCCCAGAATGTTCTCCTTGGAGTTGGATTTGGAGTGCACATTCTAAGTTCCATAGTACATCTCCCATTGTCGATCGATCAATGCCTCTTTCTGCCAAGCATTTCTCTGCTGTTTCCTTAAACTTCATGAGAGATTCTGGTCTGATTTCATTAACAATATAGGAGTCTACAAAGTTTTCCAGCTCATTTCTTTCTGAACACTTCATCGCCCATTCCAACAAGTTTACCTTTTCCTTTGGCTGTGATGGATCAATAACAGGCCTTCCTCCAAGAACTTCAAACATAACTACCCCAAATGAGTATACATCTGATTTCTCAGTCAATTGTTGCATTGTCAAATACTCTGGATCAAGATAACCAAAACTTCCTTTTACTGCTGTACTAACATGTGTTTGATCAATATCAGGACCAGTTTTCGATAATCCAAAATCCGCGACTTTTGCCATTAAATTCTCATCCAGTAGTATGTTTGCAGACTTAACATCCCTGTGGATAATTGGCTTAGCTGAACCAGTATGGAGGTAATGAAGTCCTCTAGCTGATCCAATGCAAATCTCGAGCCTTTGTCTCCAGTTCAGTTTTGGATGATCTGCTGCAGATGATGATCCATATAAATGATCTTTAAGTGTACCCTTCTCCATGAACTCATAAATTATGATCATCTCATTCTTCTCATCACAGTAACCTATCAATGACACGAGATGGCGATGGCGAAATTGAGATAACATTTCAATCTCAGTCTTGAACTCTGAAAGTCCCTGACTAGACTGAGGAACTCCTCTCTTTACTGCCACTATTGTGCCATCCCTTAATACTCCCTTGTATACTTTTCCAAATCCACCAACACCAATGATAAGGCTTTCACTGAAGTTATCAGTAGCTTCTTGTACAGCCACAAAAGGGAAGCGATACCCTATCTTTGACCTCGAAAAGATGGATGACTCTCCTTCATAATATTTGTTCTGCACTGAGTTCTGTTCATACTTAGCATCATGTTCTGGTGTCGAGTGTGTTGCTATAAGTGCCCGGTTCCTGCTTCTGGTAATCAGAATAAACACGAAAGCTGAAACCACGAGAATCATCGATAGTCCAACAGCTAGGCAGACTATCATCCAGACTTTAAACTTGGAAGACGTTGATGTTTTTGAGGGCTGAATTTCAGCATCAGCAGCAGCAAGACTGTTTCTAGAATTGCTGATTTTCATGATCTCAAGGCCATTTAGAATCCCATCTGGATAAGCATTTAGCACAGTTGAAGGACCAATACTGATTCTAATCTGAGGACCATTATTAGGCCTTGCAATCACATCCTTATACTCAGGAACACCAACAGTACTAAGATTAAGATCTTTAGCAGCAAAATCAGAGTTCAGAAAGACATTGAAGAAGAAATTTTTAAGAACAGCTTGTTTCGGTATGTTACAGAAATGAAACCTGACAAAGTATTCAAAACCAGGATCAACATTAAATAACCATGTCACATTGATTTGAGTATTGGGATCCCATTTCGATCGAAGTGTAGTTCCAGTCCCATAAACTAAAGAAGAACCAATCTTATCACTAGCTTCTTCCTTCTCCTCCTCCTCCTCCTCCTCTTCCTTTAGTGAAGTTCACCAATGGAACGTTTGACACGAACTCGACAAGATCAGGATTTGTCAAATATTCACGATCAGACAACCATAGCCTCCACAAAGTATCATTTCTAGGAAATACAGTTTCATTACCCATGTTCACTCTAACTACTGTTTCCAGTGCTTGTTGTGATTCTTCCAGATTCTGGTTTCTACCATGAGAACCAACAGTTTTAACAGAAACAGGGATGAGTTCATCAGGGAGGGAGATGATCTCCAAAGCATTTAGAAAGGCAAATGAATCTTCAGAAGGGGTAAATTTCAGGACTAGATTTTCAATATCAGTAGGTACATTCACTGAAAATTCCTTAACAACAGGGACACTAATTGATGGCTGGAAATCTTTCAAGAGAGTGAAAAATTGAGCAGAAACAGAAAATCTAGCAGTGGTCAAGTTGAATTTGCTGCCATTAGAGGAGGAGAAAGGGAAGAAATACAAACGAATCCAATGCCAACCCTTTTTCTTGACTGACAAGTTGTATTGAGAAACACCATTAAAAATCCTAGCAGTTCGGTACAAATTAGCTAAACCAGTGGCGGATGGAATTGAATTCGAACTCGTATTAACAAAAACCCTTTCTGGAGTTGAAAGAACACTTGAATTCAAACTATCCGCCATGAAAACTCGACCATCATCAACAGATGTATCATCAAATGACCCACAATCTATCAAATAATTATCCTCCACATCAAATTCCATTGTGACAGAAATCAAAACAAAAACCAACAATGTTCTTAAAAACAATTCCCTAATCCGAATTCTCATCATTCCCACAACAAAAGCAACAGGTAACTAAGATATGACAACAACAACAACAAGAAAAAAGATAAGTATCACCTGAGCATTAATGCAGAGAAAACTAGAAATTCAAAAATTCCATATCAAGGAAAAAAAAAAAAAAAAAACCCAGTAATGTGAAAGAGACAATTGTATTGTATATGAACTATATCTGATAATTCTTGCAAGACTATGGAATTTAATGGCGCTCACATCTTCTGTTCAGTTGACATTGACAATGAAAACAACAAACCCCAATATTTTAATTTTTTTTTTCTTTTTTTGAATAAAAAAATAGTAATTGTCTGTTTTATTTGACAAATTCATGATTTCGTTAAGGTATCAAAAGCGACATTTCTTTTCATAATTGATAAAGTCAGTGTCCCAACAGCCATAAATCATGATTGAGGTTAGGGATGACAGCTAATGCAGTCACCTATTCCTTGTGAGACTGTACGTGTTAGTTGTGCTACCATCATTGGTGAAAAAGACCAAAACTCAGAAGTAAAAATTGGTAGGCAGAAAATAATCAAACTATCATATCCCAACCCACACAGTAAATATATATATATACTATATATATGAATATGTAAATACTAATAGTAAACTCGGATATAAAATATTTTTTTTTATATAATGAAGATTGTGGTTAGACACGATGCAATTGTCATCGGTTCTAGTTATAGTAAGAAATTTTGTTTTAAATAATGTAAAAATTTTAACATGTGACTTTTGTATGGAAACGTTAATAATAATTTGTGTCGTTAACTTTCCTAAATATTTGGATTATAAATTATTGATACTATTTAAAGAAATAAAAAATCTTTTAAAAAATTTATGTTCATTGTTTTTTTTTTTTTTTATTTTGTTTTAAATTTTTTTTTTTTGTTTTTTTTTTTTTTTTTTTTTTGTGGTGATTTTTTGTTGTTGTTGTTTTTTTTTTTTTTTTTAAAAAAAAAATATAAATTATATTTTAAAAAAAAATAATATTTTGTTGAGGAACCGCGTTTTTTTTTTAAAGGGGTTTTTTTAAAATTAAAAAAATTAATTAAACTTAAAAATTTGGTTGAATCGATTCGATTAATAAACGAACGAGCTTTGTTCGAACAATAAATACTATATTTGTGGAATTTTTTTTTGTTAGGGTAACTAGAGAAGAAGAAGGTTCCAAGATGCTTCGGTAAGTTAATAATAATAAAAATATATATATATTATTAAAAATGGAAAAAGAGATTTGGGAATCTAATGTCACTTATCAAAAAAAAAAAAAAAAAAGTAAAACGCGTTTTCGATCCGTACCATCTTTAGTAGCTAAGTATGCGTAAATGACGGGAACCGTGTTTACATAGTAATAATAATAATAATAATATAAGTTTTTCTAAGTTAACTAAAATTAAGAGTTCAAATATCGATTTATTTATATAATTATTTAAAATTTTGGGGTTAAAATTTTTTAATAATGGATTAACTCGATTCAAATGAGAATTAGTTTGAATGTGAATTGACTTAAAAGCTATCTTTCCATTGTTTGGTATTCATCTAAGACATTTCGTGCTCATAGTAAAATAATAATAATAATAGTAATATAGTATAATTTTTTTTTATAGTACTAGATATTTTTTATGCGTTTCAATTATAAAGCAACAATTTTAAATTACATTTTTTAGACTTTACTAAAAAATAAAATTTTTATATGATCTTATAACTTCATTTAATAATGCTTATCAAAAAAAAAAAACTTCATTTAATAATAAAATATTTTTTCTATTATATTTTTTATTTATTTTTTAATGATACTAATTGTTATTATTTTATTAGTATTTAAATATATTCTAAAATCATTAATAAAATATATTTTATATTGATACAAAATAGATTGTAATAATAATATCTTTTTGACTACTTTTTGTTAATGATAAAAATAATACTATTTTTAATTAATATATATAGGAACGTAGTCATATCATTCTTAAAGAAAAGTCCCTTTTTATCTAGAAAATATGTTTGACTTAAATTTGTCAAAAGTGAAATTAACATGGTTATGGTTGATTGGTTAAACAAAAACATTACATTTTTTTGAATAACAAGTATGTTATATCAATATATATATATATATATATATATATATATATTACATCATATTTATTTAAAAGTAATTTTTTAAATGTGTTCAAAAATTTTGTTACACTATAAAAAAATTATGAATTCGAATCAAATTAAAAGTCTTAAATTTTAATATATATATATATATATATATATATATACACGTTGTGGTAATCGCTTCACTTATGATAACAAGTTAATATGATGTTAAAAAATGATTACAAAATCGAATGTTTGAACATAAATAAATGAATAAATTAAATAAAAATGAATTTGAATCCCATGATGTGGTTAGTGCCATGTTAAAAAGCTCTGGGTCAGACTTTTACCTTCGAGTAAAAGTTAGACTCTGCAAGCGCACTTCAGTCGAATCTAAATTAATCGATCCGTATAGGTTCGAATACCGAATGCTTAAGAAAAAAAAAAAAAATTCTTTAAGGGACAATCTGGCTGGTCATGTATAGCCAAATTGGTAGGCCTGAAGTTTTAATTATTGATGGCGTACTAAAGGGGAGGCACCAGCATTAAAGACAAGTGGCTTTATAGATAAGGGATAACCTTCAACCATCCTTTTCTTTCTTTATAATTGACCATTTTCTTTTTTAAATTGGTTTTTTTCTTTCACAATGTTGAGAAAGAGCATTAATTATGATGATGACTCGTGGCCAATTAATTATATACATATTATTTATATATATATATATATATGAAAGATGAGGAATTTTTATTATTCTAGTATGTTAGTTTAAAAATATTATTATTATTGTTATTATTTTGGTTAGACCATTTGGTTTTCGAAATTATTACGATTTGATTAATTCAAATTTGGTTTGAGTTATATTCATAAAGTTCAACAATTTTTTTTTAATAGTGATGGTGTCCGAGTTTTTACCCGACTAATCCAACACTGGATCCTCGATAAGACTATGACCTGGTCAAACCCCCGGAGGGGGGGTGGGAGCGGTCTTTTGCCACTCGGCCACACAACCTCGGATCACAAAGTCCAACTCTTACTCATGGAAGACTTAACCTTGGCTCTTACATAATGAAGAACTCATAGAAGGGTGGTTTAGAGTCTTTTGTGATTATTATTAGAATTTTATGATTTTTTTTCTTCTTTCTAATATTTATTGTGCCTGTGTTCATATGTGAAGGATGATATGAACTTTTCTTTTTCCGTCCATGGCTTTTGTGATTTAATTTGACCAAAAATTTCATTGATCTATGGAGTGTGATTGACATTAAAATCTTATTAAAAGAGGAATAAGATTTTATGGAGTGTGTTTGTGAATTTGGTTTTATGTTTGACAAATTTAGTCTTAAACTTTTTTTTTTTTTTCATTTTTAAAATCCAAAACTCTTTTAATACATAAATAAATATAAGATTTAAAAAGTATGGAAATATATAGTTTCATTTGTTAAAAGAGATATCATTAGTTAGTCATATAATTCTATCTACCTATGGGATTTAATTCAGTTATTATATATATATATTGATCTTAATATAATTGTATTAATTGTTTGGGTTTTGATGTTGACAAAATCTTAGTCGGAGACAGATGGTGTTCACGTGCTCGTTGTGCTAATATATCAAGATTTTGATCCTAATGCAACCATTGTCCAAGTTAGCTTTGGTGATCGTCTTGGTGCACTTATTGACACAGTTAAGTTATCAATTCACTCTTTATGCATGTTATTTTAGGCATATTTATGGACACTTTTATCTCTGTAAGTGTACATTTAATCTCAAACATATTCCAATCAGCTTTCTTTTGCATAATTTTAGGTACACATTGTTTGTGTTTATATATATATTATCTAAGTTGGCTGAAAATTTTTATTTGCTACCCTTCCTTAAGAGTGATTGAAATGATGCCAAGTGTGCTC